>RJWM01000820.1:0-184191 GCA_004363535.1 Dasyprocta punctata | reverse complement strand
GAAGAGGCTAGGAGAAATACCTTAAAGTTTCTCTGTCACAAGTATTATCACAAGAATCAGTGAAAAGGGCAGCCCTGAAATTCCAACTTTGAACGAGAATTTAAAAATTTAAAATTGCACTGCAGAAAACAGTCATCTTAGTTTGATCTTACTAATGAATATGTAAAATGTCTGTTAAAATATCTGTAGGGTGTAGAGTTGTCTCTACACTTGATTATTGAAATGCCACATCCACACATTGCATTTCCCATTGTTAGAGATTAAATCCTCAGGGGATAAGAATGTATTCTTAGCTACTCTGGCAGTGAATAGCATGTGAACCTCATTCCTTGCTGAGTGCATTCTGAGCCTTAGGACTTTGAATAGCACAGTTTGTTCATAATGGATACCTCAAAATATCTACTGTTGTTTGACCTGTAACAACCACAGAGGTGATTATATGTTATATAATTATATGCTATGGCTATTGTATGTTTTACCATCTATTTACCCATAGGTCTGTTTTCTCAAATAACCACTTAATTCTACAATATTTAAGTCAAAAGCTCCAGGTTTACTAGTCTTCCAAGATATGAGAATAATGGCTGAATTATAAGCTATTCCCTAAGAAACAGTACATTGGAATTTGTGAACCACATCTCATGATCCCTGGAAAAATTCAACAATTTCGTATCTTTCTGGAGTAAAGCTAAAATAGATACTATTTCTGGTTGTCCCTGCAGATCATAACGGCCACTATCTTCTGAAAAGAAATGACCTCTAAGGTAACCAGGATGTACTCCCCATAGCAGTTTATAAGGAAGGCAGTCAAAATTGTGAGCATGTTACATATGAACCCAAAGACAAAGGGAATTTTTGCATAACAAAATAATCAATAAAAACACTGAAATTTTAAAATAATTATATTTATTTATGCTAACTTTTATTGAGTACATTCTTTTTATCTGTTGTACAATAAGTGTAAGACATCATTCAGCCCATGTGTTAGTCAGTGTTCTGTTACTGCAACAAATACTTGAGATAATCAGCTTAAAAGAGGAAAGGCTTATTTTGGCTAAGTTCTGAAGGTTTCAGGATGTGGTCAGTTAGCCTATTTCTTTCAGACAATACATCATGATGGGAGTGTATAGCACAGGAAAGTACTCACTTCATATAACTAGGAAGCATACAGGGAAAGCAGGAGACTGAGTGAGAGAAAGGGAGGGACAGAGACCCAATATTGCCTTACAGGGCACATATCCACATATTTTCTGAAGGTGTCTGTCCAATTAGACCCACATCTGAAAGATTTCTTCACTTTTTAATAGGCCCACAGGCTGTGGACCAAGCCTTTAACCCTTGAGTCTTTGGGTGACACCACCACCCTTTTTACTTTCAAGAGGGGTCACAAATTATGTATCCAGTTTATGTATATCAGTCAGGATCCTGTCAGGAAACTAATAGCTATTTACAGAGAAGAGACAAGATTAACAGAGAATGAAGCACCCTAAGTTAACTGGAAGCTACATCCACATCTTTCTTGGATGAGATAAAGGGTTGTCAGAACTTGGAAAGACCAGTTATTAAAGAGCACCAGCCAGCATGAACCTGACCCTAGGTAAAGAAAAACAACATGTGACTACATGTGCCCTATCACATAAAGAACCAGAAAATTGAACCCTGGGCATTGTGCATGCTAGTGAAGGGGTCTACCATTGAGCCAGTCCCTCAGGCCTCTTCTTTTCGTTTACCTTAAAAGTATTCTGCTGGTGCCTTCCATTGTCTGAACTAAAAAGAAGCCACAGTGCAAAAGAACCTGATTGGTACAGTCCATAAACATCAAACTCACCAGGCAAAGAGGCAGGGTGAGGGATAAGACTAGATCAGGAAAACCAAGAAAGGAGTGTCTTACAGCACATCCCTGTGCATCAGCAACTCACAGAGTGTTATGGATAATTTTGTCCCATTTTCATTAAAATTCTAATATTTGTTCATAGTTTGAATTCTGCTAGTTATGTCTTGCTTTCTTTTATGCCTAGGGAATACTAGTAAAGGATAAGTTGAATATGTTACTTTCTAGCATTGCTTTAAAGACTATACCCATAATAAATGTGGCAATTTTTCAGACATCCTGGGACTTCTAAGATGCATTATTGAAATTTTAATATTCCCTTAATAATTCTAAATGGCTAAGAGAAATTTAAAATTTTCATTTTGTATAGGCTTGCCAAGTTTATGGCATTTCTCTAGCTTCAAATCTCCTTTAACAGAAATCCCAAGAGTTATTATAGGAGCAGAAATTACCCAAGGGTTCCTTGGCAAAGCCCAAGTCAAACTAAAATTCTCAGAACTCCTTAAAGTGAGTTAGACTAAACTGGGTTTGATAACTTATGCCTGTAATGCCAACACTCTGGGAGGCTGAGGTAAGACGATTGCAAATTCAAGCCCAACCTGAGCAACTTAGTGACTTAGCAAGAGTAGGTCTCAAAATTTTTTTAAATGCTATTTTTAATAAAAGGGCTGAGGATGTAACTAAGTGGAAAGACCCTGAGTTCAGTATCCAGAATGCAGAAAGAAAATCAATGAATTAATCAAGAAAGAAAGAAGTAAACTAACCCAAATCTGGAAAGAATTTCCAAAGGTTACCACACATTTTTATAACTTGTTATTTTTCTGCTCTTCCTTTACACTCTTTATGTGGACACAGTGTCCAGAAAATAAAGAAAAGGAAAGAAGGAAAGAAAGAAAAACAAAGGGAGGGAGGGAAAGGGAGGGAAAGGAGAGAGGAAAGAGGGAGGGTATCAGAACAAAGACTGAAGCTGGAGTGTTCTTTGAGGAAACCTAACAGTACTTGAAAAAAAATCCACTGTCTTATTTACTTTTCTCTTTGCTGGGACAAAATGCCCCAATATCCACAAGTTAAAGAGGAAAGATTTCTTTAAACTCACAGTTTATAGAGGTTTGAACCCAGTGTCAGCTGACTCCAAGGCAGGATGGCACAGCAGAGGGCCTCGCAGAGGAGAAACAGTGTATGGTGTGGCAGGCAGTAGGCAGAAGGCAGCAAGCAGCAGTGGCGAGCCTGCCTTCTCTACATCCATTTATATTATACCAGGTTGCAAACCTATTGATTGGTGCCACCCATACCCAGGGTGGGGCTTCCGTCACCCACACCCTTAATCCATATCTACATACCCTAATCCAGTCCCCTTCACAACTCCCTACGAATGAGTGCATGAGACTTCAGGGGGACATCTCTATACAAGTGATAACACCCACACAAATGCTATATGGATTTTGGTATCTCATTGCCCAGTTAGATAAACCATAGAACATAAAGCCATAAAGCCACAGAACAAGCAAGAATCTTCACAATATACATACTGACACAAAACTTCCCACAAAGCTTCTTAGAATACCCCTCAGATAGTCAAGCACAACCAGATACAGTCATCAATTCCAAGATAGAAGAAAATTTTAAAAATACAAATTAGGGAGCAAAACTTTAAAATACTGGATGCATTAATTTAGATCAGAATATTAACTGTAAGGTAGAAAAGATAGCAGAGAAAAATTGTTGCATATTTAAAATATAAGAGCAAATAGATGTCCAAGCAGGGATGAAAGATAAAGATGATGTGATCACTTAGAAAATTTAACAAAAAAGGAAAGCAATAAGTGATCAGAAAAAAAGTTGCAAATTAGAGAAATTACCCAAGTTACCTAACATCTGACTAAAATGAATTTCCAAAAAAAGGGCATCATAGAAAATCTAGGAACAAAATTAACAAGGATATAACAAAAAATTTTTTTCTTTGGGCTAAAGAAAAATTCTCCTGATAGGAAGAATTCAACAGCTGTTTAATATATGGAATTTTGTTTTAAGACCAGCTAAGAGGCACATAGAGAAATTATAGTATAGCCAAGCTAAGAGTCTAAACCAAGGGGTGCGGGCAGCAGGAAGGGGAATCTGGGCCCAGGTCATATAATAAGTAATAGAAACAATGGCCTCATAGGACTCAAAGTAGCATTAATCACTCACTCCTATGTTAGAAGACAGGAATTTCTTTAAAATTCTAGGGAACAAAGAAAATAATTTCCAACTTAGAATTCTATTTCCTCCCAAACTTTCAATAATGTGAACGTAGAATAAATGTAATTTCAGAAAGATAAATATTTTAAAAATCACTTTTCTTCTGATCTTTTGTAAGAAACAACTGGAAGATACGCTTAAGCATCATTTGGGAGCAAACCACATAAGACAAAACAAAGATCCAGAGAACTGGAAGCTATATAGAAAAACATAAAATGTCAAAGTAAATTTAAAACTTCATGTGGGCATGGAATACAGTAGTTACAGATTGGTATAGCAGGACAGGGGGAGTGAAGGTCTATGCGAAGAGAATGGAATTGATAGAAAGTTTGTAGCTATTCATGAGTGTTTAGAAAAAAGCATTGGTAGGCCTGCATGAGGGCTATTTACTCATTTTAGGGAAAATAGAGCAAAGAAAATTAAGTTAAAATGTAAGTAAATTTTAAAAATTAGAAACTTGTATTGAAAGTATCTTGCATTGGACAGGAGATATAGCTCAGTGCCATAAGAGTCTGTCTGGTAAGTGCATGGTCCTGGCACACAAAAAAAAAATTATTATTTTTTCTTCAATTTTATTATTTTGGAGGTTTTGGAATCTGACAAAAATATTCACTTTCTTATTCAGAATAGACAGATAATTAACACTGCAGATAGTTTCTTCTACCCTAAATGGTTATAAGCTGGGCTAGAGGAAGTAAACATTTTCTACTCTTTTATGTTGCTATACTAATTTTAAATATCACTCTTCAAACGTTTAAAAAAATTCTTTCCCTTCTTTCTTATAGAAAACTGTTAATTCATTAATAGATTTCCCACCCTTATAAGAAAAGAAACACTATGGCAAATTCTGTGGATCAATGGAATTCCAATTAATTGTATCTTTCACTCATTAATTGTGCCATGTTATGAAATGGATTTATAATGTCAACAATGCTCCTTAAAGCTAATGGACCAGCAGGCAGATGTTTGCTTATTTCTTCTCAGTATCAGAGTAAAAACAACAGGTAGATTATGGAAATAAATATGGCAATTGCAGCCCAATGGGAATTGCAAATTTAGAGTTCAGTCTTCATTTTAACAAGAAGTCTCTTACAAAGATAGAACTCTGGGGATCAGCGGCTCTTCAGAATAATGTTAGCCTTTAAAATTGAATTCATAAATACCAAGGGAAGGAATAATCTTTGCCATGCCTTCCTTTTAAAAATTACATGTTTTGTTCATTCTTGAGAAGAACAACATGAAAGAAGGAGAGGAATCTAAATTTATAAATTATGTATCATTATATTTGCTCTGATAACCTAATATAGGCGAGCTTAGAATGATAGAGACAGACTTTCATGCTGAAAATCATATGGTGTTGTCACTTGGGTACATTTTCAATCTTTCTTTTGACAGCTGAATTCATGTGTTCCAGACGTGAAAGTGATAGAACTCTCCACTGAATACATTACACTATTGCTTCATTCTAAGAGGAAGAAGCCATCTTATGGCTCATTGATGCATTTTGTTCTATGAAGATTAAAAGTCGTTTAATTTATGATGAGCAAAATAAAAAGCTTAGGCTATTCAGATAAAAACCACAGAAGGTGTGTAGTACAGAAAATCACAGGACTCTTTGTTCTCAAAATAATCACTGTATGTATGGCTTTACTTTTCTATAGCAAGTTTAGTGATGCTAGTAACCTAGTCTAGAATAGTAGCACAACCACTGAACAATGAGAAGTATGAATTTGTCTTCCAGACATAGTCAAATTATGATAAGTAATTTTGATTTGCTTCTTTGAAAAGAAAAAGGATCTCTCATTTAAGAAAGTCATGGTTATAGCCAGTGAAGCTTGCTAAAATGTATTAGAGAATAATAAAGTGAACTTTATTAAAAGACACCCTTGGGAGCAATCCCATCATCCTCTACAGCTGAGAGCAGCAGAAATTGTCGCCTGGCCCTTTTTGTCTTCTTATACTTAGCATTTTGTGAAATGTCTTTTTAGGAAAAGAGTTGGGGAAGTGTAATTGAAGTCACCTTTTTAAATGATTTGTGAATGTTAAATGGCTCACTCAGGACATAGATGAATTTCCTATTTTATTTTGTTCATCAACTATTTCACACTAATGTTCCTCTCTCACTTATGAGATTTATAATTAACAGTAATGATTCACTAAGTACCTACTATGTGCCGTACACCATACCTCTTCACTTACACATACTGTTTCTTCTTCTCTCAACAGTCAAGAAAGAGAGCCCCCAGTGTTTCTCCACTTTACAGAGGGGGAAATTCAGACTCAAACCAGATTTTCCCTTTCTTTCAACTGATATAAAATATCTAGCAATGAGTTGAATCAGTAGATAACTGTTAATCCATGCCATGACTGGCTTATGACTTAGGGCCTCTAGCTAACAGAATTGGCTTTCATTTCAACCAATAGAAAAGACTGAAGCCCTAGCAAAACTAACTGGATCTTTCCCCCTGAAGGTCCACCCAAAAGGTATGCACTGGAAGGTGTAAAGAAAGAATGGCTAATGAAGGAATGGACAATTGCAGAAAATGATGCTATGGTCGATAACAAGTTTAGCACCTGGCAGATAATGTAAATAGCACTGAAAATTAGCTCATTTTTGGCTTTCCTACACCCTGTGAAATTGAACAAAACTAGCATTGAAAATAAGCCCAGTCTTGAAGGTTTTTTTTTCATCTGTTTTATTTTGTTTTGCTTAGACACACGTGTTTTAAATCTGAGTTGTGGCTCAATGTCGCTCTCTTCCTAGTTCTCCTCATTCTCCACCAAAAGAGATGAACTTTATGGATTCCAGGGGAGTTTGATTTTCAACATTACCTCTTGTACATGGCCAATTTTGCTTTCCATCCCTTAATTTGCACTATGGTTATATCATCCAAACATAAATTTATTTTCTTCCTGCAACTTTTTCACCTTTTGCAAATGAGAATGATCTATATGGCTAAAGAATGTCAGGAAGGAAAACATTTGGAAAGGATTATATGAGATGCAGTCATTCCGGATCTTGATCATTCTAGCCAACAGCAGCCAAGTAAGAAAACAGGCACAGGGTGTTATGGGCCAAAAGTTTAGAATTCCACAGTATCTATAGCAGATAAGTGATTTAGAATTGGCTTAGTTGTCCAGCTCCAATAACTCTTGTGTTGACATGACTGAGAGGTAGTAGATGGATAAAAGTATGAGGTTTTCACAAATATTTCAAATGTAGCATGGAGATACTTTAAAGCTTTTTATGCTGAATTTTTAAACACTGAAATAGATTAAAATGATGTGAATGCTTACCAAATTATAATTTAGATTAATAAAATGATACTGAATAGTACAAACAATACTATAGAGATTTGGGGTCATAAACTGTTTAAATTAAACAATTTTAACCAACAAAACTGTGGTGTGCTATTAGAATACACAAAGACTTTTCTAATGGAGAAAAATATAATATTGTGTGTACAAAAGACTGGTCTTTGTAATGTAACAAGTGAATTGCTGGAATTGAACCTTGACCGGAGTTTGGGTCTATTGAGGAATGCAGTAACCATTAAGACCAGTGAATGTCTGACCTCTTGGAAGGCAATAAAGTCTACTGGAAGTTGATACACAGCCATGTCCCTATGTATTATAGTGTGATTTGAAATTGTGATTTTTATGATTTCTCTATTAGGAGTCCATAATAATCTTGTTCAGAGGAGAAGTCTTTTACCAGCTATCACACACCAGTTAAACATAAAGATAGGCATTAAAGAACTTCAGAACTTGAAGCAGCAAGTAATTATTCAACTTTCTTACCAATGATGATATCAAAGCCCAGCTCAACCAGTTACCCACAATGGACTTACTGTCCATTACTAAAAATATCCCATGCTACTGTTGAGTACATGACAGTTTCTTTGCCTGGTGTTAAGTAAGGATATTCGCAATGGGTACGTAGATCCAAATGACAGTCAACAGCACAGGACCACTCATGGCTCAGCAAACCTCCCTTGAAGTGTGTACTTCCAAAACTATAGTCAAAACATATTTATATTAAAGGGGAGTGGGCGTTTCTAATCTGAAACCACATTTTGATACTTGAGAGATTAGAATACAAATAGGTGCATTTTAACAGCTGAGACAACATGCAAGCACAGACTCCCTAGAGCTTTCAGTGTCAGAGTTTTAGATTCAGCTATCCATTTCTCAGCTGCTCATAGTGCAACAGAAGAAACACTAAAG
Source organism: Dasyprocta punctata (assembly GCA_004363535.1). Classification (NCBI taxonomy): domain Eukaryota; kingdom Metazoa; phylum Chordata; class Mammalia; order Rodentia; family Dasyproctidae; genus Dasyprocta; species Dasyprocta punctata. Next base: position 175,895 of record RJWM01000820.1, on the reverse strand, counting down.
GAACCAGAATCCAAAACTTCACCGACTTACTGAGATGAGACCGTCTCTGGTAGCACCAGTTTCAAGTACAGGGACAAAGACCAAGAGAATAAGATATAAAATAAATATTTCAATAACAGTTCCTGGTTCAGGTAACCAGAGTTACCAAATATATTCTAAGAAACACAGTCATCCAGTAATGTGTAGATAAGCTAGCTTTCCAGTAATAAAAAGCATGATTATGATTTTTTAAAAAACATTTTAACACATCCATTATGACTGATATTTTTGGTCAGCCCTGCTCACAAAAATATTGAATATTTAATAATCACTTATAAGCCTGAAAGAGCTGGGCCCAATGTATCACTGAAAGCAACAGGGACTATCTGAGGAGAGGTAGGACAAGGAAGCCTTATGGATGCCTAATGCATAGGGGAGGTTCGTCCTTAGCAGGAGGAGGAGCAGGGCTCTGAACTCATGGAAAGTGTCAGGCAACAGCAGCCCTCTCATGCCTTTGGAAGAGTTGCATGTTAAGTAGATTTCTAAGTCACAGATTTAGGCACAAAGAAGAAGACAAATGCCCAATAACCAGACTGAAGCCAAAAAGTATGTTGTTGAGACTGGGGGAAAAAAAGACTACTTTTATATGAAACATCAAATAATGCATACTAAACATCATAAAGGACCTTAGAACTGGTGAAGAAAATTCTATTTGTATAGGAATACCCCTGAACTAAAATTTATAATTAATGAGAAAAGGACTTGGTATATAACTCCCAATGATGGAAAAATGTGTTTATATTATAGAACAATTGATTTTAACTTTTCATTATTATTGATGCAGGTGTTTTTTTTAATTTTAAATGTGCAAATCAGTCTTCAGTATAGGGTGGCAAATGGCTTGATCATTACTTGGCTTTCATTTAATTATTTCCAATATGTTAATTTGCACATAGAAATTTTTAATATACTTTAGGGTCTCATTAAATTTTGTGAAGGTTATTTTTCTTAAATATCTTGTGATACATACTTCTGTACATTTAACATTTTATCTCTCTCTTTACCTTACCATTTCTCCAGTCATTTGGAGGAGATAAGTATACTACCTTCTATATAATAATTGGTATGAGACTACAAATCAGGCATTACTAGTAATTCTTATAAAATAAAGAGAAAATAACTTTAGTTGTGATGGTTAGAGTAATTAGAGTTTCATAATCTTGTAGTAAAGGGCCTTGAACACACATGTATACATACAAAAAAACACACATTCTCACACACATACACCATTGTACCATGACTGCAGTCAGTTATTACATACCAGGAGCCAAGTGGACAGCAGCTAGACAAGTGATCATAGGTGTGGAGGAGGGACAGTTCTGAAAATTATAAGTAGAATGAAAACAAAAAGTTTCTCTTTTTTTCAAGATGACATGAGCTTGGAGCTAACTTGGAAAAGTGGATTTTAAAAACCAGAGATTAAAATAATCAAAACACTAGGGTAGTAGGTTGCTAAAGTTGTTTTGTAAATCATTCATTGAGAACTTTGAGTCAGTTTCTTCTACAACAGAAAGATTTCCAAAATAATAGTTGAAAAACACTGTCAGAGTCATACAAGAGTTGAAATTAAATTTATGGAAACCCTGAGCCCCAGTGTCCCCTAACTTTTCCAGAAGCTATGCATTTGAATCCTAACCATGAGTTTTTAAAATATTGAGCCAGAAATAGCATGCAGTCCCTTTCATCCCAATGTGCTTGCAGAAAACAAAGGAGCAGGTGCTTACCTGACCTGAACTTCTAGAATATGCAAGAGAAAAGTGCTATGTTGGAGACCTAGACATTCATGCCACTTCTACAGCCATGTAGTTTTGAAACCTTGTGCAAGTCACTGAGCTTTTCTGTGTCTCCATTTCCTGATCTGTAAAATGGTATCTAACTCACAAATTCACAGATAGCTTAGGGGATGCAACCTTTTGCCAATCCTCCTCTAAGGGAAAGCGAAATTTAAATTTCAATCATGTAAGGATTATTTCTGTAACTCCAGGATCAAATATAGTACTTTACATATAACTATATGTAAGATATCTCTGTTGATATTGAAAGTGTTTTGTAAATCACAGATGCATTTTAGAATCAATTCTTCCTGTTTTTCTAAGACCTCTGGCAATTTAAAGCAGTGTTAGAAAAAGGTAGATCCTCTTGTAGAAGGCAGAGTCATTAAGGCTATTCAATAGGTCACTGTTAAGCGGGACTTTCTTTGCCACAGATATTTGTATAGAGAGATGGAGCTCACCTGAAATAATGACAACTCCTGTGATCTCTTTGTGATTAGTATGGTCTGGCTCAAGTCCACCAGCTTATTTCTCATGGTATGGTTTTTGGGACTCCATAACTTTTGGAGTTATTGAAGGTCTTTTCAGGCTGTTTCTTCATAATGGACTCCTACTTACTTATTCACTGTGATATTTCTGCTTAGCAAGGTTTAATTTGATAAGATGAGAGCTGTCTGTCCATTTAGTAGTCAGCCCTGAATAATAGCCATCTAAGTAGAATTCATTAATTATGCTAAAATGTTTGTTTTTTAAATGTCAGGTGTCCAGATGGTGCTACGGCAATGGGGGTCATTAAAAATGCTTAGGCACACATAGAGAATCTTAATAAAGAAATATTCTTACTAGAGGTAAAGGTCTATAGGAGAGGCAGATTAAAAGATAATAAAAGGTTAATAAGTTGAAGTTTCATAAAATGAAATTAAAACAAGCACCTTGAAATTAGCTACAGTATAACTCTGCATGCATTAATTTGTCTTTTCCATTTCTGTATGTGCTCTGTCTTCTCCTACTTACCCATTTTTATCCAGTGATTCGCCCCTGTTGTACTTTGAAACAGCTTTGCCAAAGAGAGATTTTATGTAATAAAGTCAGGCGCTATTGCTGTTGCTGTTTGGGGATTTCCTAATTAAAGAGCTTTACAGAGATGGTATGATAGCAGAACTGGTATCCTAAAACGACTAGAGCTTTATGGTCTAAAATCTGGAGTGATTGTAACGTAACTCCACATGCAGATCTAATGGTAGAATTTAAAACAATCAGTGAAGATATCTACTCACAACCTTGCTTGACACATGTCTTGTTACAAAAACCTTTATTACAGAATCTGAAGCTACACACACAGTCCCCAGTTACCCAAAAAAGCAGCATTTGGCCAGAGCACAAATTAGCCACCAGAACTCTGATATATGAGAACCAATATTTCTCATCAAGAAATAATACCTATTGAAATATTAACTGTTTCCCAGGTACGTTAGCCCTAGTTTAGCACTGCTATTTAAACACTGATGGGAGAATTGATTTTTCAACTGTCAACACCCCACCCCCTTATCTTCCCCAGAAAGCTCAATCTACAAAGTTTTGTCATAAAAATAGATATCTACAACATTTCTGAAAATTTTGAAAATCCTCAAGATGACAATGAGCATATTGTTTTCTTTTTTCTGCAGAATTGATTAAGCTTGTTTTACAAGTGTAGAAGTAATACTGACTATACAGGATAATCAAAATATTCCAAACCATACCAACATACATAAAAGGAAACAATTCTTGTTGTCATTTATTATTTTATTCAACTTTTATTTATAATAATAAAAACTAGACAGCTGCACAACTAGTAGAGTTATTATGCCATGGATAGTTCATATCATAATACTATGCAACCATCAAACTCCTTCACAAATAGAGAAGAAATGAGAATCTAGTGCAGGAAACTGATGAATTATTCTCTGAAATTTTTAATACCTATTTTTGGTCAGTTTTGTCAAAGTATAAGTTATAAGATATGGAAAATGGATATGGTAAATGCTTAATTTGTTTTTAATTTATTAAAACATAAAATTCCTAATGCCATTAATCTTCCCCAGAATACTCCACCCATCATTCTGGCCACTTTTGAAACATTTCTGGAAGTCCTCCTTGGTTATGGCTGCCTCAATGTTCTGAGTTAATTTAAAATCCACATATTTCATGGTCATTTGGACTTTCTGGAAGAGCCAGAAGTCTCATCATGTCAGATTATTCAATAAGATGGAAGAAGACCAGCTATAATGTAGTGGCTTTTTATTACTATATGTTTGCAGTACCTGACTGCACTCCTTATGGTTAGTTGAAACATGTAAGCAACACATCTTAATTCTTTTTTCCACCCCCTTGTGCTTTTCTCTTTCCTTCATCTCCTAACCTTTTCTCACTGGAGAAAGATCTAACTCCCTACTTCCTGTTATCTATCTTTTATTCTGCTCTTCATTTATACTTTGGGTTTTTCATGTAAGAGAAATCAGGCAATATTTAAGCTTGTCTGTCTGATTGATTTAGTTTAATATTATGCTTGCAAGATGTAATATTTTCCTACAAATGACTCGTTTACCCTTCTTTATGGCAGAATAGTATTTCATTGTGCATAAATACTACCAGACATTATATCCATTGATCTATTGATAAACATATAGGCCACTTCCAAAATTTATCTATTATGACTCATGCTTCCATAAATATGAGTATGCATGTATCACTGTAACACAGTATCTTTTATTCTTTCAGGAAGATACCTGGAAGGGAAATAGCTGGGTGGAAGTACAATACTCCATAAGGATTTCCATATTGGTTGTATTACATTATTTTACATCAACAATGTAGAAGAGATCCTTTTTCCCCACAGCCTCACAAGCATTTTTTATTATTCAATTTCCTTATGATAGCGATTGTTTCTGGAATAATGTGGAATCTCAGTGTTGTTTCAATTTACCTTTATCTACTGGCAGCAATGTGGGTCATTTTTTATGTATTTATTGGTCTTGTTCTCCTCCCTCCTCCTCTTCTCCTCCTTCTCATTCACCTTCCTCCTCTTCCTCTGCTTTCTTCATTTTTTTCTTCTCCTCCTCCTCCTCCTCTTCTTCATCTTCTTCTCCCTCCTCTTTTTCACAGTGTATACTCATTTCAGTTGCCCATTTTTTTGACTAGGTCTTTTATTTTGGAGGAATCTAATCCTTTTGGAGTTTATTATATATATTTAGGTATTAATCCTCTGTCTGAGGAATAGCTGGCAAAATTTCTTCCAATTCTCTAGATTGCCTCTTCACTCTATGGGTTGTTTGCTTTGCTGTGCAGAAGCTTTTTAATTTAATATAATCCCATTTGATTCTTGATATTGTTTCATGTGCAATTTGGATTCTGTTTAGAAAGTCTTTGCCTACATCTATGTTTTCCAGAGATTTACTTATTTCATCTTCCAGCAGATTAAGTGTTTGTGTTTTAATATTTAGATTTTTTTTATCCATTTTTTTAATGCATGGTGAGATATATGGGTTTTTCTGTCAGTATGGTGCTGTTTTTAATCGCTACAGCTTAGTTATATAACATGAAATCTTGGATTATGGTGTCTCCTGCTTTGGTCTTATTGCCCAGAATTACTTTTGGTTCTCTCATCTCTTCTGGTTTCATATCAATTTTAGGATTGTTTGCTGTAGTTCTTTTTGAAATGCTATTGGTATTTTGGTTGAAATTGGGTTAAATCTGCATATCAACTTTCAAAATACAGCCATTTTGGCAATATTGGTTCTGCCTACCCAATAATGGGATATTGTTTCATTTTCTAGTGTCTTTTTTTAATCTCATTTGTCTGAGTACTTTAGATTGCATGGTAAAGGCCTTTTCCTTTCCTGGTTAGATTCATTCTTAAGTATTTAATTTTCTTGATGTTGCTGAAAATGGTATTGTTTTCTTAATTTCTTTTTCAGCAGGTTCATTTTTGATGTACAGGAACACTATTGAATTTTTTATTGACTTTATGTCCTGCTATATGCTTAACTTGGTTATTCTGAGAATGAGATAAATGTTGGCCCTTCTAATCTAGAGGATCATGTTTCTGCAAATATTGATAACTTGACTTATTCGATTCCTATACATATCCTTTGTATTTCTTTTTCTCTTTTTTTTCATTTTAAAGATAGTAAAATCCAACAGAACATAAAAGAACAAAATCAATCAAAACAAAGCAGAACTGGTACAGAACTTCGAAGAAAGATAATATGAATACAATAGCTACTATAGTATATCTTGTTATCTTCAGAATAGCTGACCATTCCAACAGGTATAGTAGAATTGTACCAAAAACAAAACAAAATAAAACCAATAAAAACATAATATAAAATAAAGCAAATAATAATAATAATAATAATAATGATCAGAGTAAAGCAAAGCAGTAAGACAAGACAGAAGAGAATCCCCCATATTTGCTACATTGCCTACTGTCATCTTCCAAAGAGATGCTCAGGCTGCCAACCAGAGGCCTGCAAAATCTATGAAACAATACTAGCATTTAGCTGCTTAATGTTACTTAGTTGCTGTCAATTTAGCCTGACCTCCACACCAGCAGTTGCTTGGGGGGAGTGGGGGGTTCATCCTTGATTCCAAGTCCGCTGGGGCCCAGCGGGGTGGGTCCTGGAAGGACCCATCATCATTCTCCTCTGGGGGTCCGTGCACTCGCCCAGTCCCCCTGAGGGCAGATCAGTTGTGTCCTGGTCAGTGCCGCTCTGGCCCAGCTGGGTCCTTTGTATTTCTTTATCTTACCTGACTCCTCTGGTTAATATTTTGAGTACCGTGTTGAATAGAATGGTGAGAATGCTCACCCTTCTCTTCTTCCTGATTGCAGAAGTAATCCTGATTTCCTCCATTTAATCTGATTGTGACAGTAGGTTTATTTTAAAAGGCTTTTATTATATTGAGATAACACTCAATACCTATTTTTCAGGGGTTTTGTTTTTGGTGTTTTGTTTTGTTTTTTGTCTTTTTGAGATAAGGTTTCACTGTGCAGTTCAGGCTGGCCTTGAACTCACTATGTAGCCCAGGCTGGCCTCAAACTTGCAGCAGTCTTCCTGCCTCAGCCTTCCAAGTGTTGGGATTACACCGCCACCCTGCCTGGCATCAGGGTTTTTTTATGAATGGGTGCTGGGTCTTGTCAAAGGCTTTTTCTGCATCTATTGATATGATCATGTTATTTTATACTTCTGTTTCTGTGAAGTATCACATTTATTGATCTGCAAATGTTGAAACATTCTCATATCCCTGCAAGCCTACTTGGTCATGATGCATGATCTTTTTGATGATTTGTAGCATTTTGTTTGCCAATATCTTGTTGAGATTCTTTGAGTCCATGTTTATTACAGTGACCTGTAATTCTCCTTTTTGGTTAGGTCTTTGTCAGGTTTTGGAATTGCAGTAATGCTAATTTCCAGGAATCATTTTGGGAATACTCCTCTTCCAATTTCATTATAGAGTTGGAGTATTGATGTTAGATTTTCCCTGATGTCCTTATGTTCTCACAGCATTCATCAGTGTTCTTGTAGAACTCATCATGGATCCTACACTTTTTTTTTTCCTTTTGAGAAAGGTCTCATGTAGTTTAGGCTGGTTTTGAAGTCACTATGTACCCCAGGCTGACCTCAGACTCATGACACTCCTCCACAGCCTGCCAACTGCTGGGATTACAGGCATGAGCCACACGCCCAACCTGTGCTTTTCTCAGGTGGTCAGTTTTTTGTTACTGCTTCAATTTTGCTGTCTGTTATTGAATATTTCTAGATTTTTATATCTTTGTTGAGTTTGGTAATTAATATGTATCTAGAAATCTATCTACTTTTCTGAATTCTCCAAGATTTTGGAGTAAAAATTTTCAAAGTACAAAAGAAAGAAAAACCAAAAAGAAGCCAAACAAAGAAAGAGAAGAAAGAAAGAGGTCCAAAAATTTCTCTGTATTTCTGAATGAGTGATTTCTTTCTAGGAGCTACAGTCTTGGAATCCAGCAAGGCACAGTTTTCTCTGCCTCCTTTTACAGTCTCCTAACCCGATCCTATTCCCAAAGCCCTTCTGTCAGGGCCCCCAAGGCTGCGTTAACCATCTAAGCCACACTGGTAGATGCAAAAAACAATCAGACTACTGATCTCTGTGCCTGATGTAGGCAGCAGGGCAGGAGTTCAAGCAGACCACTGGATTTAATGCCAGTACTTTCAGACCCAGCCCCCTATGAAAGCCACACAAAACTGGCCGGGCTTCTTACCACAAAGGGTCCCCCCACACCCCATGACATTCCTGGTCCAAGATTAAATTTCTTAGGGTTTCTATATGTAGCCCACACCCACTCTACAACTGTTTCTTGTGGCTGTCTCCTACAAAGACACTAGAAGGGGGATCCCAGAAACTGTGAAGTAAGTTGTTCTGTAATTGTTCTGTGGCCAGTCTTAAACAATTAATCTATTACCAAAATAGTTCCTGATCAAACTTGCTCATATATGGTCGGTACTGCACTGGATTTCTCCTCCAACTCTAGTGTGTTGTGCAGAAAAAGTCACTTTCAGGGTAAAACCTCATGTTGTTTTTACATTTTACAATCACTGCAGGCTTTTCATGGGGTTAGTGCTGCTGGCCTGACCCATTGTTTCTCCTTGGAGCTGCTGACCTTCTCCAGGATTTTATCCCCAGGCATTGGCCTTGCTCATGATCTGCACTAAACAGGTAACCCACATGCTGGTCTCTGGGAGTTAGAGACAAAAAGATGATAAATCCTATGTGCTGAGGTTGGTGTCACTAGACTTTCCCACACTGCTGTTGCCTCAGGATGAAGCGAAGGTGCCGTCTGAGCTTCACTGCTCCAGCTTCTGTGCCCATACACGCAGGTCATGACACCCAGCCCTTCAAATCCCAGTCTTCCGGAATCTGGGGCACAAATTTCAAGACAACCTTGGGATTGAGACAATATGTTCTAGCCACTAGGGACAATTTTCTTAGCTTACACACAGGTTCCCAGATAGCACTTTCCAGGTCCTTGAGAATGGAGGTTTCTTCCAAATCCCTGTTTGGACACTGTTTCTGCAGAAAACCCAAGCAGAGTAGTGTAAACGGGGTCCACAAAACACCTTGGTGTCTCATTCCTCTCCTGGGCTACATGGCCACCATGATGTTTTATTTGACAGAGTTTGCCATAAATGCTTTGAATCAATTCAGGATGTGAGGTAGTTATGACAGGGTAACTAAAGACACTCACAAAAATGCATTGCCAGAACTGCTTCAGAAAGCATAAAACCATGGGATTAGTACAAATCCAGGGAGAGTATTTTGAGGGGATAAATGGCATCATTTATTTTACTATGATGCATTTTTTAATTTAAAACCACACTATGTTTTTATCACATGCCATACGTATGAAAAACCTACCCTTTAAAAAAATATATATTCTGAATATTAACAAACAGATGGAATCAAGACTACTATTATAATTAAGATATTAAAGAATTGCTTCACACCCTATGTTCTGAACATTCCTGCCATCCAAAATTTGTATGTTGAAATCTTACCCCCTAAGTGATGATATTAAGAGCTGGTGATTGGAGGGGGATGAAGGCTTTACCCATTTACCTAAGGAAATGAACGCTTTTATCTTTGAAGGAGTCTGTTTGCTCATGCTGTGATGAGGACGTGGCTGGAAGATACCATCTATGAAAAATAGGTGCTCACTGGACACCAACTTATTAATAACACGATCTCAGATTTCCAGACTTATTGTGAGCAGTACAGTTTAGTGTTTATAAATTATCCAGTCTAAGGTATTTTGTTATAGCACCCCAAATAAAATCAGACCTCTCCAAAGATTCCCCCATTCCTCTTTGTAATTAATGTATCCCTCCACCTCTGCCTCCTGGCAACAACAGTTTTTTGCTATCCCTATCTATGATTTGCTTTATCCAGAATGCCATATACATGTAACCATACATTATATAACTCCTTGACACTGATGTCTTTCACTTAGCAAAATGTGTTTGATGCTTTGAGATGTGTCTCAGTGGTAGAGTGATTGTCTAGCATGTGTAAGACCTTGAATCTGACTTCTAACACTACAAAAAATTTTTTTAAATCACTTTAGATCCAGAGATAATTATTTCTATACAGTAAGTCCCAAAATTATAAGCGAGTTCTGTTCTGGGAGAACTGTCTGTAAGTTGGATTTGTTAGTAAGGCAACAAAGTGAGTCTTATACAGTACACCCGTGAAAGTTCACAGCTCAGATGTTCGTATTACGGGGACTTACTGCATTAGTAGTTTTTGTTTTTATTTCTTAATGTTATTCCATGTGTGGACATATCATGCTGAATTTTTTCATTCGCCGGTAGAAAGATATTTAGATTATTTTCATGTTGAAGAGATAGATCTTTCTCAAATATCAAGGAGATCAAGACATTGAGGAAGAGGCAAATTAGATCAGAAAAGAAACTGAGATGTGTTAAATACACGCACCAACTTCAGAGAAGGGCTGTAAGCATGATGTGCTGCAAACATGGGCTAATCTAAAATTTTTAAAAAGAAACTGTAAAACTTCTTTCTAAAGCAGCTGCACTATTTTGAATTTTCATTGAATTTTTATTAGTAATTTTTGATGGTTCCAGTTATTCAGTTCCACTTTATCTTTCCTAGCACCCACAGTGGTCCTTATTTCCCTTTTTAAAATTTTGACTATTGTGGTATATAATACTGTCTCATTTTGTTTATTTATTAATGAATACAAATGCAGTAGATACATACCTAAAAGGATACATACCTCCCATTGCACCTTCCTGGTTTTGTTGGATATGTTTCTCTTTCCCATGTCTTCTATGTCTTCCTTCCTTGCTTTAACTAATAACACTGATGAGAAATGGAGATATGAAATTTACATCAACTACTGTCTATTTTCAATAGATACAAAATGTCTGTAAGATTTTCCCTTTAGCTCTATTTCAAGCAGTGGGATATACAACCAAAATAGTGTTAAGTGCACAGAAGATAAAATCCAAATTCCTTAGTGTGATGTTCCATAGTTTTGCACGACCAATAATATTTATCTTTCAATATTTCTCAACACAAAACCTCCACTCATTCCTTCACGTCTTTTGCTTGTCTTCCCTCAGTACATCTCTCGGTACACAGAGACTAATTTTATTTGTGTTCAGTATCTGTTCATCACTATGTCCATCCTGTTCTCCTGTTCTTGACAAAACCTTTTCTCAATCTTGACCATTCTAGGAGACCCTCTTTATCTATCCTCTGCTTGCCACAGATCCTCAAGGTTGATAGCCCATCTAAAGTTCTCTATGTCCTTAATTACTTCATACTCTCCAATTCCCTGTTCTGTTTTCCTCCTTTATTTGACTAATTGTCCTATTGATCTCAGTAACCCGTGAGATTAAAAAATCATTTGATTAAATAAACCAAATAAAAGAACCTATTTTCATCTGCATGTCCCACTTGTCTTCACTGTGCTGGGCATTATTGAAGGAACTATCTGCAGGCGTGGCCGTGGCCTTTAAAGCACTAAGGAAATCACATCAGAAGGTGAGAAGCTGATTATGTTATCTCATCCAATTGCATCCCTATTTGGTAGAATTTCTGTGAAGTTGCAAAATGAAGCAAGCTATTTAAAACAATAGGCAAATCGATGGTTTGCAGAAGCCTGAGACAAAAGGAAAGGAAACTGTTAGGTTAGAGATCTGCAGGTTCATTAAAGTCCTTCCCCATCCTGCCCTACGGAGCATCTCTCTGAATACTATATACAGCATTCTTCAAATTATCACTCAAATCCTACTTTGCAAGTAAAACTTTCCTGAATTCTTCCTTGTTTGCATTGGGTTGCAATTTTTTTTTATATAAAATTTGGAAGGTACAATGATCACTCCATTCTACAGTTGTCATTAGAACTTACCACAACACTGCATTTATTGCAATTATAATTTTGTGTGTATTTCTGTGTGGTACTAGAAATTGAACACAGGCCCTTTGTACTGAGCTACTTACCCAGCCCTTTTTAATTTTTTTTTTAACGTTTCAGACAGGGTTTAACTGAGTCACTAATCTGCCCAAACTGGGCTCAGATTTGTGATCCTCCTGCCTTGGTCTCCCAGATTGCTGATATTACAAGTGTATGTCACCATATCTAGCTACAACCAGAAGTTTTATCATCATTTGTTCATGTTTACATTGTGTTGCTTCTGCTTTTTATTGTAAATTAATTGTTGTATACCTCTTTAGGTTACTCAGCATGTGACAGACATAAGCACTCAGTAAACATTTGGTAAATACAGAAAAATTTATTTGCTGAAAAGTTTGAGAACTTCAGGACTTTCATAAAATATAGCAGTAAGAATAGTAGAATTAACCACTCCAAAAATCCCAGATACACTCCTGAAATCCCAGGCTGTTACAGATGGCTCTCAAATTCAAACTCAGCCTAGACAACTTAGCAAATTAGAAAGACCTTGCCTCAAAAGAAGAACAAGGAGGAGGAGGAAAAGGAGGTGGAGGAGGAGGAGGAAGAGGAGGAAGAGGTGGAGGAGAAGGAGGAGGAAGAGAAGAATGAGAAGAGGAAAAGGAAGAGGAAGAAGAAGAAGGAGGAGGAGGAGGAGAGGGAGGAAGAGGAGGAGGAGAAAGAGAAGAAGAAGAGGACAAAGAGGGGGTATTACCACCCCAATGCCCCACCCCTGTGCAGTCAAAATTAAAAAATAAAAAGAGTAGTAGAATTTGTTGGACTGAAAGGAACTCAAATATTGTAGGCAACTTTAGAATTGACAATTTATTTTGCTTAGGCAAGAAAAATAAAATTAGCTTTGTTGATTTTTCTCCCTGAAAATTTTTACAAAATTTCTATCCAAAATCAAGTATTACATTCCACAAATTTGGCTATTTTATCAGTGTGACTCAGATCATGCACATATTATACCCAGATAAAGAGGTAAACATTGTCACAGAAAACAGGAAACAATGAGGGAGAATTTGCCCCTTGAAGTAGCTGAACCTGTGCACCAGTGTTTCAATCTCTGAAACACTTCAGATCCACTGACTTTCTACGCAGCAGGCTCTGCCATCCACGCTACCCGGAGACCACACACAATCTATTTCTTACAAAATAGCTTAACTTTTGCCAGCACCAATCAAAATTCCTAGAAAGTGATGTAACTTCCAACCCACTTGTGGCTTAGAGCTATACCCATAGCCACCATTTGCAAATTTGTGGGCACATTTTTCAGATTGCTTGAATCTGTGTTTTCCCAGAGGAGAAGTCTAATTAATCCCAAATTATTTTCTTTATTCTTAATTGGATTGGATTTATCTGGGGTCAACAAGACTTAATGTTCATGGGGCAAACACTATCTGAAGTAAGCAGGACACAGACAGTTTTCATGTGTTCACTTTGTGATCAAAATAAGTGTAATTTGTTTTATACTTCCCTCTAAAGTAAATTCTTTACTTACATTAATCCATTAAATTTCCAAAATGATACTATGAGGTAAATATTGTTATTAAACCCATTTTACAAATGAAGACTTGGAAACAAGAAAACATAAAGCAGCTTCTCTGGGGAAAGAGTTTATAGTCAATAAAGTACTCCAATCCTCCCAGCCAGGTTCACCAGATCAAACCTTTGGCTGCTGCTACGTATATATGAAAATAAGTATCTTTCTCTACTTGCATGTAAGGCATAAAACACAATGTTACTTCTGATTGACTAACAGAGGCAATATTCTAAGACTGTTTGTCCATTTGCAACCATCTTTGATAGACAATCAGTAACTTCCAACAGTTTCAGAATGAAGAAGCCATATGCCCTAACGTAGATTATGCTACCATGAAATCAACTTCTATCCCACAAGCATCAGTCTCGGCAACAAACACCTCTAGGAAGACACACTTGAAAACAACCATGTAATGGTCTAGAAAGTTGGTGACATCTCAGATTTCTATTCTTTAAAGCCATCTGTCAGATACCTGACAGATGTGTCCTGCATTAAAATTTCATTTGAAACGTGGCAAAACTTACTTAACTTTCTAGTCAATAACAAAATCCTCTGATAAAAATTTAAACAAAGGACTGGTACAGAAGTCTAAAACCAGGACAATGTTCAGAAAGTCATGGCATCCTGTAATCCCAGTTCTTGGAAGGCAGAGGAAAGAGAATTGTGAATTTGATGAGAGCCTAGACTATACAACAAGCCATTGTCTATCTCCCAAAAACAGGGAGGGGGATAAGAAAGAAATTTGAAAGATTTTGGGCTGATTAGATTATTATCCTGTTTGTCCAAGGCCCAGGGTGGTCATTATTTCTATTAATACAGTTTGAACTCCCCCCGTGTCACCACCCACAAAAAATCATATCTAACATTCATTGTACTAAATAACCAAATATCTGATGTTGATCAGAAATAAAAATAGAGTAGCTAAAAGTCTTACAGTAGAAGCGCCTCTAAAGTAAGAGTTTCACAGTAATCTGCCCACTGGGAATTTCCTGTTTCAAGTCTTTCTATATTGACCAGGCTTCTGCTCTGGCTTCCCCACCAAGAAACAAAGGAACTCTAAACAAGTGTATGGCCCACTCTTCTGTATTGTAAAATAAATTAGAGACAGTACAACAAGTAAAGGTATGGAAAAACCAGTGTGAAAAACTCTTTCCTTGAAAGAAGGACATTTTGTCAATTTTCTTGTCCTTATTACAATTTGATACGTTGACACCTGACATTTCAGAGTGTTTCTTTATATTGCCATTTTGGCTTAGAGATATTTCAGTCAACACATTTGTAGTCATAATAGTATCATCAGACATCAGATTTCTTTAAACACAAGACTGTTTACAAAAAGGAAGGAAAGGGGGAATGTGGGACAATTTGAACTATAAATGCACCACCCACGTTCTCTCTCAATCCCTCTCACAGAACATTCTTTCTGGCTTTCTCCTACCATTCTGGGCACCACAACTCCAGATTGCCATTGCAAATGTCTGTTATAAAAGTAACTTTGAAGTTTAGCATTCAGTCTTAGCTAATTACTAATTTCTTTAGAAGTATTCAAACAAATTAGGCATTGAGGAATGTATTTAATTATTTCTCTGAAATAAGACACATAGGCAGATTTCCAAAATCTTTATTATGAACTAGCAGTTACATAATTAGCTATTTAAAAATACCGTTGATCTGATGGACAGGGCAAAATTACCTTCTAATTAGAATTAGCCAAACAAGCATATTGCACAGCACTAATGAGTTACTCAAAGACTTCCGATTAGGAAAAAACAATTGAGAAAATACTGTTACCTACTCATTTTTTGGAATCATCTAAATCAAACTTCTATCACCTGTGCTTTTCATCTAACTTCTACATATGTGAACTAGAAATTAATAGGCACATCAGTCTTTTACACAAATCCGCTGCTAAACAACTGCTCAATAAACATGAAGAAATTCAAATGGAAAGCAATTCAACAATTCAGTATATGCATTCATTTCATTCAGATATTTACTGAGCACCCACGATGTGCCTGTTATGAACACTGGTGATGAGCTCAAATTCTTATTCTTTGGATTAAATTTTAGGTGTAAGCAGTAGCATGTAATCTGTAAACTTATGACCTTTTCTCTCAGATGGATAAGAATTCACTGTTTCTAACTGAGGCTGAACCATTCATCACTGGACATGTCTAAGATGTGCAGTTGCTTCTATGTGGTTTCACTCTCTCCTCCTTCAATAGATGGTGAAGAACCACAGCCAAATGAAATTGACAAAGGGCTGTCCACGTGCACTGGTACTCTTCGGGTACAGGAACATGACTGAAGGTTCTTTAAGTTGTTTTGCACACTTAGGTTTGCTTAACAAATACACTTTTTAGAAATAATAGGAAAGGATAAGTCCAAATGTGTCTAAATTAATCTAAAATTCTGAAAGAATGCTACCTAGACTAGTACAATTTTGTGACATTTACCTTCAAATAAGTTGTTTAGCTTTTTAGCTGTTATGCAAAGAATCAGCTAAGTAAATGCTGCAGTTTAAAATGTAGAAGTACACTGATTGGCTAGTTCCTTTCACTTTAAGAGCTTTTTAAATTTTTCTTAATGTTTCTCCTTTCGGGGACCCATGGTTTTTAGCATTGTATCTCCTAATTCTCATGAATACTTCATGTGTCTTTGGCACATACCAAACAGATACATACTATAGATAGGAGGTATTTCCTTTTCTCTTTTAAGAGTGAGCTTTCTTTCTACAACTTAAATATCAATCACCTCTTTGCAACCTTTTACAATCATAGAGTATGATTTAGTCACATAATTTTACGAATGAAAAAACTTAGATGTGACAACTTGAAAGCTAGAGTCTGATTGATAACATCCACTAATATTAATTATGAAATTCATCAGGACATTATTCAAGGAACTTGTATTAATATTCTTGTACCAAAGAAGAAACTGAAGCCAACTATTCCACTTTCAATCTGAATGTAGTAATTTCCATTAATTCCTGCCAATTTTCTTCTGAATTGATATCTCTAAGGACTGACTTCATTCCTTGGAACAATTCTGTATTGGAAAAAATGTTGGTGTCTTCCTGTCTTCAAGAGAAACACACATTAAATTTTCTTATTAAGGACACAAAAGCAGACAAAGGAAAACAAACTGCAGTGAAAGAGACAGAAAGAAAATATGTTTCCATAAAACAATTATTGGGTGTTATGCATGATATCTAGCTTTCCCTCTGCCAAAGTCTCATGTGGTCAATGGTGGGTCTTCTTGGAGATGGCTGATTACAGAATGTGAGATGCTGTGATTGAGTGTGTGAAGTTGGCACTGAGTCATGGTGCAATGCTAGCCCTAAGGTTTCTCCATCCTGGGTGTGAGTGCTACCTGGTAGCCTGGATAGGATATCAGAGAAAGAAAGAGAGCTGCTGTTGTCTCTTGCTGCTATTTGCTTGCTGTTGTTCACTTGCTGCTTCTTTGCTACTTTGATGCTTTGCTGCCTTCTGCCCACCATGAGCTGCTTCTCTGTGATGCCCCTCTGCCATGCCACCCTGCCTTGGAGCCCACCAACTATGAACTGAAACCTCTACAAACTGTGAGCTACAGGAAACCTTTCCTCTTCTAAGTTTGTTTGATATTTTGTCTCAGCAACAAGACAAAAGTAACTAAAACATTGAGGGAGATCCAAAATAACATTTTTTGTAATTTTAATGCAAGTGAGTGGATTACACCAGTAAGCAATTGCTATGTCAATTAATGCAAAAGATTTCTTTTTTGAAATTAAAATTCATGAGAGGACCTGCCAAAACCTACTTTTATCTCCAGTAGGTTAAAATTTCAGGTCACACCGATAAATTTTAGTCATTAAATTAGACATTTTATTATCTAAACCCAATTAATGAATATGAATCAATGATACCACCCACAGTTTTGATAGTAAAAGCCAGGATTTCTTACAGGTTTTCTAAAGAAAAACATCTCTAATAGATGTCACAAAAACAGTCAATAGTAGAGAAAAAAATGTATTCTTTAGCTTCAGTATTTCTTTATTTTAATATTGTAATATAACTGTGAAGGACCAATGGTAGGTTAATCACTTTATTTATATTTTAAAATACCTGCAGTCTCATTTCCTCATTCCTTTGCAAAAATCACCAAAAGTCATGTTTCCTTTGGTGCAGAACAAGAATAAGGGGTTCTCACACATTCTAAGCAGGTCCTTTACCACTGAACTACACCCCCAGCCAATATATATGTGGGTGAGTGTGTGTGTGTAGTTCATACATGTGAGTGTGTGTCTGTGTGTTTGTGTGCTTAACATGATAAGAAAAATTATACAAAATAAAAGTAACCATTATCTTTTGATTGTTATTATAAGTGATTAGGTTTCTTCTTTACCGTTTTTGATTTCTATAATGATTATATGTCTCTTTCATAAGTGAAAAATAATATCTATTTAAATTTTAAATGAAATCATAGTACAAATATGAACCACCAAAAATCGGTAATATTTGAACTTCTCTTGGAGAATTCATACAAACTGAAAGACAGACATCTACAGCAAAATAAACAAACAATACAACACATAGCCCACAATGTAAATGTTAAATTGCAGAGCTCAGTTTGAAGTTATGACTGTACCACAGTCGTGTGCAGATGAATTGTGAAGATCCTGCCAATCTGTTGCTAACATATTCAAAATGTTGGTTTTCTATCTTAGACGAGCCATGATAAAAAAGTTGTTATAGCTACTAGGAGATGGAAACAGTACAGACAAAGGAATAACGGAAAGAACAAAGCAAGGATGTATCTTTTGGTTAATGGAAAAGAGAAAGCTTTTGTTGTTGTTTTTACTAGATGATAGTTTCATGAGGTTTCAGATTCATGTGAACATAATTTTCTTATTACGATATAAAATATGCATTCAATAATTTCATTGACATCAAGTTATAGGTACTCTGTATATTGCTGAAAAGCAGGAAATTTCATCATATAAACTGTAATAGCTATTATGAAAAGCTTTTTTTAGTGGAATAACTAAGAACATGGGCAACGTAAACAGACTGGCAGGCCATGTATTCTACTAGCACCTATATAAACTTAAACAATTTGTTATCCATGCTGTATTTAGGATTTCTGGAAAATTGAACTATTTAAATAATCCATGGGCTTTGAGCACACAGGGTCCATAGTTAGTCCACATGAATGATACCCATGATTGCTATTTGTGATAATAACTGGTCTATGTTGGTCAGCGACTCAATGATTTGTTAAGGTTAAGTATCTGAATTTCAAAATAAATTGCAATTTCACTGAAACAGATGAGTTATATTTTTAACATAGTGAATAAAACATACAATCATCTATTCCAATCATCTACCACAAAATATTATTTAACAACAATAATTTACATATATGTATATATACATATGCTGAGTACATTCTTAGTGAGGTAGTCTTTCTTGTATTTTAAGTGCTAAAAATGAATTTCTCTTATATTGTATTTTTTAGCAGAAAAGCAATTATTACCATGTGATAAGATGAAATATAATTTCAAGAAATAATATGTGAAAAAGCAATATAAAATTTAAAGTACAATGATGTGATTATCTTTAAAAACTACCCAGGGAGGTAATGAAAAGACAACAAATTTTTAACAGTGATTGTATTACAGCCTTGGGACTGTGAGTGACCTTCTAATCTCTACCAAATTTTCTTTACTTTCACTGGAGGGAAAATGTTGGGGATACGCACACGAGTGCTTTAGACTTTACAAGACCTATTGTCTCTTAGGGTAAAAAGACTCTTGGGAACCTGGGTCACCAGGATTCACAGAACCACTCAGTAAAACAAAATTTCCACAGCCCCAAGACTCCTTAAACACTGTTTTTGTCCTATCCTAAATGCCATGTAGAAGATAGGATTCAATTAATATAGTTCTCTGATACCACATGGTTTTTACTGCATGGTGACGACAGGTGGGAAATGAGGGTTAATTGTTTTCAGGCAAATTACCAGCAACATGTTCCTCCTCACCCTAACATCAACAGCCTGTGCTTCCCTTCTCCAGTGTCTGAGCTGGCACCAGGATTTCAGGAAGAATTAACATGAGAATCAACTAGTCAATGGAACCAGGTAGATATGTGAATTCTTCGCAGTGCAAACTGGAGCTAAATATGTGATTATCAGAGCCGGGCGTGGTGGCGCACACACGCCTTTAATCCCAGCACTCGGGAGGCTGAGGTAGGCGGAGCGTTGTGAGTTCGAGGCCGGCTTGGGTTACAACGTGAGCGCAAGGCCAGCCTGAGCTACACAGTGCGACCCTGCCTCAAAAAAAAAACCAGGGCTGGGAGTTTGACTCAGCGGCTTAAGCGCCTGTCAGGCAGGCGCGAGGTTGTGAGCTCGATCCCCGGTGCCACTAAATAAATAAATAAATAAATAAATAAATAAATGTGTGATTATCCACCCTAAAGGGAGTGCCAAAATCCCATTCCCACTTGAGGCCAAATTACCTCCCCAGCAAGCCCATATTCATTTATCACACTCCTCCCACCTGAACTACAGCTCCAGGCATTCAGTCTTCCTCTTTGCTAGCCTTTTAAATGCACCTCTGTGTCCCTGGCCATAAAGAAGCAGCCAGTACATGTGTGGCTGTGGGTTCCAGAGGGAGCCAGAAAAAAGAACAAAACAAAGGAGATGTATGTTCTAGGACTGGGTCAACATCAAGGCAGTCCAGTCATGACCCTGTTGACCATAAAACCTTGTGTCTTCCATTAATTCTCTGGGAAGCTTCTGGTCAGGACAGCTTTAGGGTCAAATCCTAGCTTGTTCTTAGGGATCACCACCTGCCTGTGGTCCTTGCCTAGTGCCTTATTCAGCCTGTGATTCTCCTGGCACTCCAAGATACTCTCTTCCTCCGTCACAATGTAGAAATTCTTTCCCCTGATGAACTGTTCCATGTGGTAGCCCACAGCCCCAAACGTGAAGGATATAGGAAATGTGACATTAGGAGAATAGGTATGCACCAGGGTCCAAAGCACAAACCACATGTCAAGAGTGACCCAGCCCACATTGGTCAGCCTGGTCCGGCTCACTGCCCAGATGTCATTGCTCCCAGAAGCATTGCTCACTTCTGCTTTTGTTTTTGTTTTTGTTTTTGTTTTGAGACAGGATCTTGCTACATAGTTCAGGTTGTCCTTGAACTCACTATGTAGCCAAGGCTAGCCTCAGTCTCACACGGTCCTGCTGCCTCAGCCTGCTAAATGCTGGGATTCCTGGGGTGGACCATCACATCCAATTGCACAGCATGGCCGCCCAGTTCTTCCAGTAACTTTTAAAAGTTAAATAAAATGCTTCCCAAACCTAATCTTTTTAAAACAAATATGCTTATGTTTCCCATTTGCATTTCTGATTTCACCATAAAAACCTCAACAGAGTTTTTTTTGGGTTTTTTTTTTGGTTTTTTACTGTTTTTTGTCTTTTCTTTTAAAAATAAAACAAAATGAGGGCCGGGGATTTATCTCAGTGACCTAAGCACCTGCCTGGCAGGCGCGAGGTTGTGAGTTCGATTCCCAGTACCAAAAATAAATAAATAAAACAAAATATAGAAATGATACAGAATTTTAAATAAAAACAGTAGGAAATTAACACGAGTTAATATATTGCATATTGTCATCTCAGAAGTAGTTGTTCAGGTTACAAGACTTAAGCATGAAAAAAACAAACAATGAGAGCACAAACTGTTCTTTTTGATAAACTTACAGAGATTAGTAGTATAGTTATCTATCTTGTATATATATGCAGACACACATATATATGTATGCCTATATGCATGTAATGTTTTCTCTTCTTCCTCTTTGTTTTTGTTTTTGTTTTTTTTTTTTTTGTCTGCTTCCTTCAGCGTACTGAGCTTGCGGGAAACCTTATAATTAAATGCGACAAAAGTAAATCTTTATCCAATTTGATTCAATCATTTCCAAAGCCCGAATAAAATGAGTCCAGAGTAAATAATGTAGAAAACACTAAACCATCAAATGAGTGACTTATTGTAACTCAGAGGAGAAAAAAGAATCCATGTTAAAAGAGTCAAAGGATTTATGTAATATATGACCCCTGCATCCAAGCTTTTGTAAAATGAATGATTTCCAAATGCACATTCTTACCATAGATAAATTCCCCAAGTGAACCATAAATACAAGGCCACTGAAGAAAGGACTAAGACCAAGGAGAAAGAAAACAGTTAGACTCAAGGCTGCAGTTGACTTGGTGACAAGAGTGAGAGGTTAACTCACCAAGTGACTGGATTTATTTTCGGAATTAGCCTAATGTTCCTGAGAAGTCAGAAGAAAGATGGATTTTACCACTGTTTTACTTGCTTGTGCTTCTAGAAGTCTTCTCATCCCAAGGAATTTATTGTTATGTTTCAGAACAGCTCGTAATTTAGGTTTCAATTTCTATCAGTATGATGCTTTATCATTTTGTGTTAAACTTCAAATAACCTAAATGGTTTTTTTAGGTTCATGCATTTGGAGAGGAAGTACTGCTATAAAAATAGGAGGTTCTTCTTGTTAAATAGTCGCTGGATTTATTTCTTTTTAAGGAAATTATTCATTTCTGCTCTTTAGCTTTGCTGTTAGGACACATTTTATGACTCAGGTCTCATTAAATCCTTCCAATTATAGTTTAAAATTTGTGAATTTTGTGATATTAGATTGGTAAATCAGTAATTTCACTTTAATAAAAATGATTACGTTTTTACTGTGCTATTCTGTTGCTCTGATATTGTTGCAATTAGCACTTATAAGAGGAACTTTTTAACCACAAGTATGTGATTTTGATCAATGTACTATATTAAGTAGTGAATACATATATTGAATTTATTGTTTAGTAAAATGCATTATTTTGAAGCTTATTTACAATGAAAGAGGTTTTTTTTTAAATGTTGGTCTTTGGATCTGAGTTTGAGACTCAGACATACCACTTACTAAAGCTGGAAGTTAATTTTTATGAATCTTTGTTTCCACATGTAAAAAATAATATGTAGCTTTTACAGTTGTGTTAAAAATGAAATGAAGAAAGTGTAAAATATACATGTTTCCTAAACACAACAGAATCACTTTAAGAGACAGAGGTAATGAAAAATAACAACTTGAATGGAGATTCTTCATGTTATTTCAGGGAAATATTGAAATTCTCTAAGACAAAAAGGGAGAGCATAGTAAAATAAAGAAATTTTCTACTGTCATCATAAGATTGTTTTCCACTTACTTAAATCATCAGTTATAATTCCTAATGAAGTATTTTATTTTCAACAGTTTCTCTTAAGGCAAAAATAACTTAATGAAATTTTCATTATATACAGAAGGTCAATTTTATGGACAGTCAGTTAGGTTAATTTTGGTTATTCTAATTACTACTAATCACAATACTATTATTACGATGAAAAGCCACCAAGATACTAAACTCATAATGAAAACAGAGGAAAGAAAAAACTTAACAAAATGAGAGAAATGTATCACATCAACTAGATGTTTACCACAGTACTTTACAGCACAATAGAACATGATTCAACTCATATAAGTGAGGTTAATTAATAAACCACTTAATCAGTCTGAAAGGTCAACCTTAGAGAGTGCCCCTGTCCAGGAATACCACATTCTCTTCTGGAAGACACATTATGGCTGAAAACATCTTTACTTGTTGGTGATTTATATGTGAACAGTAATAAAAAGGTATTTCTGAATGTTATGAAAATTATGAAGCAAATAACTAATATGTGATTGTATTTACAGTCTAAATATATGGCAATTGCTTAATATAAATTACTAATGTAGAAAAAGGAAATCATGAACTTGCTGGTAAGAATGACCTAGGTTTAGTGAGGTAGAAGCCATTTTAAAAGTAACGAGAGATCCCTTAAAAACAATGAGAGCTTTAAAAATGGATTCAACAACTACTAGATGACAAAAAGAAGACTAAAATAGTCTTAATTGGACTTAGTGAAAAATCAAAACACAGCACAAAAGTCATTAAAAAACTCATTTACTGGAATACCAATAATAAAATAAAAATTTCCAAATAAGAGAAATGAGTTTAACACACAGATAAATGAGGCATATGGAGCCCCAAATAGCCACAAAGGGAAGAGAACTTCTGTGATATATCATGCTCAAAATCTCAGAAATACAGCACAGAAACATAATCTTCAAAGAGGTCAGATAAAATCAAAGAACCACTTATAAGGAAAAGCCCATTACAATTACAGCAGTCCTCTCAGCACAAATATGAAGGCCAGGAGAGTTTTCAGGGAAGTTTTTCAAGCTGCAAAAGAAAGTAATTTTCAACCCAGGTTGATATATCCTGCAAAACTAACTTTCAAAATTGATGGAGAAGTAAGTTGTTTACATGAAAAAGAGCACTTAAAGAAATTCATGACCACCAAACCAGCTAGCTATCCATAAAATTCTCAAGGATATCCTAGAAAAAGGCAATGAACTTAATAACATGAACAGGTCTAGTAGAATGGGTGCACCAGGTAGGGCGAGCAGTTAAGAACAAAAGAAAAATAAGGAATGATCAACAGAAAAATAAGATAGTGACAAGAATAAGTCAATGCATATCAGTAATAACTCTCAGTGTGTATGGTCTCAATTCCTCATTCAAAAGATACAGACTGGAAGACTGAATAAAGAAAATCCAATAGTATGCTGTATATAAAGAGCATGTTTAACAAAAAAGAAACTTATAGACTAAAAGTCAAATGATGGAAAACAGTATTCCATGCAACAGAAATCCCCAAATAGCAACTGTATCTATCCTATATTCAAAGTGGAGTTCAAAATAGATCAAAAGAGGCAAAGAGTGCCATTACACATTGATTAAGAGAACAGTTCAACAGAAAGAGGTAACAATTACTAACATGTATGCACTGAACATTGGCACACTTAACTTCATAAAACAAGTTCTACTGGACATAAAATGGCAGATAAGCATAAGCACAATTATAGTGAGGAATCCCAATACCCTACTGTCTTAGTTACTTTACTCTTTGCTGAGACAAAATACCCAATGCCCAAAGTTAAAGAAGGAAAAGCTTTTTGAGCTCACAGTTTGTAGATGCTTTAATCCATAATTGACTGGCTCCAAAGAACGGTGGCACATGGCAGAGGGGAAAACATTCACAGAGGTGGGAAAAGCAATGAGACAGAGAGAGACAGACAGAGAGTGATGGAGAGAGATCTTTTTATCTTTCTGTCCCTTATACGGTACAGAAGTTACTTTCCCTGGGGTAGGTGTAGCACTCACACCCATAACTCTAGCACTGCATCATGAATCAATCACAAACTCAAGATTCAGCCCCCTCAGAAAAGCCTGCCCGCTGCGACTACATGAGTCTTTGGGGGACATCCAGACACAAACCATCATTTGTGATACACACTATCACAAATGAATCAACTGGACAAAAAATCAACAAAGAAATATCAGATTTGGACAAAACCTTCTAAGAAATGGCTTTTAAAAACTTGTAGTTTTTCAGTCAACAACAGAATACATATTCTTCTCAATACCACATAAAACTGTCTCTGAAATAGGCCATATGCTATACTATAGATCATGTTTAAGTAAATGCAAAAGAATTGAAATTATACCATGTATATTATCAGATCATGGCATAATGAAACTAGAAATCAACAACAAAACGCATAAATTTGCAAATACATGGAAACTAAACAATGCAACCTTTTCAAAAAGTAGGTTACAGAAGAAATTAAGGAAGAAATTAGTCAATTTCTATAACTAAGTGATAATTTCAGTAACACATATCAAAACTTATGGAGCACAATTAAAGGAGCCCCAAGAGGGAAGCTTATAGCTGAGAAAGTCATCGAAAAATAACAATCTAAACACAAAACTAGCATGAGGAAGGAAATTATAAAGACTAGAACACAAATAAATGAAATGAAGACAAAAAATTATAAAGAATCAATGAACAAAGAGTTTGTTCCCTAAAAAAATAAAAGTAACAAGCCCTTACTCAATCTAACCAAAGGTGAGGGACAGGGGACTCAAATCAATGCAATTAAAAATGAAATTACATCAGATACTTCAGAAAAAAAGATGATTACCAACTACTTCTCAAATCTATACACTAATAAATTGGAGAAGTCCAAAGAAATGGATACATTATTACATACATATAAAATAACAAAACCAAAGCAAGAAGATTTAAAAACACGGAGAGATTAAGTAACAGGCAATGAAATTAAAACAATAATAAAAACCTGTGAATTAAGGAAAGCCTAGACCTGGGTTAATTCACTGCTAAATTCTACAAAAGCTTCAGAAAGATCTACCATCAATATTACACATTACTAATGAAATCGAGAAGGAAGGCGAACTCCCAAAGTCATTGCTGGAAGTTACTCTGATTCCAAATCCAGACACTGATTAAACAAAAGAAGAGATTATAGACCAATATCTTTGATAAATATAAATGCAAAAAAGGCCCAATAAGATACTGATAAACAGAATATAGAGAATCATCAAAAAGATCATACATCAGAACCAAATAGGCTTTATCCTAATGATACAAGAATGGCTCAACATATGCAAATCAACAAGAGTACTATGTCACATGAAGAAGTGCAAAGACAAGAGTCACATGATCATATCAATAGATGCAGAAAAAGCCTTGGTCAAAAATCCAGTACCTTTTCATGATAAAAGCACAAGAAAATAGGTATAAAAGAACCTTATATCAATCTGATAAAAATCATTTATGACAAACCTACTGGCAACACCATATTAAGTGAGGAAAAACTGAGAAGTTTCCCTGTAAAATCAAGAACAAGACAGACAGTCCACTAGCACTACTCCTGTTCAACATAGTACTCAAAACATTAGCAAGAGCAATTAAGCACAAAAGATAAATAAAAGGGATATGAATAGGAAAAAAATCAAAGTATCATTATTTGCAGATGAAACAATACTCTACATATACGATCTAAGAAATTTTACCAAAAACTCCTAGAATTAGTAATCAAATTCAGCCATGTAGCAAGATACAAAATAAACACACAAATCAATAGTATTCCTATGCACCAATAGTAAGCCAACTGAGAAATTATGATAAAGTACTTTTAAAATAGAATCAAGAAAACCAAGTACTTACAAATTAATCCAACTGAGGAATGAAAGTTCTCTACAAGGAAAACTACAGTGCCCATGAAAGGAGATGTAATAGGCCTTTAGAAAATGGAAAGATATCTCTTGCTTTTCGATAGGCAAAACTAATGTAATCAAAATGTCCATACTAAGCATGGAAAGAATTATATTCATGAACCAATGGACCACTGTAACTTGAGCTCTTGAAGTCATAGGTGTAGACAAGGTCTTTTTGAACAGAACCATGGTGCACAGGAAATGTAACTAGAATCAACGAATAGAATTATATCCTTTTGTACAGCAAAAGAAGCAACCAACGTAGTGAAAAGACCACTTAGAGAATGGGAAAATTTTTTGTTAGCAATTCCTCAGAGGACTAGTATCTAAAATACAAAAAGAACTAAAATTTATGGACCCCCCCCAGAATAAAAGATCCAATGCAAAAATGAGCAAGTGAAGTGAATACATTCTTCACAAAAGAACACAAATGATCAATAAATACACAAAGAAATGCTCGATATTGCTGGCCATGAAAGAAATGCAACAACACTGAGATTCCATCTTGCCCCCAAATGTCCAATAATTATATTAGGTAGAACCATATTCTTCATCTTTTAGTCTTTAAAAAATGAGCTTACAAGTGCACATGCCTCTAATCCCAGCTACTCAGTAGACTAAAACAGGAAAGTCACATGCTCAAGGCCAGCTTAGACAACTTAGTAAAGCTCTGTGTAAAAAAAAAAAGAAAAAGAAAGTAAAGAAAAGAAAAGAAAAAGAGCTGGGGATGTATCTCAGGAATAGAGCACTTACCTAGCACGTGAGATACCCTGGGTTCAGTTCTTCATATGACAAAAAGAAAATAAACCTTGTAGCTAAAGAAGATAATAACAAAGGTCAGAAATGTAATTATGTATGCCCAGTTGTAAGTCCTTTTTATCTCACTTTTTTCTATATTAGTTATTGATTTCATTTTATAGAGAAAAAAAGCACTTGACTGCCACATACTGACAGTATGATTCCTACTCAAAAATAACTCAAACTAAAGAATTAAATTGCATGATAACTTATGCTTTGGACTAACTTTGAGCACTCTAAACTGTCTTCAGTATTTACTGTGTCCCTTATAATTAAAAAACTTGTCTTAAAAATATATATTCCCAGTTGTCCACGGGACAGCAGTGCCAGCAAGAGGAGTCTGAGTTCGGCTCCTCCCTTCCTCCATCCACCCCATCCATCCAGCCAGAATGATGTGATCAGCAAGAGTAATGAGAGTTCAGGTCCTAACTTTCACCAATAACCTGGGATGTTAAGGCTGGTGAGAGGAGTGACAACACTGCGATTATAAGGGGTCATAACTATCACTTTGGTATAGTCCGGTAGGAAAGGAATGGGCCCTAAGTCAAATAGATAGCATCTCTTCAGTCTTCATATATTGGGAAAGAAGGTTCTAGGGAGAGAAATAAAGACCAAGAACAATTTACTCTAGAAGACATCTGGAGGAACAGACACCTCCTAGGAAAGCCTCAACACCAGTGATAAGGCTATCTACCATAAGAAATTTACAAGCATCAACACAGAAAACAAAATAAAATAGACAGTGACAAGATGAAGAAGTAAAATGCAATCCCAAACCCCCAGCCCACCCAGGACAAATCCAGAACACAAATAGAAAGGAAATCAAAAGCCAAAAAATGGAACTCTCTGAAATGATGGCAGCAGATGTGAAAAAAAAGAAGAGGTCATAGAAAAAAATAATCTCGAAGATACAAAAGGAAATGACTATCAAAATAAAAGACATAAAATCAGACATAGATAATCAAATAGAGGAGCTCAGGAAAATGACAGAAACCATGAATGCCAAACGTAGACTAGAAATGGAATCAATGAAACATCTGAACAGAAATGCAGGAGATTAAAAATTCCATTGAAAGTATATGCAGAACATTGCATGAAGGTGAGGGTAGAATATCAGATCTAGAAGACAGGAATGCAACTAGTGACCTGGAAAAGAAAGATACCTTAAAAATCACAAGAGACCATGAAAAATCAATCCAACAGCTACAAGATGAGGCAAGGAAATATAATACAAGTTGATTGTAATCAGTGAGAAAGCCAGAGACAGCACAAAAGTCATTAAAACCCTCTTCACAGAAATAATAGCAGAAAACTTCCAAAATACGGATAAAGAATTTGACATACAAATAAATGAAGCATATAGAACTCCAAATAGCCATGACCAAAACAAATCCATACCAAGGCAGATAATAATCAAGATTCCAGAAAGTCAGCAGAAGAACTAAATACTAAAAGCAGCTACAGAAAAGAAACAGATCACTTATAAAGGAAAGCCCATTAGAATCACAGCAGACCTCACAGCACACACCCTCAAATCAAGGAAAGGTTGGAGTGAGGTATTTCAAGCCCTAAAGGAAAAAAATCTTCAACCCAGATTGATGTACCCCACAAAACTATGTTTCAAAATTGTTGGAGAAATAAGATACTTCCATGACAAAGAATAACTGAAGAAATTTATGACCACCAAACCGGCACTACAGAATGCTCTCAAGGACATATTAGAAAGAGATAATGAAGACCGCAAACACATGAACACCAATAGATTAAGCCACCAGGCGTGGCAAGTAATTAAACAGAGGAAAAAGACAGGGAACAAACAACAGAAAAACAAGATGAAAAAGAAAAGCCAATACACATAAGTTATAAACATCAACATAAATGATCTCAACTCACTAATCAAAAGAAACAAATGGGCAGAATGGATCAAGAAGCAAGATCCAACAAAATGCTGCATTCAGCATTTAAATGAAACTCACTTAACCTAAAAAGAAATTCATAGACTAAAATTCCAAAGAAGGAAAACGATTCTCCATGCCACAGGAGCCCAGAAAAAATCAGAGGTAGTTATTCTATCTTCATATAATGCAAACTTTAAGTCAAACTGATCAAAAGAGGCAAAGAAGGTCACTACGTACTTGGTAAGGGAAAACTGCAAGGAGAGATCTGTATAGTAAAAATTGCAGCACCCTAAAAAAGGAGATCGAAGAGGTATCAGAAAATGGAAAGATACCCCTCCTCTTTAGGACAGGAAGAACCAAGATAGTGAAAATGGCGATACTCCCAAAACTGCTTTACAGGTTTCATGCAATTTCAATCAAAATACCATTAGCATGTCTCACAAATCTAGAGAAAATATTTCTGAAATTCATTTGGAACCAGAAAAGACCTAAAATAGCAAAAACTATTCTGGGCAACAAAGGCAAGTCAGGGGGCATCACAATCCCAGACCTGAAATTATAGTACAAAGCTACCATGATAAAATCAGCATGGTATTGGCAAGAAAGAGAGAGAGAGAGAGAGAGAGAGAGAGAGAGAGAGAGAGAGAAAGAGAAAGAGATTGAGAAACAGGTCTGAGAATCAGCAGAACAGAATCAAAGATGCAGATGAAACCCCAAACACATTCAAGCACCTGATCTTTGACAAATAGGCAAAACACATTCACTTGAAGAAAGATAACCTCTTTAATACATGGGGCTGACAAAACTGGCTTTCCACATGCCGAATATTAAAACTGGACCCATTGCAATTACTATGCTCAAACCTGAAGTCAGATGGATCAAAGATCTAAATGTTAAAATACGAACACTAAGTTTAC
This sequence comes from Dasyprocta punctata, assembly GCA_004363535.1. Lineage (NCBI taxonomy): Eukaryota > Metazoa > Chordata > Mammalia > Rodentia > Dasyproctidae > Dasyprocta > Dasyprocta punctata. Next base: position 145,731 of record RJWM01000820.1, on the reverse strand, counting down.
TGGAAGAGAACAGGTATAAACCTCAAAGACATAGTTGTAGGCAGAGAGTTCTTGAAGAAAACCCAGACTGCAAATGAAATATTACAAAGAATCAACAAATGGGATCTCACCTTATTAAAAAGCTTTTACACAGTAAAAGAAATCACCAGCAGAGTAAAAAGAAAACCTATAGTGTGGGAAAAAATTATAGCTAGCTGTCCCACAAAAGACATATCTAGAACGTATAAAGAATTGGAAAAAATCAGACCACTAAATTCAAAGACCCTATCCAAAAATGGACATCTGAGATGAATACAGACTTCTCAGATGAAGAAATACAAATGGCAAGTAAATACATGAAAAAAATGTTCAACATCATTGGTCATTTGAGAGACTCAAATTAAAACAAAACTGAGATTCCATCTCATTCTGAAAAGAGTGGCTATCATCAAAAAATCAACCTATAACAAATACTGGAAATGTTGTAGGGAAAAAAGGAACCCTTCTCCACTGTTGGTGGGAGTGTAGACTGGTGCAACCACTGTGGAAATCTGTGTGGAGATTCCTTTAAAAACTAGGATTAGAGGTTCCATTTGACCCAGCTATCCCCCATCCTGGGTATATTCCCAGAAGAATTAAAATCATCATGCCACAGCAATATATGTGCACTCATGTTTATTGCAGCACAATCTGTAATAGCTAAATCTTGGGAACAATCCAAATGCCCATCGTCCAATGAATGAATAAAATAGTTTTTTTATTATAATGGAGTATTACTCAGTCATGAAGATGGATAAGCTGGAGACTTTTATAGGTATTGAGGGCAACTCCAGACCATACTCATAAGTGAAATAAATGAGACCCATTATGTGTAAACATTGTTGTTATGGTTGAAAACTTGTGTCAACTTGAGAAGTTTAGAAGTTTAGCTAAGAAACTCAGCAAGCAGCTCCTGGAATCCTTACTTTGTAAATATCCTTATCCTGTGCATAAGAGGGCACAGAGATTTTGTGAGTGTTATACCTGCCCTGGGGAGGGAAAGGTGACCTGCATGCAATATAAGGGAGGAAAAGAGGCTTGCTCTTCCCTGCCTTTTGCTCTGGCTGCTTTTGCTGGCTGCTGCCTTGAAGTGTTGCCCTGGTGCCTCACCACCCTGCAAGGCAGCTGATTATGGACTGAAACCTCCACAAACTGTGAGCTAAATAAGTCTTTCCTTCCTTCATTTTGGGTGTTGTGTATTTAGTCTCAGCAAATAGAGAAAAGTAACCAAGACAATTACATTGACTCACTACTGTGAGAAGTGGAATGAGTGAACAAGATCCAAAGTGTACAATAGATACTGTGAACTGAGAAGAAGCTGTTCAAAAGACAAGACAAACTTAGATGGGGGAAAGGAGAAAGGAAGAAAGGGAAAAAGAAAAATATATAGATATATGCAAGAGAGTTAAGATAGTTATACAGCTAGTTTCTCTTAGTTCATTGAAAAGAAGGGTTTGTGCTAATATTGTTTGGACAAGATATCATGCCTATATCTTGTACTCTGAATAACTACTATGAAGATAACAATGCACAATGTATTAATTATTGTGACTGTTCTATTAACCTGTTTTGAAAATCTGTTTCAATGTTATTTTTATTTATTTCTCTTTAATTATATATATATAGTCCCATTAATGATAAGCAGTGGGATCCATAATATCAGTTTCTTCTGTATCTCCAGTACTGAACTCTTTTGTTAAGTATCTGTCATGGACGAGTACTCAGTGAGGAGCAAAAAATATTTAATAAACTGATTTAAGTGATAAGAAATCCAAATACTGGATCAAAAACTTGAAACCACAGAGCTTTTGAAAATAAAAGAATTGCAAGTTACAGGAGACTAATAAATCAGCATGCTGCTAAAAGACTATGGAGCCCTTTCAGCCTTGATTCCTAGGGAGTCTACACTTATATTACCAAGGTTGATCTCACTGTCAGTTTTATACCCATTATGTTCATACAAATCTGCACAACTGAAATTTGGCCTGCAAAAATGTGTATCTTATCAGTTCATCGTCTCTTTTATTTCCTGTTTGGAACTACCCCTTGTCCTGCATGATTCATAAATCTATAATTTAAGTCTCCAGAGAGTAGCTTTGAGAAATAGCTATAAAGAAAGAAATTGACCTTGGAAGATTTAACCTGTTACTCCAGGTAGAGATCTAGGATCATGTTGTTCATTGTTAATGGAATGTCAAAGTCATTTTCTTTAATTAAAAGATTCCTTTTGTTTAGCAAAATATAACTCAATTTGTTCAAGAGAATTTCCTGGAATAATTGTAATATCCTAGAGAATGCTGATAAAATTTCTAAAACCTAATGTTACTTTGCAATACATTTTTGCATCATGATATTAATATCCTTTAGGAACACCATAAAAGAACTGCCAAATATTTCAGAATAATTTCATTAGTTGTAAAAGTTTCCAAAAGTCTTCTTCAACTAATTTTGAAAAATAATTTTTGGATTTGAAGTATTTGGGGCCAGTCTAGTGCTTATACATAGATAATTGAAGTGCTTTAATCTTTAAAATAAATATATAAGAAATGAGTGACAAGGTTGGGTTTATTTTCAAAGCTCAGATTTTCAGCTTCACAAGAATCTGTAATTGAAAGTAATCACACTATAAATATAAGAAAAAGAAGAAAGATGGCAGTCTCAGTGGATTCAAGGGAATGTCATTCAAAGTCAACTCCAAGTAATTGAATGTGTTACGGCTTCGGAGTGTTGTATAATTTTGGAATCTGTACCTGTAGAGTCCAGCAGTAGCTTTTGTAAATCTCTAAAGTCAGGTGCTTTCCATTTTCTGAGCTTCATTTTGTAAATTCCATATGGCAAATACTCTCTCCCCCATTATTCCTTCTGCCTCTCCCGCCGAAGCAGAACAGCATGCTTTCAATATAATTCTAAAGTATTATTTCAGTGTAAATTCTATAGTTGGTTATATGTGGCATCAACTCAGTAAAAGGTCAAATAATTATAAATGTGAACAACATACATATTCCATCCAGATAATTCACTGAAGGGTAATGGCTGTCCCCAATTTATGGCAACAGGTGCCATGCTAGAAATAACCCCTCTAATCTAGGGAAACTGGCAGATTCAAAATAGTATACTTCCAAATCCATGTAGTAGTGGAACTCGAATTTTTTTAAAGGCAGTTTAATCAGAAACATGATACATATACTTACCAGTAATATCTTCCAGCTATGAATAATTTTGTCTCTCTAGGAATAGTCAATGAAAAGTAGTATGCTTGCACATGAAAGTAGAAATTGGAACTTCATCTACTAGCCCATTAATGATCTCTAAATATTGATCCATCCAAAATCAACTAGAATAAGAATGTGGTTTTTAGTTGAATGTTGTCACCACTTAATTTAATGTACATGTTTATGCCTCAAGATAGAAAATATTAATAGATTCATTTATTAAAGCCCCTTGAAAAATATACAAGACAATGCAGAAATCTTTGCCTGATTCCAAGCAATACCAGGAAGTTTTCAACTTGTCTTGGTCTCGGTTTTCTTATTTGTAAAATGGAAATCTTTGTATCCATATTGTTTTAAGAACTTAAATTAGATTGTGTCTGTTAATATTAGTTATTGGCTATCAGTCAGTCCCCAATAAATATTTATTTCTTTTCTTCTATTCTTTTATTCCTAACTTCTTTCATTCATCTCTTCCTCATTTTCTTCCTTCTATATTAATTCTTCCTAATACATAGTGAGTATGTTCTAAGACAGTACATGTGAGTTTCTCAAGTGTCCGCATCATTAGTGTTGGTGGGAAAAATCCTTTAAATAAGAATGTGTACACTTTTCCTTCACTGTATGTGTGTGTGTGTGTGTGTGTGTTTGTATATCTTGTGGTACCGGGGATTGAACTCACAACCTCATGCTTGCCAAGCAGGCATTTATGCTGCTGAGCTAAATGCCCAGCCCATCATTATATTTTTCTATTCACTCAAGTGCTATTTACATGTTATTTAGTTATTGACTATTTATTTAGGAAATTTTATCCAGTGGTCTGCAATTACAATGGTAATATCAATTCCCCATGAATTTATTGAGCATCAGGCAATGTGTTTCTCCACTGAGAGACAGAAAAAGGGCAGACATACGCGTCAAGAATGCATGTTGTAAATGCCATCATAGAAGTGTGCATCTGATCAGTTGGTCATTGTTGAAATGGTGCCATCCAATCTATGTCCTAGATTGAGTTGTCTCATAGTAGGCCATTGAAATGTCTTTTCTTGCTGATCTAACTTGCCACTGCATTGCATACTATTTTACATAATTTTAAGTTTGTAAAAGTATTTGAAGAAAAAGCAGTATGGAATGAGATGGTACAGTTTGTCTTAAGTCGTATGAGAGGCAGTGAAGAATTAACTTTGATGAACTATCATCGGGTTAGCAGAGATCAGTGTTCAAATCCCAACTGCATCACTTTACAAGCTTTGTGGCTGTGGGGAAGAGGTGTTTGACGTTAATAATTGTACCTACTTTGGATATTTATTGTGAAGATTAATTGAAATAGTATACATAAAATTCTTGCCATGCTGTCGACACTCAATATTTAGCTGTTACTCAAATTATTATTGTTTGACTTCTATGTCTATCATTCATTAGCATAATTAGCTTGGATAATTGCTCTATGGAAATTGAACAAAGACAAAAATTTTGCTAGCTTGCTGTTACAATCTAAACATATAATTACGAATCACCTTCATTGAACTTCTACTGTGTATCAGACCCTCTCCTAAGCACTTACAAACATCAATACATTTAATGTTCACAGTAACTATAAAATATGCAATATTTTTCTTCCCATTTGATAGATTATTTACAATGAGATGCAAAGAAATCACATAATTACAGGAGCCACGCTAATAATTCAAGCAACACTAAAATCAGTGTGCTTAATTCCTGTACTATCTTGATTTTCAGTAGAGACTTTTTTCTCATCTTTCTCAGTTGTTGATTATTTATCTTTATTTATATCTTGACCAGCTGAAGTATGTCTTTGAATAATGATTTCAAATAAAGATATGCTTCCAGAGTCAACTTATATCTAATAAAATTTGCTTTTATATATAACAATAACTAGGTTCAATAGAAAACACTTGGGGTACAATGTGTGTTAAAAACTGTACTGTATTTGAAAATCTACACTTCTACAAATTCAAAGCATAGTTTTTTTACATTTTAAAGTTACAGAAGAAAAGAAAAATTGTAGTGTGACACATATATCTTTCATGATAATGAGAATTTCTGCAAAGATATTTGCAAATTTTTTTAAAGCCCTACTAGCTTAAAATTCTTAAAACATATCTTTGTTTGATTCTGTGTTGCTTTATTGTTGTAGAATGCACATTCAGGTCTCTCTTCAATTTACATTTATGTCAGTTTAACTATTTTCCTTATTGCATCTTTGATTAGTTAATTTAATTATTGAATATCTTCTTTTATTACGGCTGCATTTGTTTCACTCTGTCAGAAACATTTAAGGTTAAACCCAGGCCAGCGGTGGCAAACTTATGGCTACACGCCACGGCAGGCTGTTTGTATTACTAAAAGCTCTGAAAAGTTCGCCATCACTGATCCTAGCCATTCTGGTTTTAAGGTTCACTTTGAGAAAATCTGTCAATTTTTTCCTTACCGATACACATTTTTGTAATGCAAATTTTATTATCTCAAAGTAGGTTTCCATTTTTTTATTCTAATTTTGGTTTCTCTTAGCAATTTTTAAAAACATCTCCATATGTCATTTTCTCGTTGAATATTTTGTCCTCATTTTTACTTGCTTTGTTTTATGGAATTCATAAATTCTTATGTTTGATGATTTTTTTAAAAATTGCCTTCTAAAGCCGGGCGTGGTGGCGCACGCCTTTAATCCCAGCACTCGGGAGGCTGAGGTAGGTGGAGCGTTGTGAGTTCGAGGCCGGCTTGGGCTACAACGCGAGCGCAAGGCCGGCCTGAGCTACATAGTGCGACCCTGCCTCAAAAACCAGGGCTGGGGAGTTTGGCTTAGCGGCTTAAGCGCCTGCCCTGGCAAGCGCAAGTCTGTGAGTTCAATCCCCAGTGCCGCAAAAAAAAAAAAAAAAAAAAAAAAAAAATTGCCTTCTAATTCCTTAAATAAAAACTCTTGTTCTCAAATTGCTTCATAATGTACATTATGTTATTTGAAATAATAAATGAGTCCGTATTTTCTAGTTAAAAGCTAAACACATGACAACTCCAACACTCCTCAGTTTTGAAACTGGAGGATACATGAATGATCTACTACTGGTCTAATTTCTGTATTTCACAAATATCTATTTAGTGTCTTCAGTCTTGATTAATAATAGCCTACTAATTTTCTCTTAGACCTTATTATATATACCTATCTTCTATAGAACTTCTCAAAAATAGTAATTTAAAGAGCAATGCTGTTATTAGTAGTTTCCTGTCTTAGAAACAGATATAGGTAAACTCCATAAAGTCTGAATCCTTGTTGATCTTGTTTTCTTATTGCTTTTGTCTCCTTTTCATGACCTTAGGAGCAAAGACATAAAACTTGGTTAGACTCCTCAGTCTGATAGCCAGCTATCAATATTTTATTCACCTTTGCATCCATTTACTTATTCTCCTTCCTTTCCATTCTCCATTCCCACTTCTCTCTCCTCCCTTATGCATTCTAGTACATTTCATTTGTATAATTTCCGGTAAAATATGTAAGAATTCATTCTATTTCTTACAACTTTCACTTAGCATTTTTTAATTTCATGAATTTTGGTATGAATATTATCTCTTGCTTCTACCTGATTTATGGTCTTCTGTGGGATGAAACTACCAAGGTCACCTATCAATAGTTAACCTCTAATTCTTTAAAACAACCTACCAGTGAACATCTATGCATAAGAAGTCTTGCATTTGAGAAAGAATTCCCCTGGAATATATGCTCAGGAGTGGCTTTGTGCTCATAGTCTGTGCATGTTCTGAAATCACCACAGCACTGCCAGATCACTCTGCAGAAATTCCGTCACTATCTATATTGTCCAAAAAATTAAAGGAGAGCTGCTGAATCACTGCCAACACTTGGCACAATTCAGCTTTCTCACTTTTATCAATACAGTGAGTAAGCAGTGATGTCAGTGTTTTAATTTCCACTTCTATAACTACAAGCATTTGGACATCATATTTTTGATTACAAGGTTTTAGGGGGAAGAGAAGGATAGAAAGGAGAATTTCTTCCCTCCTGCTTATTGAATAGCTTCCTTTATCTTTGGATTGTTTTCCAATGGACTTGCTATGGTTTTCTTATTGGTTAGTTTTCTTATTCTTAACAACCCAACTCTGAAACTCTTTGTCACTGAAAATTAAATTTTCTATTCAATCTTCAGTAAATAAAAGATTGAAATAGCTAATTACTATTTTACAAAAATCTGATTTTTGGCCTAAGTTTGCTCTTGGGATTTTGTTTAAAAAACTCTTCCCCCATATCTAAATTATAAAGATTTACTGTGAAATGCATAATTTTATGTCTACAATATAGTAACTAAACAAAGATATTGGAATTATACACTTCAAATTCACAATAGTGGCACCTTTTTAAATGAGTGAATTTAGAGAGCCGACACACTATACACCTCTTTATTTATAAAATGGGTGCTATGACACTAACAAACCCAACAGGATTATAGTTCAAATTGTTACAGTTAACAAATTTTTAACACTTAGAAAAATGCCTAAAAAAGAAAAAAGGAAAAATGCCGATCTTCATACTAAACATTGTGTAAATGTTGCCATAATGATAAATACACTGGTGTGTATATTTCAGTAAAGATTCAGTTTTTATTTTTCTGCATATTGTGAATCAATTTTCTCAAACTCATGTGCTAAACAACCTGCTAATTTCTTATTGATTTTTTTATGCCGTTTTGTTATTGGCTTTCCAGATTTGTTAGTAAGTTCACTATTTCATCTTCATTTTTCCTGAGCCAGAATTGTACTGGTTTGTTACAATGGTTTTTATCTTATATGGGAGATATCTTTGCTCTTCTTTTTTCAAAGTAGAATCAGCTATTAGTTTGTCTTCATTCTTCAATGTGAACTTTAAAAGTGTTGCATTGAAGTCTAAAAATCATCCAGATGAAATTTTGCTTCTGGTTACATGGAATCGATCCACTAATTTTCAGGGAAATTAATTTTTATTATTTCATCATCCAAAATAAGAACCCAAAGTGTCCTATTTTTTATTTCAGATTTTCTATGTTCTTTGTTAGTGATAAAATTTTTCTCTGTTGAAGTTTTGGTTATTCATTGTCCTTTAAAAGCCAAGCACATTTTATATTTTTTGTTATAATTGAAACTACATTTTCACTTTGACTAATGTTGGTGTTAAAAAATGTGCTTTGTTTTTATAAGTTGAACTTGCATCTAACAAAAAAACACAGATAATACTCTGCATTTGATTGGGTTAACTTTTCTAGGTAGATATTCATGTCATCCACCAAAAGGATATTCTGACCTTCTCACACCCAATTTTTTTTTATCTTTTAGTACTATTTATTATAATACTAGACAAAACCTCCAGTTTTCTAAGTTTTCCCACTGTGTATAACATTTACTGAAAGTTATTTGGCACACAGACCATCAAGTTTTTTAGATTTCTCGGGTTTTAAGAAATCATGTGTGGCTATGATAATTTAAAGAATCATTTTGAGTAACTATTGAGTTTGCATGAGTTGTAAAAATGTGAGTTTTTTCCTGTGCAATGAATTTTTATGGAAACTACCCTGATAGATTTTCTAAACAGAATCTTTCTTGCAACCCCGAACTAAATCTATTTGATTATAATACATTGTTGTTATGTGTACTAATACTGTATATTATATATTTTTCCATACTATGTATTTATTTATAGTCCCCTTTTTATAAGTACGTTTGTGATATACAATATATTCATCTTGGGGATTTGGTATATACGCATATAAAACTTTAATCCTTTTCACTTCCACCTCCCCACACCTCCTTCCCATCTTCCTCTGTCCCTAGATCCCATCCCAATGTTTTATTTATGTTTTTATGAAATATAACACACATTTAAAAAGGTACATAAAGCATGTATAAGTGTGATTCTATGAATCACTATGCTATGAACTCTCATATACAGTATATCACCACTTACTTCAAAAATTGAGCTTTATTAGTACCCCCAAAGCCTCCTGATCTCAAAACACTCAAACTCTCCATGAAGTAAATATAGTGTGTCCAACCATCCCAATCCTTGTTCCCTTGCCTTTATTTCATATTTTACCAAGCATTTCCAAATAACATATTTCATTGGCATTTTTATGCTATAAATGAATGGAATATTTTATGCATTTTTGTATACCTGGTTTCCATCACTTAACATTGTGATTGTCAAATTACAATGCTGTTAAGTGTAGTTGCACTTCGCTCATTTTTTATGTAAAGTATTTCATTATATATTTATGTATACATTTTATTCAGTGAATATTTCTTATTCCTAGCTTGGGTCTCTTGCAAATGATGATGCTAGGAAATCTTTTGAGCATATAACTTGATATGCATGCACATCAATTTCTACAAGCAGAGTTGCCTGTTCACAGAATATTCTTTTCACTAGGTGATGCCACATCATTTGCCTTTTAAAAATAAGATTATACCAGTTTTGCAAAGATCTACCTTTGGTGGCCTGAGCCATAATATGTAATAGGTATGTATTGATTTCTATAGCATAATCAAATTTCTCATGAAGAAGAGTTAGATCCTTGTTTGTACCCTTTCTCAGATCAGCTATTTTGGTATTTTAACACACAAGGATGCAAACTCTACAACTTTAGAAATCAATTAAAGAAATGAGTCTCTAAATAAATGAGAAAATAATGGACTACAGACACACTTGATACAAGGCTTAAATAGCACTATAAGGGCTTGTTCTCTCTCTCTCTCTCTCTCTCTCTCTCTCTCTCTCTCTCTCTCTGTCTCTCTCTCCTGTTCTTTCCTTCATCCCTCCCTCCTCTCTTCCCCTACTTCTTGTCCCTTGTCACATACAAACATGCAGAGTGCCATCTTTCCACCTTAGAAAGCCATGTGGAAATTTTTGTGGTAACCTATCATGGTAGATTTTCTCTAGCATATTTTGATTCTTTAAAAAAGTTCTAAGGTGGCGCATATAAACCACACTAAACTATGTACCTTCTCAGATTGTGAGGTTACCACAGGGCAGAGCAGAGCACCCAGAATGACCTTATGAAGCCCACAAGAGAGGTTCTTCAAAGGAAATACGATGCTGTGTATTTCACTTACATCTTATCTTCCTTGAAGTAATCGTTCATCTCTTTATTCTCACTGTCCACAGGATAGTTAGCATTTACCAAGTACTAAATAAGTGTATGTTAAATGAAAGAGAACCAGAAGATATCTGGTTTTTTTTTTTTGTTCTCCAATATAAAAGGTACTTTATGAAACCCATCTTGACGTAAAAGCAAGATGGTTTAAGATTGCATGAAAAGATGTAGCATTGAATAGCTTTTTTCTACACATACATCACATGTATAACCAAGAATTATTCCCCCTAAGTATACACATTTCTTTATTTCATCTTTTTTGGAGCTTTGGTGCTATCACAGTAAGTGAATATTTCCTAAAGTGTCACATGGTGTAGTTTCAGGATTTGAAACTGATGCTCTTGATTCTGTGCATTTCAAACACTACCAGATATCATGAAGTTATATACATATGTCTTACATCAACAAAATTATACTAACAGTTGGGTTTCTTCATCAGAATATCTCTGCTTAAAAGGGTTAAGTAGCCTCACAGCCAATGGAAACCAAAACCTTCTGTTCAGCTATGGGGAATAAATGTAAAATCAGCCACAATGCTTGCTGAGTTAATACCCTTAGCCTGGTGCAGAAGGTCACCTTGATGAATGCACAAATTGTGGTTCATGAAAGTCAGAACAGAAACCATGCTTGCTGTGGACTGTCAGAAGCAGGGACATTTGCAGGTGCAAAGATAACTCTGATGTAAGTGAAGGAATGACAAGACCAGGCCAAATGGAACGAGTAATCCAGGATCAAGATCCATCCTTTCCTAACATGTTCTCGAACTGAAATGACCATGTTGATAAGACAAAAGAATGGAAGACCTCAAACAGATTTTGGCTTCATTAACCTACAACTTTAGTTCTAATTCAATCCACAAAGATATCGTTGTGCTTTGTGTACATTCTACCCTTCATCCTTGGAACAAGCATCACTCCCCCCACCATACACACATACTCAGTTCACCTGAAAAGCTTCCGACAATCTATCAAATATAAGCTCATACTCTGTCTCCTCTGTGATGTCTTATCCTTACTAATTCTCCCAGGCACACTGAGTCATTCCTTCCATGTTTAGCTTTACTGAGCCTTATGCGTGTTCTTCTTGAAAGTTGGTATCTCTTTAAAGCATAAATTATGTACTTAATTGTGATAGATTGCTGATATTTGACTCCCTATTAGATTGTGAGGCCCTTAAAGAAATACATAGAATCTTTTTTTCTTAATCTTTGTACTACAACCTCTAGAACAGGATAAAGACTCAGTAAATATTCCTGAATGAATTTATGACTGATTTGATATAGTACTTTGGAATTTTCCAAGTACTTTTTAATACGTTACTTCTTTTGATCATCCCAGCAGTACTGTGTAGTAGACAAAGCAAATATAATTATCCTTATTCTATTAATCACAAAACAGAATCATGAATATGACATCAAATTTGCTCAGAATAATAGCTTCTGGGTGTCAAGATTAAACTAGAAGGCAGCTATTCGGACTTTAGCCAGGGTCTTTGTCAGGCCTTTAATTCTCCCAAGTCTGAGATACTACCTCAGAGCCAGCATATCTTTATAGTATAGCTAGCCCAGCTAGAATACTTTCCCTACTACTTCAAGGGTCAACTTTCTGCTATGTTTTCAGTACCCTGCATTTTCCTCTGTCTTCCAACTACATTTTGAACCTTGGATTTCAGATTCCTGGGTGTCCGTGACAGAAATTTCCTGGATTGCTTTTAATGATCCCAATGCTTACTCAAAACCCAGAGCCCTAGGATTCTTTCCTGTCACTTTCTGACTACACTAGAGTTCCAAAGTAGAGCTGCCCCTTGACTTGCCCTGTATCTTGCTGTTCCATCTGAACTCATATTTCTACCTGTATTATAGATTAATAATAATGACAGCTAATAGTAAATCGCTAATATTTTTGTATACTTGCTACATTCTAGGCATAGTGAGAATAACTGTTATCTCATTTGTCCCCAAGAGCAAACTCATGTTATGAAACTAGTATTTTCTCCAACTTACAAAGAAAGAAACTGAGGCTTAGAGAAGTACACAATATTTCCCAGGGAACACAGTAATTTCAAGATGGTTTTGAATGGAAAGGCAATATCCTGAAGCAATATCTTTAGCTCTAAAATACTTATAAATTTTTTTAAAATTGACTATTATACAAAGTTCCTGAATGGACATGTGAATGACATGATGAAAGAGAAAAAAAGATGATATACACTATATGCATGATATACCTCATGGAGATGTTCAGTAAGTCATACTGTAGTAATATTGTCACCAAACTCTTACTTAGTTAATTTTATAAAGTAGAGAATACTTTAGCTGCTCCATTGACACACCCCAAAGAGAAGTATTTGTTTTGAATATTCTAAAGCACTCAAAAATTTTCAAGACCATGAAACCTTATCTATTTGGCATAGTGGAGGAATTGATAGGAAATGTGGTTTCCTTTTCATGGATATATGCAATAGTCTTTTATTCACATTAATTCCCATCTTTCTGCCTATGTAAGTACCAACTTCAAATGACTTCCAATGCAGATGAATGTAATAATGTTAATCTCTGATATTTATGTCTGATATTTGTACTTACGATGTTTCAAGAATTCATATGAAACCCCAAATGCCTACCAACATTCTCAAAGTTTATTTATTACTATTTCTTCTTTTTCCATTTGAACTCTTCAGGTTTCAAAATACTAAATCCCTCTTTTGTTCAAGACATGGCAAAGTATTTCCTTATGTTTCTCCTCTCCTCCTCTCCTCTACTCATATATCAGATCTGAGGTAAAAGCGTGTTTCTCAGGGACTCCTTCACTGAGCCCTTGCTGGACGTTTGCTTCCCTGTAATATTTGCACATCATCCTGCTTTCTTTCCCACCACTCACAACACTGTGCAAGAGCTTTTCCAGTGTTCACCTTCTGGCATTTTTCATTGTGTCTTGCCTATGATGAAAACGCTCACCAAATATTTTATGCATTAATCATAAAGGCATTCCTGTGCTAAAGCAAGAGTTGTGTCGATAGCCATTATAAAAACAAGACAATTTTAAAACAAATACGTCTTGGCTTTATGATCCAGGTTGGCAACAGGAATCTGCTAAGCCCTCCCTTTAGATCTCATTTGCTATCATCATCATATCCTATAGGTACAAAAGACTTTAAGTAACAAGAAACGATACTCCAACTAACAAAACAAAATTCATTGACTAAAAGGAAAAGGTGGAGTGGATTGTTGGAGGAATCTGATTTAGTAGCTAATCCATACATTTCCACCTTACCTGTCAGACAGTAGGCATGGAACTAGCCTCAATCTCAGCCATATTCCCTTGTGTTCCTGAAACTGTCGGCAACAATTAAGATTACAGGCATACCTCGGAGATATTGATGGTTCCATTCTGGACCCCTGCAATGAAATTATCATTGCAGTGAAGTAAATCATGTGCATTTTTTTTCTGTTTTTTTCAGTGCATATAAAAGTTTTGCCTACAGTGTACTACAGTCTATTACATATGTGATAGCGTTATGTTTAAAAAGTAATGTATGCATCTTAATTAAATTAAAGAGTATTTTAGGCTAAAAACTACTAATGAACACCTGAGCCTTTGGCAAATTCTCATCTTGTCACCAGTGGAGGGTCTTGTTCAGTGTTGATGGCTGCCAACTGATCAGGGTAATGGTGAAAGATGACAGTGGAAGTTAGCCACATTGAATCTTCTTTTTATGAAAGAGTTGTCTTTAACGCGAGATGCTGTTCAATGGAATTTTACCTACAGTTAAATTTATGTTTAAACTGGAGTCCATCCTCTCAAATCCTGCTGCTGCTTTATAAATGTTCTAAGTCTTTTGCTGTTATTTCCACAGTGTTTACAGCATTTTCACCAGGTGTATATTCCACATCAAAAAAACCCTTTCTTTGCTCATCCATAGGAAGCAAGTGCTCGGTCATTAAAGCTTTATCATGAGTTCACAGCAATTCAGTCACATCCACATGCTCTACTTCTAATGCAAATACTCTTGTTATTTGCACCATATCTGCAGTTACTTCCAGCACTGAAGTCTTGAAGCCCCTCAAAGTCACACCGAAGAATTACCATCAGCATTTTCCCAAGTCCTAACAATGTTGATATATTGACTTCCCATGAGTCACAAATATTCTCAATAACACCTAGAATGGTGAATCCTTTCCAGAAGGTTTTCAATGTACTTTGCCCTGATACATCAGAGGAATCAATACCTGTATCAGTTAGAACCTTATGGAATGTTTTTCTGAATTTTTTTTCTTGCCAAGCTGGGGATCAAACCTGGGGATTCATGCTTTCTAGGGAAATGCTTAAACACTGAGGTACATTCCCAGCTCCATTGTTTTTTTTTAAATAACAAGATTTAGAAGTGAAAATTCTCGTTGGATGGGCTACAGAATGGATGTTGTGTTGACCAGGTTGAAAGCAAGATTAATTTCATTATATTTCTCATTCAAACCTCTTGGGTAACTAGGTGAATTGTCAATGACCAGTACGATTTTCAAAGGAATCTTTTTTCTGAGTAGTAGGTCTCAACACTAGGCTTAAAATATTTAATAAACATGTTGTAAACAGATGTGATGTCCCCCAGGCTTAGTTATTGCATTTATGTAGAATTGACAGAGTAGATTTAATATAATTCTTAGATATCCCAGAGTTTTCAGAATGGCAAATGACCAGTGGTTTTCAGTTAAAGTCATAAGTTGTATTGGTCCCTAAAAATAGTCAGCTTGTCCTTTGAAGTTTTGAAGCCAGACTTTAACTTCTCCTCTTTAGCTATGAAATTCCTCTATGGCATCTTTTTCCAATATAAGGCTATTTTGTCTGCATTAAAAACCTGTTCTTTAGTTTAGCCACCTTCAATAATGATCTTAGCTGTACCTTCTAGATAACTTGAAGCAGCTTCTACCTCCACAGTGGCTGTGACACTTTGCGTTTTTAGGTAATGGTGATGGCTTCTTTCGTTAACTTCAAGAACCAACTACTGCTAACCTCAAATTATTCTTCAGCAACTTCTTTACCTCTGTTGCTTGATGGAATTGAAGACTGCTGGACCTTTGCTCTGGATTAGGTTTTGGCTTAAAAGACAGTTGTAGCAGATTTAATCTTCCACCTACATTGAAACTTCTTCAAATCAGCAATAAGACTTTCATATCATTCATGTGTTTGCTGGAGTAGCACTTTTAATTTCCTCCTATTTTTAATCTTCTTTTTGCATTCACAACTACCTCATACAAGAGGTCTAGATTCATTCAGCCTGTCTTGGCATTCAACATGCCTTCCTCACTATACTTAATCCTTTCCAGTTTTCATTTCAAAGTGAGGAATGGGTGGCCCTTCCTTCACTTGAACACATGGATGTCATTATAAGACTATTGACTGGCCTAATTTCAATATTGCTGTGTCTCAAAGAATAGGGGAACTGAAAAAGAGAGAGCGAGATTGGGCAATGGTGATTATTGGAGCAGTCAGAACATACCTGACATTTATCAATCCCAGGTGCTCCAAAAGAATTATTATAGTAACATCAAGGATCACTACTCACAGATCACCATGACGTTTATAGTAATAGTGAACAAGCTTCAGGCATTCTGAGAAGAACCAATATATAATACAACCACAAGAAATGAGCATGTACTGCTGGAAAAACCAGCACCTCCCACAATTCCTCAGTTTGTAAAATCACAATATCTGTAATGTACAATAAAGCAAAGAGCAATAAAATGAGGCATGGCTAATCCTTCTCTAACCATATCTTCAAGAAAGTGAGAGACTTTCTCTTCCATGACTTTCTGTCATGGAAAATGGGACTTCCTTCCTTTTATACCTTATTGGATTGAATTTAGCCATGCTACTTAAATAGTTTTTATGGCCAGAAAACATGTGTTACATTGAGATCTGGATCTTGAGTAGATCTTAATATGAATAATGGATTAACATGATTGATTTTCTGGGCCTGGTCTTGTAACCTTCCATTGCTGATTTTAAGTGACCAGAGGTGAACGCACAGGTCCCACAGTAGTCATCTTTTCAAAACAGCATCAATTTTACTCTCCTGCTTTTTGATTAAAAAAAAAGGTTGAAGACTCAAAATTCAATCAGAAGTTTTATTAAAATCAATCAATTCTAGAAGGAAAGTGGAAACAATCCTTATGAGGGAGAAGTGTAGGAAACACCTAAGGATCCACATCTTCCTGCTTAGTCAGAGGCTGGAGTGACCAGCAGGACATAGGAAAGGGAAGGAGGTATCAGGGGATGCTGAGATAAATAACTTCCTTCTGTTGTGATAGCAAATTCTAGGGCCTCTTTCATACATTAGGGAACATATTTAACATTAGGAGGATGGAGGACACCTGATTGGTTAGTTGGGGTACTTCATTAAAGATTCAATTCAAAGATTAAAGCTCCACATAAAGAACAATTAATTAGCAGTACATTTTATGGAGCTTAAAGTTTATGAGTCTTCATGCTAAAGTTTCATTTTTCATGTGCGTGTGTGCGCCTGTGAGTGGATGCGTGAGTGTGTGTGATCTTCTGGAGATCTAAATACACTCTAAAATTAAAAATGGTCTTTTTGTGAAATATATATATATATATATATGTATATACATATATATGTATTTCTTTTTGGACTGTAGCATTCCTTTCTGTTTTGTCCTCCATATGTCCTCATAAATATAATTCTGGCACTGGAATTCAGACAACACTTCCCAGCACTTGCATACTCAGCATTAAGCCACTAGGATATGAGATCATGTAAGTTCTGTGCCATTTAATCACTTTACATTTCTTTTAAAAATGAGTATTGAGTGCCTACTACGTGTGAGATGCTGTGCCAGGTGCTGAGAGCAGTAGATACCATATATGTCTTGTTTGTGAAGAGTTTACAAGGGCACCAGGACTGAGTAAATAAATATACAAAGAATAACATGATGAATTCAAATTTTACTTTACCGGTAAACAAGTGGTAAAGATAGTGACTTGATGAGAGATTGCTTGCACAGTCGAGAAATACTTCAGGAAGAAATGATTGAGCTGAAAATAGAGCAAACAGGGTTTGCTTTGGGCTAAGAGACAGCTACCATTTCACAAACAGTATAGAAACAAACACTAAAGAAAGTACTGTAGAGTACGGTGCTCAGGAAATACACAAAGCTAGTAAGAATGGGGAGGGGGGTCTCTGCCATGTTAAAGACAGATACTCATCAATTTGCATGTGGCTTCTGAAGTCTATTTTAAAAATTAGATCATTTTCCCTGAGGAGTACAAACTTCAGAGAGATTTAGATGATCAAAGGTTAAAAATTATGTCTAAGAAAGATGTTTGTCTGTGATAAGACCCAACCAGGGGAGTCAAAACTAAAGACAATTGTTACAGATCAGTTATGTCAGAAGAAGGATTTGACTGATTATGGAGGTGATAAAGGCAATAGTCAGTGGTACAGAAAGAGAAGAGTAAGAAAGAACCAAGAAGTTAAGAGACAGCAGGGCCTAAATTGTTAGCTTACATGACTGAGTTACCCTCCCTGACTTGTCGATGCAGACACATACACGTGGGTATCAAAACAGTTCCAAAAGGTAGTTCCACATTAGAATTACCTCAAAATTTTTAAACATAATAATATTGGGTGCCCACCCAAATACTTGGCCTTGAATTACCTGAATATTGGTATTTTTAAAAAGTAAAGTACATGAACACTTATGATCTACTAGGGTAGATGGTGATAGGTTTAGGTTGGATGAAAATCCTCTCCTTACTGCAGGATATATTTTATCAGGATTGTTTTAAAGGGAGGGAGACAGGAACACGATGAAAGCAATGTTCTGCTTTTGTCATGGTTGGGGAGCTCAGGAGCTTGATATCTGCTCCCCTATTGTGAAGCATAACATGGAACATAACATAGCACCAATCCTTGTTCCTGACTTTTAAAAATACAATCCAACTCAAGCAGTGTGCTGTTATTTTTCAAAGAAATTTGCACATAACCCACTAGTCATTTCTATATTCTAAAATTGCAAACACTTTCTCACTTCAAGGATTGTTCATTTGCTCCTTCATTGTTTTTTTAAAAAAAAGATTATGTCTTCATTTGTTTAGAGGAAAAAAAAGATACCGTAAAATTGTAGTAATCAGATGCATTAAACATTTATAACTTTGAGCATCAGTCCAAAAAGATAGGGCTTTTATTTTTCTTCCCTTGAAGCAAAATCATCTTGTGCTTTATATGGATAAACATCAGGAGGTGTTAGACTTTATTCATGGCAGTTTCACTGCATAAATGCTTTATTCTTCAAGAAAAATGTTTCTAATCAAGAGCTTTATCCCCCATCACTCACCCCCCCACACACTCTTTGTTCACACTGGGAGGTCAGCACCTTATGTTTCTGACATTGCAATTTATTGCTGTTGGAAAGATTGAGTATTTGTATAGGCTTTCTACCATAATTCAGCATTGTTGCAAACTCTCACCAAGTATAACTTTTTTAAGAATTCTTTCCAGTGAGTACTTGGTGGAATTCAAAAATGGTCAGCTATATTTGGACTCAGCAAATGGGTATAAATATAAATAGTGTAGAGACAGATTTAATGTAAAATAGGTGTGTATATATGCATAGATATGTAAATTAATGCTATAAGTAGGTCTAAAACATGAGTTTCTTTTTTTTCTTCAGCAAAGGACAGCTACATTTGAAACAATTTAATGAGTTAGCACTATATATGTCACAGAAGTTAGATGTGAGTGAAAGACCTTTTTGTATTAAAAAGCATATATTTTTTACTTCAAATTCAGATGTTTCAAAATACGATGAAGAATTTAATTCTTGTCTTTTTTTTTTTTTTTTTTTTTTTTTTTTTTTTTTTTTTTGCTTTGTGTCTTGAAAAAAAGCTTCTATGAAAGACAATAAAAAAAAAAAAAACAGAAGTAGTCTCTCAGAGGAAGCATCATCCTGTGAGAGGATCAGAGAAAGTTTATCATCTGGAGCAACCACAGAGAGAACTCAGGAAAGGGCATTTCCATTTCCCTGAGTGCAGAGTGTTTATGCTGGCGATTGTCTTCCAAAGGAGCGGCTTGTGTCCTTTACCAATTATCGATGGCTGTGATCCTAGAATAATTGAATCTAAGAGCACCTACCTCTGAGTACAAAGGAGTCCCTCAGAGTAGGACTGTATCTGTCCTCCAAGCAAATGGTATCTCAAGATCTGTCAGGAAAGCAGCCTATCTCCTGTCTTCAGGAATCCAAAAGTAACCTTTACTTTCAAGGCTTTCTCTCAAATGGTGAAACAGACCCAGCCAATTTTTTCATATTCTGACCTCAGTGGAGCTAAAGAACAGCTGGCCTACATTTGCCTAACAATAGCTCTACATATTTTAAGAATTATTATAGCCTTCTTCAGCCATCTCTTTGCCAGACCAAATAATGCAGACTCCTTGAGTCTTATATCAAGGTTCTTCTCCATCAGCTTATTGCTCTTTATGTAAATGCTGCCTAATTTTTTGGTATTTTTTGGAGTACAATAACCCTGACTAAATGTTAGGTTTTGCAACATTACAGATAGTGAATCTGAAAAATAATTACTTTGCATCTATAGTAAGAACCGACTTCGGTAGGGTTCCTGAACGTAAACTGAACTTTTTACACAGCTTATGAATGGTATTTACATATATTGTTTATATCTAATGTTGTCTTTACTGTTCCTCTTGGGTGTATTGCTTTTATCTTCATTGCATAACTAACAAAGAGACTATGAGCAGTTAACCAAATGCCCAAGAAATCAGAAAGCAACAAAATCAAGACTTGTACTAAGGGCTTCTTTGCATATTAAGTAATATGTTAGTATTAAAATTCATCCTTTTTCCTGTCTGCAGTAGCTCTCGACAGCCCACGCCTACCACTCTTGTTCTTGGCCCAGGCATTTTTCACTTCTCAGCTTTAGCAGCCCTTCCTCCGGAACAGACCCTTCTGGAACTACCACATCTGGCTCACACATTTACACACATGTGCTGCAGAGGACTGCGGAGTCACCCCGATTATAAACCCTATTGCATCCTGTGCCCTTCTAACACTAGAAAAAAAACATACCTTGAGTGTGAGAAAAATATCTATGTTACAATGTCATTCATTGCCCTATATTTCAAAATATTGGAATGAAGTA
The DNA here is from genome assembly GCA_004363535.1 of Dasyprocta punctata. Classification (NCBI taxonomy): domain Eukaryota; kingdom Metazoa; phylum Chordata; class Mammalia; order Rodentia; family Dasyproctidae; genus Dasyprocta; species Dasyprocta punctata. The sequence goes on along the minus strand of RJWM01000820.1, from coordinate 125,187 downwards.
ATAGTGGGCATCCGTAAGCTTCTGGGCATGGGAACATGGTGTGGCAGGAGATACACTTGAACATATGCTCAAAGCTGCTTTGGACTGGTATCAGTGAAAGTTCAGCTGAATCCTCTTTGTTTATACTTTTGTTGCTTAAATGAGTCTTGGGAACAAGATTCATCATATTGCTGGATGGTCATTTTTCTTCAGTTCTTTTTCTTTCACTGAATTTTTATTCATGTATTTAATTTTTTGCCACAGAATCACTTTCACATTGCATTTGATCTTCTAAGAAAACTTTAGTTCATCAACATCATTAAGAGCCAAATGAAAAAGATTGTTTTTCCATTCCATAAAGATTCTCTGTGCATTCAAATCGATTGATTGTTTACCTGCACCTGTTAAGCCATTTTTCTAGCAGCTTCCTGGATTATAGAACCCTCATCATCACCGTTTAGTTATTTCGAAGTCACTTTGAATTTTAAAAAAAGCTTCTGTTCCTAATATTCATTGATTTCAGTCCAAAATTTATATCTGTGTTTAGTTAATATGGTCAGTAAAGACAGAAAGCATCGATTGTGAGATTTACTCCAGAGAAATTATATTCTACACTTTTATAGGATGGTGCAAATAAAATGTAATAATTTAATAATTTGAAGTAACAGCCTGTTTATATTAATATACAGAATTTTTAGCTCTGTGTTCAGAGTTTCTTGAAATTGAATATAAGAAAAATATTAATTATTGTTTTGTTCCTTCAATAAGTAATTGTTTGCAGTGGGTACTTGGTGTACAGAAGTATACCAAGCATAGAAGATCCCTAAGTTTACCAAGCATAGAAGATCCCCGCCTTCATGAGGCTCACATTTTAATAGGGGAGGCAGCTCATAACATTAAGAAGACAGAAATTAGGTAAATAGTTACAGTCAAGCAAGGGAATACTCTTTCACATATATATTTCATCTATGTGTGTATACACTTACGTGTGTACATGAAATATGTATAGTCAGCTACATAAATCTGCATTATAGTAAAAAAAAAAAGTTCAGTGTTTGAAGTTATAAATTTGAAGTAACAGCCTGTACATGATGTTGGGATTTAATAAGATAAACTAAGGGTCAAGGAAAAAAGAGAACTGCAAGAGACTGAGGACTGAGCCCAAACACTGTCCTATATCCAGACCACTACAAGAAGAAAAGGATACAGCAGAAGCAATGAAGGAGTGACCCATATAATACAAAGAAGTATCTGGCAAGTGAGGAAATAGTTCAAGTAGTTGATGTCTACCAGCATGCTTCCTCTCTCTCTCTCTCTCTCTCTCTCTCTCTCTCTCTCTCTCCCCTCTCAGTTACACATACACACATAGGTATGCACATACACTGCACACACTCCCTACGAATGCATACACTTTTCGACTAAGTAAATGGTTTCATGTAGCCACAAATACCTTTAGCCAAAAAAAAGCAGGTATTGTCTGCATTGAAGAAGAATCTTCACTTATTTGGACCCCAAAATATAATCTTCAAAACAGTGACTTGTTACAGTCTATCCCAAATAGAATTCAACTAAACAAACTTTCTTAAGATATATTGCAAAACAAGCTAGAACCTTACAACATCCTTCCAAAGTATATATTCAGCGGTTAGAAACTGGCAAAAGATTTGAACGAGTAGCGTATGCAGTCCTGGAATCAAGTATTGGCTCCAACATTTACAAATTTAGCCACCTCACCCACACTGACTTGGGATGTCACATCTCTAAAAGCTTCAAAGTGGGACAGAAATCACTTTTAGATTCCTTCTAGCTTTAAAAAAAGGATGATTCTAAGTCTTAATAACCTCAAATAAATGCAAAAATTCTGGAAAGTTCTACCAATTGGAAAAATTAGTACTTTATTGCATACAGAATCTTGGATGTGTGATATCATGGCATATGACATCATGACAACTGAAAACATGTTTCCATTACAAAGATAGCTTTGTCTGTAATAAAAGAAAACCTTCTTGCCCAGTGCCAGGTGCACTTCTTTGATAAACTGCATCAGGCTTACTTTTTGTTCAAGAAGGTGACTGAGTTGGTGCACATAACCAGATGGTCTTGCCCCACAGCTTTCTCCTCCCCTGGACTCACATGCCCTTCTCCATATGTTCTTAAATTAAAATGTTGGATGTCAGTTGTGAGGAATATGTGAGAGAACTTTAACTTTGTGCTTAAAATTTTGCCCTTGGTTTTTCTCTACAATCTATCCCCTAACCATGCTTAATTTCTAATTTAAGACCCAAATTTGAGAAGGTGGCAGAAAGTAGGTAGAGATGCTTAGGTTTCTTTTCCTCCTCCATCTAGTGAGAAAAGTGGTACAATAGTAAAGCCTCCAATTAAGATGTGCGAGTCATCAGTAATTTCTTGCTGGTCAAGTCTTTCAATCTTTCTAAGCTCCACCATCCCAGGTGTGATAGATTAAAAACTGATGATCAACTTAAACACCAGCTAAACTGAATCAGCATGGTGATGGCCCACCTGAGGACTGTTGCCAGCATTAAAAGGAAACCTGGAGAGAAGGAATAGTGTTGTGGGTTCTCCTAAATGTTGTGGTTGTTGTTGCTGCTGTTTGGAGCTGTTGGAGCTCCTGGAGGAGCTTCTCATGCTGGCTTCCCTGATATGAACTCGACTGCTATCATCGGAATGTTAAATATTTTTGGCACAGTTGAGAGATACAGATAGAGGTAAGAAAAAACTTTTTTGCCAGTGCAGGAGGGCTGCAGGAGATTGTGAGGACCCTCAAAAAAGGGGATGTTGGGGAACAACTGTTATGCTGTTAGAGTGGGGATGGGAATTATGTGAGTGGGCAGTGCATTGTGTCAGGAGATGTTTGGAGGACCTTTTGGTGCATGCGCAAAAGAAAAGCAGGAAGTTTATTTTGGGCTTGGAAGAAAAGGGAAGTTTTCCCCTTTGAGGGACACACTGTCATTTTAGGGCCCAGCGCCATGTTGGGCAGGCATCATGTTGAGCCTGGCAGAGTCCCGTACGAGCAACACCCATCATGGAGAAGCTCGGGACCTTGTTGCTGAGAATGGCTGTGGTTCACTTTAGGGGAGCTCTGGTCCTTAGTTTGAGCATCATGTCTTGGCTCCAGAGGGGAAGATGTGTGCTGTTCAATCTCTAGGAGAAGCTTGTCACACTGGCGTCCTGATATGAACTTGGCTGTTCTCATCATTGAAGGAGCTCGGGACCTCCTTGTCGCTGAGAATGGCTGTAGTACTTTTTGGGGGAACCCTGGTCCTTATTTTGAGTATAGGTTCTTGGCTTCAGTGCAAAACCCTCAACCTAGTAGCAGAGATCCTTTACCCCACTGGCATAGACTTTCTAGCTTCCACCACTGACCTTTGCAGCACAGATTCATAAAACAGACTTGCATGAGTCATTTTTGTGGGTTCTAGGCCTCCAGTTGGCCTCATGGGGGACACTGTCATATGCTCTAGGTCTTCAGCTGGACTCATACAGGACACTGCTGTGGGATCCAGGCCCTTGGCTAGATTTTCTAGGTCTTTAGTGAGTGGACAGATTTCCTGCACTTTGTACTTGACTCCTTGGGTGACCATTATAAAATGCTACTATAAATTATGTGTCCTATATTGTCTTGTCCTCCTCGCAAATCCCTGACTATAACAGTTGTAAAACAGACATTCCAGTGCCTACTCTTCATGATGTTACAAGGGTTGATGAGTTAACATGGGCAAATCACCTAACACAATGTCTCAAACCCGAGAAGCAATCAGGAAATACTAGTCCCTGTACTGCCCTCCCTTCCGTACCAGTACACTTTCTTGAATTGGGATAAGGCAACAAATAAATATAAGCAGATAAAAGTCCCTATTTTCATAGTGGATCAGCATTTTCATTTAGTTTGGGATTCTAGGCAAAAATAAAATTTGAATTACACCAACTTCACACTGTAGTTCAAAATATCAACACACAGAAGACAATAATCCCACAGTGTTTACATTTGTCATGCTAAATATTTAGATAGATGTCCTACTCTCAGGAGCAGTTGAATTCTTCAATAGAGAATAATAAGGAAAAAAGCATGCTTATGTGGGCGAGATAATGTTATAATGAGACACATACCTCTTACATTTACTAACCTCGATGTGTTTAAATTTGTAACCTCAACATCACATTAACAAGATATTTGGCATTTGAAATCTGGTGCATGATTTTAAGAGTTAGCAAGCTTCTAGGGACATTTTCAAAGGCATTATGTAAATGAAAGTGATTATTACTTATGACTAATCCAGTTGCATTTTCCTGTTTTTTTCTGCTCTGGCTTTTCATGCAAATTCAACTATGAACCAAGTAGTTGCACTGATACTGTCTTCATGTCAATAAAAGAAAGTGGTTTTTCAGTGAAATGTAATAGTAAAAATAATTGTACGTTTATAATCACAAATTACTTTCACCAATGTTAGCATGTCTAATCAACCAATTACTTTATTTCCTAGTGGAAACAATTCCTAATACACTCTTCTTACAGTAGTGTTCAAACTGGAAAACAAAAACCAAAGAAAAAACTGGAAGTGCTTGCTGTAACTATACCTTGTAGGACCAAATCACATGTATCAAGTTATTTTGTTGTTGTTGTTGTTCCACATATCCCATAATTGTGAATTTCTCTTTTTTGTTCCTTAAGTCATTCTTTACAACTGATCTATCAGGAATCTGAAGGATGCAAAAGTCCATGGGCTTGAGTGGCATGATATATCACATTTTATAATTTAGTTTTGTACCCCTACAGAGGTACTTAAAAACTAAATCTATCTTTTCTCCTCTCCTTTCGCTCATCCCAGTTTCTCTTTCCTTTTGAGCAGTTTCTTTCCATCTCACAATATTGTACATTTTGGATCTTATACAGGAAAGAAAAATGAAATATATATATGTATATTAGTTAAGATAGTTATACTAGTAATTTCTATTAGTTCATTGAAAAGAAAGGTTGTGCCCATATTATCTGATTGATTTTTCATGCCTATATCAGGAAATATGAGCAACTATGTTGAAGATAACAATACACAATGTATTAACCACTGTTATTCTCCTACTAACTTGTTTTGAAATTTTATATCATTATTTTTATTGTTTTTCTCTTTAAAATAAAAAAGTAAATCTAAAAAAATGTCTGACTGTCAAAACCCAGTAACAGGTATGTTATTTCATTTTCTATTTTTTTAAAATTTTTTTTGGTACTGGGAATCAAACTCACAACCTCATTCCTGCCAGGCAGGTGCTTAGGCCACTGAGCTAAATCCCTGTCCCTATTTTTTGAGACACGGTCTCATTATGCAGTTCAGGCTGGCCTCGAACTCACTTTGTAGCCCAGGCTGGTCTCAAACTCACAACAATACTCCTGCCTCAGCCTCACAAGTGCTGGAATTAAAGGTGTGCACCACCACACCCAGTTTCATTTTCTATTTTTAAAAAACCTAGGGCTCACTAGTAATAATAACACTGTGGACTTGTGAAGATGTTGGACATGGTGGCTATGAGCCAGACTCCGAGTTATGTGGTTTAGACATAATTATGTAAGGCATGATCTTTGGGAACACAATGAATTTCAGCCAAATTCACAGCGAGTTCGTAGGGAATAGATGAGTTGATGAGGGAAAAATACTTAAAATAATATCTAGAACATTGTAATAGTTTCATAACTATAATCTATTATTAGTTTCATGTCACCATAATCTATTTGCTGTATTCCATCACCTATTCTTCTCCTGAAATCCATGAAAGGAATCCAAAATACTCATGCTGTTATAGTTGATACACTTTGTCAATTTGAGAAGTTTAGAAGTTACCTGAGAGACTCAGCAGGGAGCCAGGATCCTTACTTTATAAATATCCTCATCCTGTGCAAGAGGAGGGCACAGAGATTTTGTGAATGTTACACCCTCCCTGGAGGGGAGTAGGGTGGCCTGCCATATGACATGAAGGAGGAAAAGAGGCTTGTTTTCCCCCCTTTTGCTCTGGCTGCTGCCTTGAATATTTCCCCAGTGCCATGCCACCCTGAGAGCCAGGTATTTATGGACTGAAACCTCCACAAACAGTGAACTAAATAAACCTTTCCTTCCTTCATTTTGGGTGTCAGGTGTTTTGTCCCAGCAGTGAGAGAAAAATAATGAAGACAGAATTTGGTACCAGGAGTGGGGCTGTTCCTGTGACTATTCCTGGCTATGTGTTTCAAAAGCCTTTGGGAATGGCTTGTGGGAAAATTTGGAAAGTTTCAGAGATGTCACCTGAATGTATAGAGTTGGAACACTTTAGGCTGTTCTGCATGGGAGATTCTGTTCAGAGGTTAGAAGATCAGAAGGCTGATAGAAATCCTGCTTGTACAGAGCAGGTTCAGGAGGTGTCTGCTGAAAAGGACTGCAGTGGTTGTTGAATTCCACATGATATGTGTTATAGGTAGGCAGAAAGTTTGTCTGCATTTTGCTCATGCTGAGAGACTTTGCCTGAGATTGAAATTAAGGGCAATGGACTAACCAATCTGGCAAAAGAAATTTCAAGGCAGTCTAGTGTTGAGGTGGTGGGTTGGCTATTGTTGGGGGCTTTTAGCCAGATTTATGTTGCATATCAAGAGCTAAGAACCCAGCAGGGTGGTTTAAAATATTGTGAGTTTGGCCAGGAAGGAAGGTCCAGTAAAGTTGTGGACTGTAAAGATAGAGCTGAGATCTCGATTGCTGAGAAGGAACAGAAAAATAAAAAAGATTACCCACATGCATCACAAAAAGAAGCAGCAGGTCTCCATTCTTTGCAGCCTCAAAACTGCAAAAGTGAAAGACTTTTCTTGGAGGAGAAAGCTGTAGAGTGCCATGTTCCAAAATGGCAGTGGCAGCCACACTAGGTTCCAGAATGGCAGTGGCATAGAAAATCTGTTCCTCAGAATCAGGTTCAGAGTGCTCAGTGATCTCGGCATTTGATCCCTGCAGCCAAGAGAGAGGAAAGCCTGGCTATTGCTCCAACTGGCAGCAGACCTCAACATTATCCATATGATGCTGGTTTTAGGTGCATATTGAATGGACAAATTCTGAGGTTGGAAAGTCTTCCACCCCAATTTCAGAAGACCTGGGAGGAAGAACAGTGTGCCCTTGAGAGGGTAGTTTGTGAAGCTGTGAGTGCGAAGTCAAGGATGCAGTGGTGACCCCAGAAGTTTGGAAAAGCCAGGAACCTGGATCATCTAAGGAAACCTGCAATGAGGGAGCAAAGCCAGCCTAAGAGAAAAGCCATAGGATCTGTACCCACTAGAAGTGCCATAGGGGTGAAACCACACAAGCCCTTTGGAGCTCACGGTTTGCCACAGACTGTCTCAAACGGTGCACATGGAACTGTAGATCTTAATGTTTGCCCTGCTGGATTTTGGACTTGCTTTGGTCCCAATCTTTTGTGCCCTCCTGTTTGTAACTTTAGGAATGAAAATGTTTATCTTGTGCCATTGCATGTTGGAAATGTTCAACTTGGTTTTCATTTGTACAGGGGCTTGCAGCTAAGGTCTACCTTATATATCTGTGGAGATTTGGGAGTTGGACTTTTCAGTGATGCTGAAACTATTAGACTTTAGCAACTCTTGCAAATGGACTAAATGCCTTTTGCATGAGTCTCTGGGGGTCCAAGGACAAAATGTTATGTTTCTAATATAATATAATGTTGAAAGATTTAATACTGGTTCTTAAGGGTTGTTAAACTGTGTTATAATGTTCAAGTAGCAAAATGTTAATAAGCATGCCTTTGTATCTGGAGGCTGGTTTAAAAAAATATATTGGTTGCCAAGTTGACAAAGGGTGGATTATTATTGTTGATATACTGTGTCAAATTGAGAAGTTTAGAAGTTTAACTGAGAAACTCAGCATGGAGCCAGGGTCCTTACTTTGTAAATATCCTCATCCTGTGCAAGAGGAGGGCACAGAGAATTTGTGAGTGCTACACCCACACTGAACAGGAGTAGGGTGGCCTGCATACAATTTGAAGGAGGAAACGAGGCTTGTTTCCCCCTCTTTTGCTCTGGCTGCTGCCTTGAAGTGTTTCCCCAGTGCCATGCCACCCTGACTTAGAGCCAGGTGATTATGGACTGAAACCTCCACAAACAGTGAGCTAAATAAACTTTTCCTTCCTTCATTTTGGGTGTCAAGTGCTTTTTCACAGCATCAAAAGAAAAGTAACCAAGACACAAAGTAAACTAAACAACATTTGCTGAGATAGCGTACCACCTAGCCAACAGCACAAATATGACAAAATGCAAAAAGCTCTAGGAGTTCATCCAGACCCTAAGAAGAGTATTTTTCCTATGCAAAAGTAGCATGAATGCCCTTGAATTGAAGCAGGATAAGTATCTGTGTTGATTACTTTCTCTAAGTTTAAGCTGAAGACTCAGATATTACCATAATGAGTTTTTAAATTAAGTCCTATGTAAACTAAGGAACTGCCAAAGAAATGCCAGAAATAATGTAAGAACTTTTAAAGGACTGAGAGAGATAGATAAAAACCATTAACCTAGAAACAGAAAGAGACATCAGACAGACAGAGAAACAGAAAGACAGAGACAGGAAAAAAATGAAGGCAGACATAGGAAGAGACGCATACAGAGAAGGCAGCCATAAAGACAGATACAGAAAGACAAAGATCAAGAGAGAATGACGGAGACAGAGAGAAGAATCAAGATAAAGATATAATGATATAGATATAGATGTAGAAAGAAAGAGTCAGGGTGACAGAGAAACTGAGCAAGAGGCAGCCTGAGAAGACCCCAGATGGAACCTTCTTTCCCTAGGCTGCCAGAACATTTGACTGCAAAAGAGTGGAAAAATTACTATCTATGCAACCTGCTCCTTCGACTTTGAACCAGGTAAGGAAATATCACCAATTAGCTGCATTCCAATTTTTTGGTGACAGAATGAGGCAGGAGCAGCAATGGTGGTCTTCACCTTTCTGCTGAAGGCCATCAGCTATAGTTACCGTGTCTATGTTAAATGATACGGGGTTTCCATAATATTACCTCATTTAATCTTTTTCTAAGCCAGCGTTACTTACATCATATTACCCTCACAAATAAACTGAAGCTTATACCGTTTAAGTAACTTCCCCAAGAACCCAGTGACTCAACAGAACCCTCCAAATGTCTGCCAGGGGAAAATTTTCTCTATATTAAGCTTTTCTTTGATTTACTTATCCCAAGTCATGATGAGTGCCATCAGTTTTCTCACAGTGAGAACAAGCTGACACTAAAAAGAGCGTACAAAAAACAAGCAAGTATTGATGCAAAAAAAATTATGAATAGCTATCTGATGGTGTTAACAGCAGGTTATATTTTTCTTGAATGTTACTATTTTATATTGTCTAATAGACATTTATTTACATTTTGCAAGGATATTCTTAGTTTTATATGAGTAAATTAAATTCATATCTCATGTTTTTCTATAAAGTAAAATGGCTTAGATGAATTTTTCCAGTGGAACAAGCTTGGGAAATTTTTTTATTTCTAGGTGATAAGAAAAATATGTTACAGGAATTAAGAATTTTACTATGATTTAATAGGTGGCTGTAATTGTTCATTGGCTTGTTTAGGACAGGTTTCCTGGAGGGATTGGATTAACAAGGACATGCAGGAAGTAGAGGACTTGGTTTAACTAAAGGGAAGGCAGGTACATTCTCAATGGATGGAGCAGTGCATCCGAATCCAGGGGCAAAGGCGAGTGGATGTGAATAAAGGTCATTGCAGGTGGGATAAAGCTAGATGGACAGCAGGGAGCAGAATGATAGAGGTCTTCAGTACCCACAGAGTATGGATCTGAATCAGTTACAGGTGAGCAGTTGGTTCTGTCTTTTCACAAGTGCGTCATAGTAACAGCCATGTTTTAGGAACACTATAGCATTCAGGATGGGTTTTTGTGAATGGCCATGTGTGAAGTAAGGAAGTGAGGACAGCAGCAGAAATGGAGAAGAGAGAAAGAATTTAAACACTGTACAGTACATGGAAGAGAGGGAAAAGGAAAATCGAACAACAAGACCTGGAGATGGCTCTGACACAGGCAGCATTCTTCAGTGAAGGAACAAAATGTGGTGAGCTGTCTTTGAGGGATTACTTATAATAAAGCTGGAGAGTAGAATTCCAATATACACAAGCTGAGGGAGGGCAAGCCTCAGAAGGAAATCAGAGTCACGCGAGCCTGCTGAGTTCCATGTTTATTTTCCTTTTTTTTTTTTTTTAAAAAAAATTGTGTTGAGTTTTCTATGTTGTCAGATTTAATTAACTTAGAGGTATTTTAATAATCGTGATTGAGCTTCTTGTTTGTCCTCCTTGTTAATCATTAGCCGCTGTTATTTTCATTTCTCTTGGAGTAGAATGTGTTCCTTGCCACATTTCTCCTGAAGTGTTTAATCTCAGCAGCAGCAGCAAGGCCCAGGTTGCTGAGGGAGCTCGTCTAGTTTCCCTCTCTCCTGAGCACCAGACTCATTGCTTTTTTCATCTTTTTTCACGAGTACATGTTTGCAGTACATAATGTTTACATTCCTTGTGGGGAATTGGTTCAGGTATACAACAAATTTTAATTCCTTTTCTTCATCCCCTTTCCCTCTCCTCACACACCCCCATTTCTTGATCTCCTTCCTTTTTCTTTTGTTTTCTGTACCTGTGTGCAGTGCATGACATTTACATTCCTTGCAGAGTTAGCACATGTACGTGACACATCTTAGTTTCTTTTCCATCCCTTTCCCTCCCCTCCCCCTCCTCTCCCTGCTCTCTATCTCTTGATCCCTGTCCACTTTGGGAAAAATCTGTCTCCCCACTTCCAATTACCTATCTTTTATTTTTCACTTTATTCGTACTCTACTTGTAATATTTAAGTTTGTGTGTCTGATTTATTTCGTTTAGCATCGTGGTCCTAAGGTGCATTCATTTTCCTATAAATGATCCAAGTTTATCTTTTATTGGCAGAGTAGTACTCCAGTGTATGTAATACCACATTTCCTTTTCCCATTCATCTGTTGATGAACCTATAGGCCACTTTCAAAATTTAACTGTTAAGACTTGTGCAGCTATGAACATGGGCATGTGTGTATCACTGTAATATCATGCCTTTAACTCTTTCAGGAAGGTGCCTAGAAGGGGAATAGTTGAGTTAAAGGGAATGTCTAGTTTTAGATTTTTGAGGCATCATCATACTGATTTCCATAGCTGTTGTAACAGTCTACATTCCCAACAATGTAAAAGGGTTCCTTTTTTCTTCAGCCTTAACAGCATTTGTCATTACTTGATTTCTTGATGATGGCCATTCTTCCTGGAGTAAGACAGAATCTCAGTGTTGTTCTAATTTGAATTTTTGGATGGCTAGTGATGTTAAGCATTACTTCATGTATTTATTGGCCATTTGTTCTTCTTCTGTGAAGTATTTATTCATTTTAGTTGCCTATTTTGGCACTGGGTCTTTTATTTTGGGGGCTCTAAAGATATTGAGTTCTTTGGACATTGCAAATATTAGTCCTCTGTCTAAGGAGTAACTGACAAAATTTTTTTTCCCATCCGTAGATTGTCTTTTAAGTTCATTGTTTGTTTCTTTTGCCATGCAAAGACTCTTTAATTTAATATAATCTCATTTGTTGATTCTAGTTACATTTCCTGTGAAACCAGATTTCTGTTCAGAAAGACCTTGTTTACCCCTATGTTTACCTATTTTATCTTCTGGCAGGTTGAATGTTTCTGTTTTAACACTGAGTTCTTTGATCCATTTTGATTTTAGTTTGATATATGATGAGAGATGCAGGTGTAGATTCAGTCTTCTACATGTGGACAGTCAGTTTTCCCAGCAGTATTTATTAAAGAGGCTCTCCTTACTCCAGTGTATGTCTTTGGCCCTTTTGTCCTAGATTAAACAGTTGAATGTGCTTGGGGTTGCAGATTCAATTGTAATGGGCGTGTCACCAACCAGGATAACAGTAAGACTTCTTCACATAAAGGAGACAGGGAGAGGGGCAGTAGTGGTGACTTGCACCTCCTGTTTTACACCACTTAATAAAAGAGTTTATGCCTACTCATTGCAGGAAAAAATACATTGCTAAAATACTTTCAGATAATGGATCAAGTAGACAGCAGATTCTAATTCCAGCAGATAATCAAAATGAAGCCAGTAGATTTATTTAAGACTTTTAATACCTGTTTCATATTGACTGGCTCCTTAAAATTTTTTTAAATTGCTGTTTTTACTGGAGTTTTTGTGCAATCTATTTCACTTACTATAACAAATCTTAAAGTTGTTTTACTTTTATGTTTTGCCATAGTATTACTTTTGACTATTAAAGTGTACTTAGACTCATGTTCCACAATAATACTCAAGAGATTACTGTGCCCGTTTTATGAGGAAGGTAACTGATACGTTGAGTGAGATTAGGTTATTTACCCAAGTTCTCACGATTAGAATTAGAAAAGGCAGGACCCAAATATAGTTTTTCTAAGAAAATGTTACTTTACAATCATGCAAAGTTATAATATAGAATTATATATAAAATAAAATATATTTATGTATATAATTTCATTCATAGTCTGATTGTAGTTGCACAAATATTCCCTTTGTTATGTATTAAAATTTTTAACAAATGCTTTCCCACTGATTTGACAACATTGAGCAGATAAATTAAGTTTTTTTTCTTTTTATATTATTTCAGAATAACAGAGGGTTTTTTGAACAAAAGGAACATACAGGTCATTTACCTGGCCTGATAGGGGTAAAATGTGGAGATGACAATCTGAAGTTGTACTTCTCAGCCGTCACTGATGAGTAACTACTGCTTGCCAAGATCATGTCAAACTATCAGGCTGGAAGCCATACCTTTCATCTATAGACATTCATTTGTTTCTTTACTTCAAAATGATTCTTACAACTATTGCATTGCAGATCTTAGACATGCTGAATCCAGTCATATATGTCACTACAGTGTAATTGGTCTTGAGGCCACCACCACCACCACCATCTTCCTCCTCCTCCTTTGCTTCTTCCCCTTCCCCTCCTTCTTTTTTTCATCTTTGCTTGCAATAAATTTTTAAAAAGACATAGGAAGGTTTATCTAATGCACAGTCCTGAAAGAGGAAATAAGGTAAAATTTACTTCAGGAAAGTATTGCCACAGGAAAGATAAAAAGTCCTTTAACAGTAAGTTACATGAAGTTCCTGGTAGGAAGTCAGGATCCTTACTCAAAGTCAGTGACTTAGTTCTTTTTTCTCTCTTTGCTGAGACAAAATATGCAACATCCAAAATTAAAGGGGGAAAGGTTTTTTTTAGCTCACAGTTTATAGAGGTTTCAGCCCATAATCAGCTATCTCCAAGGTAGGATACCACATGGCATTGGGGCAACATAGCAGAAAACAGCATAAGCAATGAAAGAGAGTGTGATACAATCCTCCTTCTGTCCCTTACATTGCATGCAGGCTAACTGTCCTAGGGTGAATGTAGAACTCCCACCCTCAATCCCAGCATCCTTAATCTCAGTGTTGCACTATGAATCAATCACATATTTTAGACTCAACCACTCCAGAAAAAATCCTTATGATCCTGAGAGATGTTGAGATGACATCTAGGCACAAACCATAACAGTCAGGTACTGAAGTATTGGATGTAACCTGTTTTAAAAGATCTGCAAAGATCATCAGTCCATTTAGTCTTGTGGGGAAAGAATCTAGAAGAAACAAAGCAGTGTATCATGGCTAAATCATGAAGACTGAGCTTGAATTCAGTGTCCCAGCTCTTGGTGAGCTGTGATCTGCGCAAGGGCATTCCACCATCTGAAAACTTTGCCTTGACAAGAAAGCCAGTACTCCTCTTTCAAGTTTGTTTGTTCTTTATTAAATATAGAATTGATCTACATTTAAAACACTAGTACTTTTAACTTTATGCTTTCTAATCTGTTTTAAAAAGTAACTGAATTTAAAGAGGCCAAAGTTAAGCATGGTAATTTATATTTTCTTAAGGAAAACTTTAGTTGTTTCTTAAAAACAAAACAAGAAAACAAAAAACCAAATGAAGCATTTAGAAAGGCTATCATCAGTTACACCAGTAGGTGAACTTCAGAATACATATTATCAATATTTATCACATTAATCTGCTTAGGTTTCTGCTTAACGCATTCAAATAGTCAAGCATTTTAAAATAAAGATGCAAATTTCATTAGTTGTCTTTCTAAATACTTTGCAATACAAGAAATTGTTGGAGGTATTATTTTTCAGATTGACTTTTTAATTATATTTGTAAAGATTAGCAGTGCAAAGCACATTTAGGAATAAATTGGAAGATACGTGTGTATGTGTGCTATGTATTAAGATAGAGTAAACTTCTATAAGTTTGTTTTCATAATGCTTGATGTAAATAACAATGTCCCTCTACAGGGAAGAATCACAGTAAATGTTACAGAATTTCTTTCAAAATGAAATTTGAAAAATGCATTTGTCTGTTTGTCTCCTTAACTGCCTATATTCTTGTACATTTATTCCCCACTTCAGTGCAAAAAGACTTTGGAGTCACTCCTGAATCTTCAAAAATGTTCTAGGTATTTTCTTCCCTGCAAGCAATTTAGAACACAGAACTCAAACAGGCTGTTCAAATAAATATCAGAAGCAGTAATGGAAAGTATCTCTCTTCTAAGGGAATGAGACAAACTTCTAGTGGCAGACAATAGCCTTAAATCATCAACATGGAGAGTAACAACATTATTATTCTCATTAAGGGAATCTGAAAGACCCTGCAGTCTTCTAAACCCTTAATCACATACTGTACATTCAAAATTCAATTACATAGTCTAAAAAATTAATAAAACGTCCAATGGCCAGAAAGCTAAAATATACTTCAGGAATGGGGGGAGAGCAGAATTCAGTGTCAGTGACCTCAGATGGACAGCTTCTACATAATACAGTTGCACTGCACAAATGTTGAGCCTATAATTATTACACAGCAATAAAGAGAAGAGGGCATTTGAACTTGTCTTAATTAATATGCTAACTAAGCTAATGTCTTTACTGAAAGCTTAGGCAAGCTTAGCTCAAATTTGCTTTGTGAAAATTTATCCACAAAGACACTGTCTTGGGCAAAGGATAGAATCTCAAAGTAACAGAACTGATTTATTATTATTTTTAGATGCTGAGTATACTGAAAAAAAGATTGTTCTCTAAGAAAGCTCATCAGCAATCTTCATTTTGCTCTTTGCTTAAAAGCTATCAGATTGAACATTGGCATTTCATCAACCAACAAGTATGAGGCAGTATATACCTACTATATGTGTTATACCAAACACCATGGTAGGTGTACTCCCAGAGTACAAATCAAATCATATATTTTTACAAATTCAAGAATATTAGGGATAGATTTAGGCTGTGTTGCCATTATATTTTTAATGTGATTTTAATATATGTTGCACCTCCTATCTTATGTATTTTAGCAAATGGCTAAGACATCAGCTCAGTCATCCTACCTGTACTTTAATTTGTTCCTTCTCTTCGCCTCTTCCCTGCCTTCCCTCTTTTCCTTTCTCTTTTTTACCCCTAAAATCCAATCATCAAATGCATTTTCAATATCTATAAGGCATAATTGAAAAATAAACTGAATGTTTTAGAGTTTCGGAGGATTTTGTTTTGTTTTGTTTTGTTTTTAATTGTAGGGCTGAGAGCATAACTCGGTGATAAAGAGCTTGTCTCACATGCATGACACCATGGGTCTGAGTCCCAGCACCACAAAAAAAGTTCATTACAGTAAAAGACACATTGCCATTAATTCCTCTCAAAATATTTGTCCTTGCTTTAAACACACTTTTTCCATAGTTCTTGCCTCTTCCTGAAAGAAGTTCTGGAAGCTGCCTTTTATGAATGTCTTTATGCTGTTGTAGCTGCCTCAGTGTCTTGAATCAATTCAGAACATTTACCTTTCATGGTCATTTTTACTTTGGAGAACAGCCAGAACTGATGCCAGACTTGGTCAAAAGGTGAGTGAGGACACATCATAATATTTTTATGACCCTGCCTTTCCTTTGGAAGACTCTCAACAACACCCTTCACCGTATTTCTATCACCCCTCATGAAGGTGCACAAGCTTAAATATCACAGAACTTCTCTTATATGAAAAGTAAAAAAAAAAAAAAAAAAAAAAAAAAAAAAAAAAAAAAAAAAAAAAAAAAAAAAAAAAAAAAAAAAAAAGTAAGTAAATTAAGGAGCCAAATAAAAGATAATTGGAAACAGGAGAGAACTCTTTTGCAAAAAGGAAAAGAGATGGATGATGGAGAGAGAAAGGGAATGAAATAAGGAATGAAGACGTTCAATGTCCATATATCAACTTTCACAATGAATGAAATCGTTATGCACTGCAAACATGTACTGACAAAAATAAAAATTAAAACAAATAAAGTGTTAATAAATTTTTTTAACGATTTTATTTTTTGACCAGCTGTCAAACTCACAACCTCACACCTGCCAGGCAGGCACTTAAGCCACTAAGCTAAATCCCTGCCTTTAATTTTTTTTATTAACGATTTGTGTATGTGTGTGTTACCAAATTTTAAAATATACTACTAGAACTGCTTGCGAAAGTGACAAGAATGATGGCATAACTGTGCTTGAAGTACAGAAGTAGTTTGAGGGAGATTAATGGCAATGTATATTTTACTATAAATTTTTAAATTTAAATATTCACCATATTTTTGGTTGTATACCATCCCTGTGCTCTTGCATCTTACCATCAACAATGCTGGCTAGCTTATATATATATATATTTTTAGCTTGTACTTTTGCAAATTATTACCAGTTTCTTCTTGGCCACGATAGTCCCTTTTGCAAAAGAGTCGATCCTGTGTGTCCATGCTGTCAAGCAACCACAGACAGAAAATGTTTGCAAAATTTCTCATCTATACTGAACATATACAGACTGTTTCTGTCATCATTGTTCCCTAAACAATAGACTATAACAGTTATTTATATCATATTAGATATTATAAGCAACCTAGAGATGATTTAAAGTATACAGGAAGATGTGTACAGGTTTCTACCAAGTCATATAAATGAATTCAGCATCAGTGAATTTGTATGTTTGAAGGGGTGTCCTAAAACCTGTCCCCCTGGGGATAACTGAAGTTGATTGTATTTCATATTAAAATTGTTCATTTGTATTGCTTTTTCTCTAAACATAACTTGATGAGGACCATATAAATCTTGGTCTGTTGTATTAAGACTGGGTTATATTTGGTCTCTATGCCTATCACAAAAATTGGTAAATAGTGGGAACTCAGAAAAATGCATGAAAACACATTGCACATTTTTCTTGGTTACTTTTCTCTCGTTACTGAGACAAAACACCTGACACCCAAAATTAGGGAGGGAAAGGTTTCTTTAGCTTAGTTTTTGGAGGTGTCAATCAATAAACAGCTGGCTCCAAGGCAGGGTGGCATGGCACAGGGACAGCACTTCAAGGCAGCAGCCAGAGCAAAAGTAGCCAGAGTTAAAGGGGCAAAACTAGCCTCTTGTCCCTTATAGTGTATGCAGGCCACACCCTGCCCCACTCCCTAGGGCAGATGTAGCACCCCCAAAATCTCTTTGCCCTTGTCTTGCACAGGATGAGGATATTTACAAAGTAGGAACCCTGGCTCCTTGCTAAATCTCTCAGTTAAACTTCTAAACTTCTCAGGTTGACACAATGTCAACCATAATAACATTGATCTAGTTTTTAGTGAAAATGTACATTTAGGTCTGCACTTGCCATTTGAATCAGAGAATAAGTTTATAGTACAATGTAGCCACACGTTTGGCCCTTTAACTCTTCTCTCTGAGTACTCCAAAAAAATGAATAAAGAAAACAAAAACAAAAACGTAGTTGTTATGGTTCCTTGGTATCTGGTTGTCCCCCAAGACCCTCATATCCTCATACACAAGGGTTTTGGGAGATGGTTGGATTGTAGGGCTAATGTGAGACTTGCTGTTAGGCCATGCTTGCAAGAGCTGGGCCACTCGATGGATTCTCTCCCTCCCCATCTCCTCGCTTCACTCTCTGCTTCCCGGCTGCCGGGAGGTCAGCAGCTGTTCCTCCTCCATCATACCCCTGCACCGTGCCATCCTACTTTGGAGTCAACCAACAATGGAATGAAATATTAGCCAAAATAAACCTCTCCTCTTTAAATTGTGGATATCAAGAATTTTGTCCCGGTGAGGAGAAAAGTGACTAAAACAACGGTTATCTAATTGTGAGCTTTTGAGAGAAGATAGAGGACCCACAAAGTTCATATACTGCATCCTGACTCTTGAATAATGGGCAAGGGCCGAAGAGTCAAAGTTAGAGAAGGGCACTCCAACCTGCAAGGCAAGACTACAGAGTAGCAAGGCAACAGGCCTTCTTAAGGGATGAAGGATGTGAAAAGCACAGGACCATTAGATGCTAGGATGGGAAAGCATAACAAACACATTGGACTTGATTAATGAGAGTCCCCAAGCATTTTCTTTCTGGATGGATGACAGCAGTCATTAATGGACAGCAGCAGTCATAGGTGATTGGAAACCTAATCTCTGCTTATTTTCCTCATATTCGGATTGTGGCAAAAGGTAAATTCCATGCATGTTTTTGTACTTGCCTGATTGTTTAACACTATGTTGTCACACCTCCTGTATTGTTTATAAGGGAAGGATATTAATGCTACCGCAGCTGTCTCACATTGTTTGAGGGCTTTCAAAGAAGATGTTATTTAACACTACATAAATAATCAATACTTTTCTTAGGCAGTTCATAAATTATGATGAAGTGGAAGGACTACAGTTTTTATTCTGTAACATTAGAAGGAATATATGCCATCAGAAATTGGTAATCTATTCAAGTAATTTATTTCTTTCCTCATAGTCGAAAACAAATAAACCAAAAAACAACTATTACTAGATGAGTTGATATGAATGGATCAGCAAGTAAAATCCAAAATGCTCAGCACTATTATTTATTTTTCATTCTATTAAACTCACGTGGAACTTTATCCCTTGAATATCTAGCAATAAATTGATTTTAGCTGAGGTCTAACAACAAAACTGAATCAGTAAGTAAGTGCTAGAACAGACTTATGAAATTAAACCAGTGGTATCATACAGCTATAAATGTATTATCCCAGACAAACCTAGTTAACATTTCCATTCAAGTCTTCTAGTGGTTGTTTCTATTGCATGTGTTAGTTGTAGTGGTTGTTTCCACTCCACGTGAGTAGTCAGTTGAATATTCTAAATTCTAAATATTGGAAACAAGGCCGATTTATATGTGAACTACTAAAAAACATGGAAGCTGGCTGAAGTAATGCATACCTATAATCCTAGCACGCAGAAGGCTGAAGTAGAAAGATTGCAATGAGCTCTAGGCCAGGCCAGGGGTTACACAGTGAGTTCAAAACCAGCCTGAACTACATAGTGAGACCCTGTTTCCAAAAAAAGTCCAGTCGGGCGTGGTGGCGCACGCCTTTAATCCCAGCACTCAGGAGGCTGAGGTAGGCGGAACATTGTGAGTTCAAGGCCAGCTTGGGATACAACACTAGCACAAGGCCAGCCTGAGCTACATAGTGCGACCCTGCCTCAAAAAACCAGGGCCAGGAGTTTGGCTCAGCAGCTTAAGCACCTGTCTGGCAGGTGCGAGTCTGTGAGTTCGATCCCCTGTGCCACAAATAAATAAATAAATAAATAAATAAATAAATAAATAAAAGTCCTAAAATAAGAAAGACTAGGTGGCTTACAATTGCTGCATATACTGAACATTAAATTCTTGTCTTCCACAATTAAAACTGGGTAGCTCAGAATTTATATGAGGTTCTCTTTCTGTCAAACTTGTGTTAATTGATTTGAAAAAGACTTCTGTCATGCAAAATAACATGTGAGACTCACAGGGAGCAACAAACAACTGTTTGGACATTGCTAAAGAAAATGTCAAGTCAGGGAGCCAGAAGTATCCTGGGCCCTAATGAAGCTGTATCAAAAACTTTGAGAAAATATATTCAGTATTCACTTCATAACAGTAGTATTCAGATTGGTGACATAAGGGAAAAGAGTGTTTATGGTAAGGGAATGAATTACTCAGAGAAAGATTTATTATTTTATTTGGAATACCTTTAGAAAAGGTATTGGAATACCTTTAGAAAAATATCTTTTACCAGCATCTCATTTCATGCAGCGTTAAGGTTTCTGTAATTTCCTATTGCCGAGCTTTTTTTCCAAGTGAAACCGACAGGGTACTTTCAGATCTCTTCTCCTCAGGGTTGCCAGTGAAGACAGAACTTGTTAAATGAATGAAACACCCATTCCTTAGGCTTCTTCAGAATTTATTCAGTGAGATTATGAGGGCGTGAAAAAGAATAATAGCCAGACTTCTCCTTGGACAACACTTTAAGAATCTGTTATTTCCCGATATGTTAAGTTGTTAAAGGGTGTTACTTTAAAGATAGGCACCACCAATGTTTTATAGTTTTCAGTGTATAGATATTTTATCATTTTGGATCAATTTATGCTTAAGGTTTATTTATTTTGATCCATTTTCTTTTTACTTTTGATATGCCATTGTAAATAGAACTGTTTTCTTAATTTCTTTTTTCCCTAATATCTTATTATATAGAAAATCTGTGTGTTGATGCTGTACCCTGCAACTTTACTGACTTTGTTTCATAGTTTTTTTTGTTGCAGTCTATAGATTATTTGATAGATAAAACCACATCCTCTGCAGAGATGATTCCAGTTCCTCCATTCCAACATATCCCTTGTTCAATGCTCTATTTTTCACAATAGCCAAGATATGGAATCATTCTAATTCTCCATCAAAACATGAATGGATTAAGAAATTTTCAGACAGATAAATAAACAGACACACAGTCCCAATAAAGAAGAAAATCTTGTCTTGAAAAAAAAAATTCCTGGATGAAACTGGAGGACATTATGCTAAGTATAATAAGTGAAGCACATAAAGCCAAAATACTGCATAATTCTCTTATATGTGGGACCTAAAAAACTGGTACTCATACAAGCAGAGGGTAGAATAGTGGTTGCTAGCAGTAGGTAAAGGGAAATAGGAAGATGCTAATCAAAAGGAAAAATGTTCCACTTACACAGGGAAAATAAATTCTAGAAATCAAATGTACAGCATGGTAACTACAATTAATAATAATGTAAGATATACTTGGAAGAATAGATTCTAAATGTTCTCAACACAATGGGGGTAACTATGTGAGGTAACAGACATATATGTTAATTTCTTGATTTTGGTAATTGTTATTCAGTGCATAGATATATCAAAATATCACAATGCATGTCTTAAATGCATACAATTTTTCTGTCAATTACACTTCAATAAGGCTAGAGGAAAGGACTCCTGATGCTAAGAGAAAGAAGCTATGTGGGAACCAGGACCAAAAGAGTCTTGAGGAATACAATTATTGACCTTCCTTAAGCTGTCTGTTAAAGCTTCAGGACCCAACCTTTTACTTCCTTTCCCAGTTTAAAATGAAATACTAAGAACTATGTATGACCACCTATGCAAAGCATTGGCTGAAAGGAATCCTAAGTTTGTGATTTACTATTTTATAGCCCTTAAAGCTTCAACCTTTAATGGGAAGGCAAATTAAGATAAAAACTTCCATCACAGTTTTTATTCTTACAGATGGCCAAAATGCTACCAACTTAAGTTTTTATCTCCATGTGCTCCCTGGAATATTCTGATGTCAAATGTATCAAACTCAAAAATAGATTTGGCTGAAACACCAAAAAGCAGTACAGCAGGTGATGGCTCTGAGCCAAGTTCTCCTGAAGTTAGAAGCATTAAAGCACTATGTATTCCCTTCTTAAAAATATATTACATTAGAATAACTGTATCAGTTACCCATTAGCTCACTAGAAATCAGTCACATGCATTTGAGAACTGATTCAATTCATTCATTTCCTTGTGAACTTAAGGATCATGTTATTGGTACCCATGATAAAATGCGCTCGCAAAAACTACAGATAATCCCTCTGAAGTCATTCAGAACAAAAGTTCAAAACTGATATAGCAAAAGGATAAATAATCATTTGCATGTTACTCTAGGGTCCTTTTATGAAAAAGACCCATTCGTATTGAAGTGTATCTTACAAGGGGGAAGGTGCAGTGTAGTACAGCTACCGTGCACTGTTATATTAGAATATTGCTTCCTTTCTGTGTCATTAGGAGCTAGACCAAACATAGCTACTAATTTGCTCTGTGACTGTGATCATACGGCCCCTGGACCTCAAACTCCTCAGTTGAAAGAGAGACGGAGATTAAACAGCATGATTTTGAAGCCATCTTTGAGCTATATAGTTCAAACTTCCCAAATAAAGAAATCTGAACTCATCATTATTTCCTGGTTCCAAGTAGTGTTTTCTGCCTTACATTGTGATAATATATTTAAATGATTTTAATTTTTTAAAAATGTTATTAGCATATGTTTGTACTACATAATGTTTGCATCACTTGTGTGGAGTTGAAACAGGTACCTAACACAGCTCTTTTTGTCATTTCCTTTTCTGCACTTCCCTTCCCCTCCCCTCCATTTCTTCATCCCCTTCCCATTTGAGAAAGATCTATCTCCCTACTTTCTATTATCTATCTTTTATTTTGCTCTTCATTTATACATTGAACTTCTTGTATCAGAGAAACAATGTGATATTTAAGCTTATGTATCTAGGCAGGCGCTTATACCACTGAGCTATATCCCCAGCCAAGCTTATGTATCTGATTTATTTCACTTAACATTATGATCTCAAGGTACATCCATTTTCCTACAGACAAATCAATTTTTATCTTTCTTCATGCAAGTCTAGTACTCCATTGTATGCACATATATTTTCTTTACCTATTAATCTATTGATGGGCACATAGGCCACTTCCAAGATGTAGCTATTATGGATTGTGCTGCAGGCTTAAACCGACTTTAAAACTTGAATTAAGAAGCCTTTGGAAGCTGCTGAGAAGTATTTTCAGAAAGGATGACAAGAAGGCTGTGCCGTCACTCAGTAACTACGTGGCCTGCACCCATGGCCACCACATGATCTACATGAAAATGTATCACACAAGCAAGGAGGACATGACCATGAAGCATTCAGACACGAGAGATGTTAAAAACTAGTGAGTCAAAAGAACCAGGAAAATTTCTAGGGAGAACATTTTGTCACAGTCTTGCAGAATACTAAATCATTTAATGAACAAGGCACCATTAGTCTCTGAAAATAAGAAAATCCCATAAGACTTTACCGACAAAGAACTTTACTTTTTAATAGTTCAAGGGCTCATATGAGAACCCATCAAGTTGATAAGTATTTACTGTATGTCATTAGAAACTCTGAGAGGTAAAGTTTACAAAAATTCTATCACACTCTCTGGGACTCAGTAACCACCCAACAAATACTAGATTTTACTAGTATTTTTATTTAGTTAAGCACAAAATACATAGCATGTATTGGGTTGGACAATCAATACACTGAGTTGATTGACAAAGAGGTGACAATATTTAAAATAAGTACTGAAAGACAAGTAAAAGCTGATTTGCTGAGACCTTTGCAGCAGAGACAAAGTCAGAGGAAATCTTTTAAGCAAAGGCCACACGAGGAAAGAAGCCATATCATCCTAAGGGAATGACCAACAGTTTGGGAATAACTAGAAATTTTGAGATGGGCCATGGCAAGAGGGAGCACTTTCATCTGTGCCATTTTGTTCATTTCAGGTCAGGCTAAGTAGGCTGAGTTTTTCTTGAAGGAAAATACAATGGTATCTTGGTTCACGAACACTTTTCTTTGCAAACAATTTGGTTCGCAAACAGGAGCATTTGTCCAAATTTTGTTTTTGTCTCCAGACTCTGCATGGGGTGACAACCACGACTCCAGTCATCTTTCTCACAGAGACACACACGTGGCCATCTTGTCCAAAACTGTCGACTAAATTAAGTTCGTGAACCAAGGTACCACCGTAATTACTAGGAGGTTTTGAATAGGAGAATCCTTGGCATAACTGACAGTGTGGAAATTAGATTTGATATCGGCAAACT
This sequence comes from Dasyprocta punctata, assembly GCA_004363535.1. NCBI lineage: Eukaryota > Metazoa > Chordata > Mammalia > Rodentia > Dasyproctidae > Dasyprocta > Dasyprocta punctata. The sequence goes on along the minus strand of RJWM01000820.1, from coordinate 101,136 downwards.
TGCATGCTAGTGATCAGTTAGAACACTGTTGCAGTAGTGCGTTTTACAAATTGAGGGATACTAGAAAGAAGTGCTCCTTGACCTAAATGCAGTGAGTGGTTCTGCAGGGATATGAGAGAACTTCAAGGGCAGAAAGAACAGATTGTGGCACCTAGAGGTGTTCAGTGATGGGAAACTTGACAATGGTATCTAAACTCTTAGCTTAAACACCATGTGTGTTATACTGGGTCTCCGCATACATGTGTGGAAGTGAAAAATATCTTGGTGCACACAGATTGCCTAAACATAGTAGTGACAGGATTTCTTTTCATTCTGTTTTTCTGTTTCATCGATTATTTTTGCTTTATTGAGAAAAACAGAGTTGTGTCTTTTGTTTCAGAAATTGTAACTGAATTTATGCACTTTGCACTTTTCTGATCATGGTATTTTATTTCTAACCTGGGAGATTGGAGAGAGGAGGTTGTACCTTTCCCAATGCCTTCTGCCATGGAGCCATCCTGCACTAACCCTGCCTACAAGAGCATCTTTTTATGTAGCAAGATGTGACCAAGCACTAATCCTATGCATAAATGCTCAGACTGGGGTTAAAGACTTTGGCTACATCGTCAAATAGGGAGTGATTAGGCTCAGGGAGTACATTCAACTGCACAAAGGAAATGCAGTGAAAGAAGAAAATCAGACAAAGGACAATCTGGGCGAATACCAACATTTAAATGGTCATAAAAAGACTAAGAGGAAGAATTGCTTTAGTTTCACCGCTAGAACATCGAGAGTTCTTAAAATATATTTAGGAGTAAAACTCATGGGAGCCAGCAAGTCATGGTGTTCCCGTTCAATGTAATCCCGAACGACATAAACGAGCAGCAACCTTGTCACGAAGAACATCTCCCTAGGCACTTTCAAACGAAGCAGCTTTTTGAAATTTCATGAATGCTAAACACCACATTTCAAAAAAAAGCAAATCATAGAAACATTTCAACAAATATATGCTCTATCCTAGCTCACATCTGCATGGCTGAGTCACCCAAGCCCTACTGAATTGCCAGAATGGGTGGGGGTGCAGATGATGAAGCAAAGGGCTGCGGAGATTCATTTGCAGTTTCCCTCCACAGACCAGACGAGTGCTGCAAGTGGAAGTGAGGTGTCTCTGAGTTTGCTAGTGATGGAAAACTCGCAGTGAACCCAAGTGTCTAGGGAGGTGAAGGGGTAAGAAGAGGAGACAAGCGGCAGGGGTTGACATTGAAGTACTGCTTTCATTTCCTGATCTGTACCAGGAGTATTGGCCTCTCAAACCAAATTTAAATTTAACAAACTGATGCAAAGTACCCCAAGCACCTACCGGCAAGTTTGACACCTTGCAAGTCTTCCGTGAAAGATTCCTCTGTTCATCCCATTAAGAACTACTTTTTTTTCCCTAACCTTTGCACCAAGCAGAGAGTTGAGCAACTATTAAAAGTTAAAAAAAAAATATGTGATTGAAATAATGCTTGTTGGGGGAAAAACAATCAAAGATATTATTTTACATTAGTGAAAGATTAGATTTGTTTTGGGTTGATAGTTTGGCAGTGTTGATCCTTTTGCAGACTGTAGCCTTAGTTAAAGAACTCCTTTCTCAGAGGCACTAAATCCAGTGTGATGTGAAAGCACTGGATTTAATAGTAACTCAGGCCCCTGGGACTGTGCCTTATGAAGACAAATAGGAGACATAATAATAAAATTAAAATATTTCTTCTGTTCCAAATTTAGAAAATGACTGTCTTCTTTTTGTAAATGATAATGGCTTGCAAACAGTTCAGTCTTTTTAGCTAAGAAAACCATATGATACAGTTAAGAGGATTTTTTTAATTAAAATAATCAGAGGGTACAAATATCAACTGTATCTTTCAGTTTTTACAATGCTTTGCTCAAAAGCACAAGACTTAAAAATCACCTAGGAGCTGGTTATGGTGGTACAAGCCTGAATCCCAGCAAGCAAAAGTTCAAACTCAGCCTGAACTACATAAAGAGACCCTGTCCAAAAAAACAAACAAACAAACAAACAAAAAATCACCAATGACTCACTATCTTATTTCAAAGTAACTACAGGAGAGATGTGTTTCTTACATCTGACACATAGAGCCGCACTCCTTGCATCCTTACTCCTCAGCAGACACAACGTCCATGAGCAGACACCAAAAAAAATGGCAGTATTTGGAGAATGTACCTGTGTTTCATGATTGTCTCTGAGAGACTTAAGACTGTTAAACTATGTTGTTATCTTTAAGTGGCTATACATAATTTCCAAGAATTAAACAACTGCACAGAAGTGACCCTTCTAAATTAAACTCTCTCCCTTGCCTGTTAGGCCCCTAAATGGGTTTTTATTCAGATGAATAGCAGTGATAATATACAAGTTGCATAGAACGCTGAATGGTATTTTTTTTTTTTTCTGTGGCACCGGGGATCGAACTCACAACCTTGCACCTGCCAGACAGGCGCTTAAGCCACTGAACCAAACTCCCGGCCCTAATTTTTTGAGATAGGGTCGCACTATGTAGCTCAGACCAGCCTTGCACTCATGTTGTAGCCCAAGCCAGCCTCAAACTCACAATGCTCCTCCCAAGTGCTGGGATTAAAGGTGTGCGCCACCATGTCTGGCTCCCTGAATGGTATTTTAACTATTGGTAAACTTTTTAACTTTCATCACAACCTTTCTATTTTTATATTTATCGAAAGTAAATGGCATGAACAAAAAGTAATCGTTTATTTCATGTGTGTGTATGTGTGTTTATGTATAAGATAAAAACATAAAAATGAATATTACTTATTCAGGGATGACTGTATAAGAATGTACCACTGATCAATCTCTTCTAAAAGCCTCTCAATTGGTTAAAGTGATTGAGTTTACCCATTTTTGAAAGATTCTGTAACAATAACAAAATTGGATATTAACAATGGACTTCACAGAGAAAGCAAAGAGAAGAGAGTTAGTTGAGAAAAATACAGTAGCACAGAATACATACTTTTGAATAGGTGTTAATATGAGATTTGAAAACAGTAAATTATACCTCAGTTATCTGCCAGTTAACAGTATGAATCTGATGTTTAGCACTAATCCCTCCTCCCCAGCATAGCAACTTCCCCACAGTGAAGACAGACTGGGTTTGTACCTGACTTGGTTCTTGGCCAGCTTCCCCTTATATGGTTCTGATCGTGACTTGTCTCCTGCTTTACCCGGTGTTAAATCCACATCTCAGTTTTTTCTGTTCCAATTTGCTCTGCACTGTTTAAATTTATCAGACCTGACACACTAAATGCATAAAATAATGGCTCCAAAGATGACAATGAGTATATTTTATCAAAATTTCAAGGCATAACCATTTTAAAATATAGGTCAGCGAGCTTCCACCTGCATGCTCAGTTTCTATCAGTCCAGGAAAAGGTGGTGAGAATCTGCATTTTTAAATAGCCTCTCAAATAAGCATGGTAGGGACACAGGTGCAGCATTCATTGGATGAGGACTGTCACCTGTGTGTGTGTGGGCATGTGTGCATGTGTGTGTGTGTGCGTGTGTGCGTGTGCAAGGTCAGGCTTTAACAGAAACTAGTGCCTAAAATACAATCAAGTACCTATGTTTCTAGTATATTTAATATTTTGTTCCTATTTGAAATTGTAAAATTATTTTCTACTGTGGCAATGATGGCTTCAGACATTCCAGTAAAGATTTTTGTTCTCTTGTGTTTTTGAGAGAAGGTCTTGTTACATAGCTCAGGCTACACTTGAACTCCGTATGTATCCAGAGTGGCCTCAAACTCTATGATCCTCCTGCCTCAGCCTCCCAAGTGCTGAGACTATAGTTGTATGCCACCACACCCAGCTCCCATGGAAACTTTTTAGACCTTCATGGTTTAAGACAAAAAAGAAAAATTTAGGTTACTTTCTGAAAGGCCATCCCCACTCTTCCTCGCAAATACTTTCTTCTTTTTCTTCATGAACATAATACCACCACCCTTCCCCACACACACATATGCACACTTGTTTACACACACACACAGAGGGTTGGCCTATCCTATAGCAACCAAAAGAGGTCTACTGCCACTTTTCCGACATATAACCTGAAAAATACATCTTCTTATGTAGAATAAGTAGCAATTAAATAATGACTAAAAAGTAATTTTTATCTACAGAAATATAGCTATTGTGAGTATTGTGTGAGATACTTTTTGGTCACTATGATCACACATCTAAGATCAACCAAAGAGGAAAGAAAGATTATTTTGGCTCATGATTTCAGAGGGTGCGATCCATGGTCACTGGGTCTATTGCTTTTAGTCTGGTAATAAGGCAGAAATATGGTGGAGGGTGTGGAAGAGGAAAGCTGAGATAAAGAAAGTGAAGAAATAGAACGTGCACCCGAGATAAAAGGTTAGGGACTATACATAATCCACAAGGTCAAGTCCCCCATGATCCACTCTCTTCAGTTAAGCTCCCCTCCTGTTTCTATCTCTCAATTTATGTAACAAATCATGATCACTTCAATGGATTGATCCACTGAGGAATTTAGTGCCTTCCTGATCCAGTCACTTCACAAAGACCCATTAGCAACCAAGCCTTCAATGGGAGAACATTTCATATCTAAATCATAGCATTTAGAGAGTATTTAGGGGAATATTTTATATCTAAATCATAACAAATTTCTAAAAGTCAAACTAAGTTAAATAGTAAAGAGCAAGAAAATAAGTTTGTTTTAATTTCAGACATATTAAATATCTGAAGATGGATCATGCGGCACACAAGCAGCTGAAAAGTGGTTTGGAGATACAAAGGTAGATCCTTTCTTCGTGTAGGCCTCATAGTTTCTCATCCCAATCTCTCTATACCTCCCTGGCAGTATTTCCTCTCTCTCTCTCTCTCTCTCTCTCTCTCTCTCTCTCTGCACACAGTGGGTACCACATGTCTATTCAGTTCAAGCACAAAGATAGACCAGAGTTGCTGTGCTCAGATCCCACACATTCCTGGGATAAACCAATAGATTTTACCACCTATATCCATTACTGAGACTGGAGAAGTGGTGTCCAGGCATGCATCAGCTCAGTTGCCACAGTCCACTTTGAACCTGGGTTATCACAGCTGCTCTTTTAGGAGGAATATAAACAAGGCGTGGGGGGAATGAGAGAGGGAGTTACTGCCTTCACTTGCATATTAAATGAAATATTTCTGCATTCACAGTTTATTCCTACTTTAAAACTCCCAGTTCCTCTTCAGCAAAAAATTTAACCCCTTGTCAGGTAAGCAGAATGTAAAACTTAGCATCTAGAGAACTAGGTGTGAAAAACTATTAACAATGTCAAGTAGCTATAGTGAAAAGCGCTAATTGACAATCAAAATTATATCACTATTAGCTGAGATTTTGCCCTGAAAATACATTTTCAAAATCCTTTGGAAGACACCAATATTATATGACAATTTGAGGAAAATTGTACATAGGTAAATATAATCCATGCTGTTATATACTAGTGAAGGATATTTATTCTCATGTGAAATAATGTTGTATTACAAGTTAATTTTCTCCCATCAGGTTCTTTTTCATTGGTCTAAAAAGCCACAACTGGTGTTACTAGTGCTTATCAAATAATATCTCAGCTGATGAATCTACACATTTATTTTTTAGATTTGTCTCCCTTTTCTTTTAAAGCACTTTATATCTTTAGCCAGTAGATATTTCAGTGAAGGAAAAAAGAAAAACACTTTGTTTTCACAGGTTTCTAGTTTCCTTTAACAACAGACCATTCCTGGGCAGCCAATCAGAACCTCCAGTTAGTCAAAATCAACAATGATTAATAGATGCCCTGGAGATCTACTTTCTGATTAGTTCCATCAGAAAACAGCAGCTTGTAGGGAATTACAGACTCTGTTGTAGCATGTTTTAGTACCTTCTTGCTATAGTGCATCAATTGTGTATGACTGCTTAGAGGAAGAACTGGGTTTGGTTATTAATCATTTTGATTAAACTACAAAAATATGACCAAATTAGATATTTTCAATGTTTTTCTCCATTTCATATGTTGCCTTCTTAATATTTAAGGGAAAATATTGTCTTATGATCATTATCTGTGTATGCAATTATAAAACACTGTAAATGTGATTGTACCTAAAATGATCATCTATTCATGAAAATCTGGAGGAGGCGAGTTGTGTATATGATACAAAGCCTTAGTGTAAACAATACACTCATTAATCAGGAGGTATTATGAAGCCAATTTTCCAGAATGAAAACTTGAATACAGCAAGTATATGTCTAAACAAGCAAGGCAAACTAGAGAAGCAAACAACTAATGGAAGGAGAATGTACTGGCAAAGGAATAGAGATAGAGATCTAGCTGAAATTTCTGCTTCACCTTCACTTCCTGGATAGCTGTTCTCATCTTCTCTTGACATTAGAACATTACAGAGAAGAGCATGCTCATGGATGGAAAGTATCCACATGCACCAGCCTTTGTGTTAGAAATCTCCAGATGGAAATTTTATGTTCTTTATGGTATACTAGGGTTTTTGTTTGTTTGCTTTTTGGGTAAACTTTTTACACGTTTATCAGCAAACTATGCCTGATTTAAGGAGGAAAAAAGAAAAGAACAAAAAGAGTGAAAGGGAAAAAGAAATAAAGAGAAGAAAAGTAAGACTGTAATCAAACTGAAAAATAACAGTGCAGGGGTCCATAGTAACACAGTCTGTCAAGTTAGAGAAAGTCTGTCCATAATACTGTGCTTACTTTGCTTATTATCTTTGAAATATATCAAATGTATAATATGGCTTCCCAACAGATGGCATCTAATTAAGTATAATTGTATAGTTTAGGAAAAGTACTTTCATAGAAGGAAAGGGTATAATACATTTTCTAATAGACTACAAATATAATATATATAAATTTTATATATGTTATATATTATGTAAATTATATATATAATTATATACATATTATACATATTTTCAAATCTGCTCAATATCACCCTCTGCAGGTCAGGCTGTTATTTAATCTGATTCTATTTAAATGCTATTGTTCAAAAGGTGAAACAGATGTATTTCTCCCCACAGGATAAGAATCCCACTAAACCCCTTCTTTAAAGAACAGAAGAACATGCTAACAAGAAGTCAAAAGTTAATGCTGATTTCTTGACAATTCATTATTTACTTCCAGTCTTAGGCTTTTTCTCTCTTGCTTTTCTGTTTCCATTCTGACTCCCATTCTAGACCAAGAGAGGATCTGCTTGCTGTCTGCTCCAGACGTTTAATTTCAGTGCCTTTGTTAGACCGGGGAGGTCAGCAGGTGTGCACTAACACATTACTCAGGGGGCCACTTAATGCAGTGTGATTGAGCATGGAGGAAATAAGCAACCTTTCCCTGCGCTAGGGCTGTCTGGCTGCTTGGGCAGGTGAATGTGATTAGCAACTGACTTGGAGTAGAGATTCCCCTGTATTCCCAGCAGATGTCCCATTAATTGAAAGCTTGTTGTGATGCTGTTGATTCTGAGAGGCCCCAAATTCCCTTAAATGTCCCTTACTCATTAAGATCACATTCTATTCTCAAAAAGAGAAGCTTATTTAACATTTACACGTATACGGTGGGAGACTGCATACATGCAAACTCCCCAAATCAACCTGTAAAGTAAAGCTGCAGGTTCTTTCCTGCCTTCCTATCAAACGATCTCTACCAATACACCCTGAATCACGCCATTTTGCCAAATGTCTCCCTTAAATAGGTGACAAAATAAAGCAACACATTGATAGATCTAGCCTCATCATATAGTCCCTTACTTATACCCTGTTATATTCAGAAAAAAATCAGAGTATATTAACAAATACATGGACCACAACAAGATGTTTCCAGATTGCCTAAGAAAAATATAAGTGAGAAAAATAAAAAGAAATTGAGAGTGAGGTATGTAAACAAAAACGTGTTCTAAAATTCCTTTTTCTGGGTGGTAGACAGCAGGTTAGGCCTCTGCTTTCCTGCTCACATTAAAAAAAAAATAGAATCAGTTACATGATTCCTATAGACTGTACAATAAAAACTAGTCTATTCTTTGTGCAGAGAAAAGAGAAACATTTATCCCATGAGCCCTCATAAAAAGAACATGATAGTATTCAGAACTTGCCTGAACCCTGTGGTTTATGTGTACAGTTTGCTTTGGATATTTGATACCACAGGGGATTTTACAAGAACAGTTTAATCATTTGCTGCATGTATTGATGTATATAAATATTTATTATAATTCATTACATGTAATAGATTGTATTTTATAGCTCATTGTTCCCAATTTAAAAAACTAAAGTCATGAGTGGTGATTGGCTTTCCAAAGGGAACGATATCAGGCATACAAGGATGCATCATTCCACACGTAGTTACTAAGCATCATGCGAAGTACCTTGCTGCTTTCTGATTTTATTAGATGGTGTTTAGTGAGGAAATGTAATTTTATAACTACATCATTGAGAAGGATCTTGTAATCTACCACCCTGTTTCTCTGCTCTTTCACGATCACACCTTTCTGAAAGTTCTCTCTACACAATCCCCAGTTCCTTTTTGTTCATTTGTTTTCCACTGACCAGACACCCAAGGGAGGGGAACCTCTCACCTCTGGGCCCCAAAACTCCCACCCTTGACCTAGGCTCCATTAGCCACCATTTTCCACAACATACTCACTGCTTTTCTGACTAGTATTCTCAGACGTTTCTGCAAGGTTGTGTTTCTGATCTGGCCACTAAATTCCATAGTTTCCCAGGAATGCCTTTGAGATTCTTGCTCTACTCTATACTGACCCACTTCTTTCCTTTCCTACCATTTTTGATAGCTTTAACTGATGTCTACATACGATGGACTCCCACATTAGTCTGCCTAAACCAACTTTCTTTGAAGTCTGAGTTCTGGACTTCATTGATATATGCATTTAGATATCATGAAGTCATTACAAACTCAGAAAGTTCAGGATAAAATTTGTGACCTTTGATCTAAAACCTGGTACTCTTCTAGTATTCTCAAGCTAAGTGAACACAACTGAACATTAAATCATTCAAGCAAGAAATATTGTGTATTTTTCCTTTTAACTACCTTCTTTTCCCTTGCCTCTATATCCAATGGGATGATGAGATGTTAATTTTACTGTGCCATAATTCAGGTTCCCACAAATGTGTTTGAACATTATTCTGGGTGTGTGTGTGAGGGGTTTTATTGGATGACACAGTTGAATAGATAGGCTGACTAAAATAGTTTGACTCATTTTGAGGATGGGTTTATCCAATCAGTCAAAAGCCTGATTAGAACAAAAAGGCTGCCTATCCTCTATATAAGAATTTCCTCATTCCTGACTGCCTCAAACTGGAGCATCAATTTTTTCTTGCCTTTGGACTCAAAGTGAAACATCAGCTCTTCCTTGGTCTCTTGATGGCATTTAGACGAGAACTGTGCTTTTGGCTCCCCTGGGCCTCCAGCTTGCCTGCTGCACATCTTGAGATTTGTTGACCTCTATAACTACGTCAGCCAGTTCCTTTTAATAAACAACTATCTATTTATATATATATGAAGCCACACACATACATGCACATACTCTATTGACTGTTTCTCTGCAGAAGCATGATTACTGTATCTATCACATTACTAATTACTCTTGATCTTACTTCCTGTAAATCTGTCTGACCATGAATCACTTCCCTTTAACTCCAGTGTTACTGTCAGAGTCCTGTCTTCTGCATGTAATAATGCTGTAGCATCTCCGATCCTCTTTGACACTAGCTAGCTACCATTCAATGTTTTGGGTTAAGTAGAGTGAATTTTTCAAACTACTAATCTGATTATGATACCTCCTGATCACCAACATCTTTTTCATTACTATAAAACTTTCCAAGTCTTTCTATTACTGGTTTTTAAAAATGTCAGATTCTAAATATGACCTCTAAATCTCAACATAATTTCCTATTTGTATTTCTCTAACCCGCTTCTCTATTATCCCCTTCTTTTCTGGCACTGACCACACTGGATGTTGCAAAATCCCTCCAATGTATGTCATCAGAAAGATCTGGTACACACTTTCAGTTCCTACCATGATGTATATGCTCCTATTGTGTCTGTGTTGTACCCAAGAGAGAGGTGCAGAAGGAGTCTGCTAGAGTGTAAGCTGTAAAAGAATGCAGTGCCTTTAGAGGATTTAAAAACATTAACAAAATCTACTACACGTGAGTCTGCTTCTTATTAGTACCTTGCATCACCAATTCTAAACACTTTTGAGTTTCTTCCCAGAAGAGTTAAAGGCATATTACAGTAATGCATTCATACCATGGTTATAGCAGCACAACACTAAGAGCTAAATCTCAGAAGTGGTCTATAGGTTCATCAACAGGTGAACCAATAAAGAAATTCTATACATAAGGGAGTGCTAGTCAGCAACAAAAAAGGGTACATTTGAGTCATTTGTAGGAAAATGAATGCTAAGTGAAATAAATCAGGCACCAAAGGTTGAATATTGCATGGTTTCTCTTACGCGAAACCAAAATGTAAGTAATTTGAGGAGGTAAATAAAAGAGAAATGATGGGAAACAGGGAGGTAGACTTTGAGAAGATGGAAAGGGGATCTGAGGACAAGGGGAAAAGGAGAGTGGGGAAAATCAGGGAAAGTGAAAATGTTTGGGATGTGATATACACCACTGCTCCAAGAGAAATGTGATTTTGATGTATCACAAACATATCCTAGTATGGACTGCCTTCCGGGGTCCTGACCTCGGAGGAGAACGAGAGGGCCCCTCGTGGGGCCCGGCCCGGGCCGCCCGGCCTGAGCAGCACCGGCGCGTGGGCTTGGAATCAGGGACAAACACTACCACCCCACCCCACCCACCCACCCACCCACCCCGTCAGCAAGCTGCTGTTTCAGAGGTCTGGCTAAATTGATAGCAACCAGGGAACATCAACTAACTTTTGTTTTGTAGATTTGGCCAGGCCTCTGGTCAACAACCCAAGCATCTCTTTACAGTGGGAAACGTAGCATGTATGGGGGATTCTCTTCTGTCTTGTCTTTCATTATTAATAAAATATTTTAAAAAAATAAAAATAAAAATAAATAAAAATAAATAAATAACTAAAAACACTAAAACTAGAGGTTCCATTTGACCCAGCTATTCCCCTTCTAGATAACTTCCCCAAAGAGTTAATGCAATCATACCACAATGATACTTGCATACTCATATTATAGCAGCATAACTTCTAATAGTTAAATCTCGGAGACAAGCTATATGCCCATCAAATGATGAATATATAACAAAAATGTGGTATTAATATACAACAGAGTAATGTTCTGCCATAAAGAAGGATAAACTTGCATTTTTAGGTAAGTGGATACATCTTAAGACCATAATCTTAAGTGAAATAAATGGACACACAAGTTTAAATTAAAAAATATATATATATCCTAATAAAAAAAACTACAAAAAGGGAAAAATAATGTATTTTCATAACATATCTTTCATTGGTAGGAGTTCTGAAAATAGATAAGTTTACTTTCGTGTTTTACATTCACGTACACTTCATTAGTGTTTTTAAAGTATTCTTCTCTAAGCATTATAATCTAGCTAGAAGTCAATTTGGAGAACTCCTAACTATAGTGTCAGCCCCTGACTTGGACCAAACTACTGCTTTGGGTACAGATTTGTCTCAAACCCAATCACATCACGTATTTCTGAACTCCAAAAGCAAATTTCAAACAAGCAAGGATAGCAAAAGGATTGTAAGTGAAAGAAGTCATTCCGATTGATTCATTTCTACAATCCTCTGTGACAAATTGGACTTTTTTTTTAAAAAATTCTACTGAAAAGTTCAGTGGCAAAATAGAAAAGTGTAATATTTTTGTTTGGTAAGAAGAGATTTTAGTTCACAAAAAACAGTGTTACCTACTTTGAGTAACACCGTCCAATTTAAACTCTGTTCTTTCTTGTTTGCTTGACAATTAAATAATAACAAAAATATTCTATATTAATAGTTATATGAGTATTATTGAAAATAGAATTGTCATATGGACAAGAGAGGTATTAAAAATGATCTCTTCTAGATGTCAAGTGTCTAGGCATGCCACTGCATGAAGTATGCCCTTTTCTTTAAAGCATTTACTTTCAGTTATAGTCCACATTCATTAGTCCGATTATCTAGTTAATGTCGGAATTCCTGACTAAACCAACTCCTCTGTAAGAGCAGGAGCACCATGTATCTTTTTAGTCACCATCACGTTTGCAGAACCTTGTATAAAACTGTCATGAAACTGGTTCTTAATGTCTGTTGAATGAATGAATAAATAAGCAGGTAATACCTAAAAGGGCTAGGATTCCACCCAAGTCTTTCTACGTCTCCAACAAGCCATAAACACTATACTCTACTAGCTTCCAGTCTCCTCTTTCCTGCCCTCTCATCTGTGTACATTTATCTGCAGAATATTGATAACAGTGATTTTGTTTTTAAAATTTTTTCAGACTTTCTTAATTTGGGAGACAAGGGAAGGAAATTGAAAGGGTTGGAAATGGGACAGGTAAAGTATGCCTTACTGAGAATATCATTCTTACTGAACACATTCCTAAATCTGGGGCACAAGCTTACCAACATAGAACAATTAAATAGAAGGCTCTCACTGCAACATTTATTCACTTCAATTAAAAGAAAATGTGACCTTTATCAGATGTATGCAGACATAGAAGAGAACCTCTCATGTGTAAATAATACACTTTACTTGATTTTTGAGGTTTTTTTCTTTTAACAAATTGATGTTTCAAAATGCTTTGTTTTTTCATTTAATTTTTTTTGCCTTTGATGTATTTGTGAACATCCACCACAGGGATGTCTTAAGTAACATGTCTTGCAAGGGCGAATTCTAAGAATAACAATGACTCCAAAGGCAAGAAATATATCTTATTTTACAAAAATGTACAAATATATGACATTTTCCCTTCAACCCTCTGCCAATTATTTGCAACCACATATACAGTAAAGTTACACTACATATGTTGTTTAATGATCAAATCATGTTCATAAGATTTTGGGTTTTTTTTTAAGTTCTACAGTATTTATTTTGAAGAAGAGGTAAGTATATTTCCAAGATGATTCCATTAGGCTTTTCAAAATGACTGGGAGTAAAACCGTGGTGACTTTAAATTCAAGAACAAAACAAACAGCTCAGAATTGATGGCTCAATAGGCAGCACCATAGTTCTAATTAACATTTATGTAGTGTTTAGCGCCTTACAAATCACCTTCACATCTCATGGGAGATTTATAACAATGACCTCAAATAGTTCATATATATTAATATCTCTGTTTTTATCAATTAGGAAAGTAAGCATTAATCATGATAACAGGACCAGGATTCCACAGAAATTCATCAGGCCAGAGTTAAACTTGGATCATTTGTGCCACAATTAATTCCCATTTTATTTTATTAAGCAATAAATATAACTCTTAAGAAGATGTATGTTGCTTAAACTAATCCTTTTTATCTTTAGTAAAATATTTTCTTTGATTTTTAACAGTCTTATTGGGGTATAATTTACATACTATGTATGTTAGCTTTTCTTACCTGCAACCAAATACCAGAGAAAAACAACTTTCAAAAAAAGATGTATTTGGGCTTACAGTTTCAGAGGCTTCCGTGCATGGTGGGCTGTCTCCAGTGTATCGAGGCCTGAGGTGAGGCACAGCATCACGGCACAAGAGCTTTGCAAAGGAAAGCTGCTCACCTCATAGAAGGTGAGAAAACCAGAGAGGAAGGGATCAGGGACAGATGTAATCTCCAAGGTCACCTTTCCAAGATCCACTCCCTTCAACTGTGCCCCACCTCCTAAATTTCTATGACTTCTGAAAAATGCCATAAAATTATCATGTAACAACAGATTAATCTACAGATAGAGCTCTCATGATCTGGTCCTACCTCTGATCACATGTGACTTCTAGAGAGATAGTTCATATCTACATATAATGCCATACAAGTCAACCACTATAAGTGTACATGCAGCTCACTACATTTTGTACCCATCACCCTAGAAGGTCTTGTTTTCAGTCAATTAATCTGGTCTCAGATAACCACCAGTGTGATTTCTGTCTCTATAAAATGCCCTTTCTACAAACCTCATTAAATATAAACTGAATCATGCATTGTGCTCTTTCACAAAAATTTTTTAGCTACTCTTAAGTGTTTTGCATTCAAGTAAATTTTCATATTTTTGCAAAAAGACAAAAACTGCCTACCGGGATTTTATCTGACATTCTGTTGAACCCATGGGTCAATTTGGAGGAGAACTACCGTCTTAGGAGTGTTGTCTCCCTTGTTTTTTTGTTTGTTTGTTTTGTTTGTTCTTTAAATCTTCACAGTACATAATGATTATATTCTCTGTGGGAAACTGATACATGTTAATGCACCTTAATTCTTTCTTTATTCCCTTCCCCTCTTTCTTTCCTCTTTCCTTCCATCTCTTGATCCTCTTCCCATTTGAGACAGGTCTGTCTTCTTACTTCCTGTTATCTTTTATTTTGTTCTTTAAAATAGAGAAATATTATCCTCCAATCCACAAACATAGACCACCTCTCCATTTAGTTTTTTTTTTAAATGTTTTTGACCAATGTTGTAATTTTCAGTATCAAAGGCTTACATATCTTTTATTCGTTTTACTTATATTTTATTCTTTCACGTAATTTCACTTTTGGATTGCTCATTGCTAATATATAAAAATAAAACTGATTTTTATATGTTGATTTTATACCATACCATCTTCTTAAATTCATGTTTTAGTTCTAGTAGATCTTATTGGTAAATTCCCTTGCTTAGGGTATACTATATATCAGGCCCTGTCATTTGTGAAATAAGTCAGTTTTATTTTTGTCTTTTCCATCTTTTTTTCTTTTATCTCCCTTATTCTCTTTTCCTTATTTTATGGTCTCGAACCTCCAGAATAATGTTGAACAGAAGCAGAAATAAGATGCCTTTGTTCATTCTTAGGAGACTATTTGTTTTCATCATTAAGCATTATAGTAGGTAAAGGTTTTGAGGGTTTTTTGGTGTTTTGTCTGTTTTGTTGTAGTTGCCCTGTTTCTGCTTTGCCTAGTTGGTTGAAAGTTTTTTTTTTTTTTTTTTTTTTTTTTTTTTTTTTTTTTTTTTTTTTTTTTTTTTTTTTTTTTTTTTTTTTTTTTTTTTTTTTTTTTTTTTTTTTTTTTTTTTTTTTTTTTTTTTTTTTTTTTTTTTTTTTTTTTTTTTTTTTTTTTTTTTTTTTTTTTTTGCGGCACCGGGGATTAAACTCACAACCTCGCGCCTGCCCGGGCAGGCGCTTAAGCCACTGAGCCAAACTCCCGGCCCTGGTTTTTTTGAGGCAGGGTCGCACTATGTAGCTCAGGCCGGGCTTGCGGTTGAAAGTTTTTATCTAGAATAGGTGTTTGGTTTGTTAAAAATTTTTGTCCTTTTCTCCTATCATTAAGAGTTGCTACTCTAACCGAATCTGGATAAATGAACCAAATGTATTGCTGTATATAATTCCACTTGACCAAACTGTACAACCCATTTATCTGTGAATGTGTTTAGATTGTTAATATTCATCGCAAGTGCCATGTCTATACAGTACTAACAAAAAAATTGGTTAATGATTTTATTCTCATGTGATATCTTTGGTTTCAGAATAATACTATGTAGTATCATAGAGTTTTAGAGTGTTCTTTCTTTCTCTTTTATCTGAGTTTATGTAAAAGTGATGAATTGATAGACTTTATCAATGAAAACTTCTGTTACAGTATTACACTGGTTCACAAATACTTCTATTTGCAAACATTCAGTTCGTGAGCATTCTGCAAAAGTTTACTTCCATTTGTGAACTCCACAATGAGTGACAAACACAACCACCACCATCTTCCCCATAAAAACACCAATGTAGCCATCTTCCCCAGGCTAATGGAACAAATTAAGTTCATGAACCGAGGTAGCACCGTATTTGGCTTCCAAGTAGATATTTAGTTACCAGTTCAAATTCTACTTTTTTCAAGTGAATCAATTTTCAGTTTTCTCTTTCTTCCTGAGTCAAATTTAGTGCTATACATTTTTGTTTAAATTTGCCTTTTTCATGTAATTTGTGTGATTTGTTTTCAAAATGTTCATAATTTTATATTTTTATATTATCCATAGTTATTACATATGAGTACATGTGATTTGCAATTACTATAAGAATGTAGAATTGTAAGACTCTTAATTTCTGTAGGGTCAGTAGTGATGGCCCTTTTTTCTGTTTGCAGTATCTTCTCTCATTTTTTCTTGGTGAATTTTACCAATGAGTTCTCAATTTTCTTAATATTTCTTAATGCTTCAATCAGTTTTGAATTCATTCATTTTCTCTATTGTTTTTCATTTTCTATTTGATTAATTTCCCCATTTTTGTTATTTTCATTTTTGTGCATGTTTTTGTTTTAACTTTTCTATTTTCTTTCTTTCTTTCTTTTTGTTTTTTCAGTACTGGGGATTTAATTAATAACCTTGTGCCTGCCAGGCAGGTGCTTAAACCACTGAGCCAAACTCCCAGCCCTAGTTTTTTTGAGGCAGGGTCCACTATGTAGTTCAGACCAGCCTTGCTCATGTTGTAAGAAGGAAGCTTGATTTGAGACCTTTTCACTTTTCTAACATAGATATTTATAGCTGTAAGTCATCCTCCAGACACATTAGCTGTTCCCTATACGTTTTGGTGTGTTGCACTTTTATTGTCATTTAAAAGGTTTTTAAATTTCCTTTTTATCTTCTTTTTGCCACACAGGTTATTTAAAAGTGTGCTGATAGCTGCATATTTAGATATTTCCCAAATTTCTTTTTATTGTTGATTCATAGTTTAATTCCATTATGATCCATGAACAAACTTTGAAAAATTTCAATTTTATGTGAATTTGGTGTGTTTGTTTCCAACTATAGACTTGAGCTATGCCTTGGTGTCCTTTCATTTTGGCCTGATGGAATACCTTTGGTATTTCTTGTAATATAAGTCTGCTCAGAAAAATAAAATCTTACTTTTTGAGTCTTTCTTAATCTTGGAATATCTTTACTTCACCTTTATTTTTTAGAGGTAATTATTCTGAATACTAAATTCTTAGTTGAGAAATTTTAAGTTTGAATACATTTTCACCTCTTCAGGCCCTATTGCTTCTGATGTGAAGTCATACAATGGACTGTTGCTCTCTTGTGTATTGAGTCATTTTTCTTTTCTTACTGATATAGGGGCATGAAACTCTGAACCTACTATATTGTCTGGTATGAGTTCATATTCTCTAAAATCAAAGAATGAATTTTAGGAACAACAGAGGTTAACAGCAGAATATATTTATTGAGAGAAAGAAAGCTCTGTCTGAGAGAGACAGAAGGGGTCCCCAGTGAGTTGCCAAGGACCCTGTCTTTTCTAGGGACTTTTATAGAGTAAAATCATGAGGTGAGAGGGGTCCAAGGTGGGGAAAAATGGGAACTCAAGAGGTGGGCATAAAGTGGGACAGAACTGTGGTCAACCAATGAGATTAATTGCTCAGGTAAAATTGATTGAATCAGGAACAAATGGGGAAGTGAATCACATAGTAAAGGGACGTGCTTAACGGGGGTTGGGATGGTGACTCCTGACTTCCTCAGGGGGACACAGAACTATTTAGAGTGTCAGTCCTTAGGATATGGATGTATTTGCTTTGCCTTTTGTCTTGAGATCTGGCCCACAGAGAGAGGTGTTTTTTGCAAGGTATCTGAACTTCTGCACTGGCTCCTTTGAGGGCTCAGCCCTATCTGACTGCCTATAGTATTTCTAAATTAACTCAGCTGCCTGTGAATTACTTTCAAGAGTTTCTCTCTATCTTTGTATTTCAACTGTGTTACTATATTATTTCTCTCTATGTTTGTCATGCTTCTGGATATATATACCTCTTGATTCTATTGATGGTTTTTCATCAAATCAGGAAAATTTCAGTCATTATTTCCTCAATTTTTTTCTGCTCCTTTTCTTCTATATTTTTCCTTTAGTATAAACATCATACTGTATACATATATGCTATATATGATCTCTCTCTCTCTCTTTCTATCTGTCTCTGTCTCTGAGAGAGATACTTGATATTACCTCTCAGGTCTCTAGAGCTGCATATGTTTCTCTTAAATCTTTTTATTGTCTGTTCTTCTGGTTGCAAGTTTTGTGTTTATATTGAAGATCACTGATTCTTCCTTCTTCCATCTTGCATATTCTATTGAGTCCAATCAGTAAATTTCTCAGCTTTGTTATTTTTCCTTTCAACACAAAACTTTTCATCTGATTCTCTTTAGTTATTTAATCTGCATGCTCCATTTGTTGATTCAATGTTTTGTTTTCCTGCGAGTCTTTAACTGGGTTTATTCTTTCAATACATCTATGAGGAATATTTTAAAGTAATGCAAAACAGCCTAAAGCTGTTAGATTTTTTTTTTCTTTTCTTTTCTTTTTTTCAAGTCAAGGGAAGCAGATTTTAACAGATCGCCCCAACATAATAGAATTACCATTTGAATAAGTTAGAGAAAGGGAAAGGGGGCCCGGATGAAAGGAGACAAATATGGAGCATTATGCCCCAGAAGCCCACCTTTCTCAACTGAGTTCAGAACTTTACAAGAGTAATTGATTTTTAGTTGGATGATTTTATATTTTTGTCCAGTAAATTACTTATTTGAGAATAGGCTTTACTACTATCCCCTTTAAATTTCTGTTACCAAGTCTTCTTTATGTATACAAAACTGTCTTCTTTATGATTTATATAACCTAGTCAGGATGAAATCTTGAATAATTATTAAATATTTTTATATTAATTTAATAGTAAAAAATGCAAAAATGACTCAAAAATAATAATTCCAACCACTTATTGGTCACTTATACTCTGTTGGTATGTCATAGCAGTGTCTCATTTTCTTCTTTGATTACCATTTGAGGTATATAATTTATTCCCATTTTACAGATAAGGAAATTGAGTGGTATCAAGACCAATTAATGTGCCCCAGCATTATACTACCATGAAGTGATAGAGCCAGGTCTGGCTTCGATGCATTCTGCTCTCAGTGCATTCAAATTAATTTAAACAGTTATAGGACAAGTCAAGTTACTTCATTCCAAGGGCCTGAAAAAGGGGAGTGCTTAGTCTTTTATAACATAAACTTTTAAATTTCTGTATATCTTAATATTAATAAAAAAAAGATGTTTGTTTTAATGACACTTCAAAGGATGACAGTCATCATCTGGTCAGGAAAATGTCCAAACTCAGGGCACAAATACTTGGAAGTATTAATTAATCATGCTCAAGTTGCATTCATTGCATTCAAGAAGAATGCACAATGTGTCTCTCTGAGCTCTAGACATGCAGATATACCTACACATGTAAAAATGAAATATAAATCTAAACTATGTGCACTTAAAATTAAATTTGTAAGCTTTGGCATTTCAAATGAAGCAGGGCTAGAGTAATATTTATTTTCATATTTGATAATGTGAAGTATAAGTTAGCAACACAGACTTGATGTGTTTCCTTTGGGTCACTGTGAATAAATCCACTGGGTTGGGCAATATCCTGTGTCAAAACAAATTATCTCAGGAAGGAAGAAGGGTGGGCTTATTCTTTAGTCTCTGAAGTGTGTTCAGAGCCCCCATGTTTTTTGCACATGCAAAAGAAGGACAGTGGATTCAAAGGCCTATGATGAATACAGAAAGAATAGCACTTCCGAAGGCAGCCAGACAGACCCTGTGGGAGGAAGGCCAAGGGAAAGACCAAGTTTACACACATCTATGAAAACAGGAACAGAAATGTGAACTGGGGCCAAATTAAAATCACTACAGGATTCTTTACTTTGGAACTGCTTGATTTGTTTTAATCATAAACATCGGATTGATTTGCATGATCCATTTTGTCCTTTTACTTCGTCTTGAGTCCGGGCCACCCAATCAGAGCTGATGACTGGTAAGGATGACCTTAAAGGCAGACAATGTTCTATTTCATTTTTGCCTACTCATAATTCTAATCATTTATGTCATTTAAATCTTAAGAGTTTTTCTTCTAACTCTGGCTTTATATTCTTACAATCTTGCCAAGTTTCAAGTTTATATCGTCAGCCAATTTTAGTATATAAAACATACCAAAAATGTCCAAACATGCTCATTTCAGTGGAAAAATGTGTGTGTTTATATATCAGAGAAAAATTCTGCAGAGTTGGTTTTTACCTCAATTTTATGCAAATGTATATTATGGATATGTAATCAACTGCAGAAATTTTGATACAAGTACATTTATTCTTTTAGAAAAATGTGAAAAGATCACAAATATATATATATATACAATGTTACATTTTTGCAAATAATATTTAACATGATCAATTAAATGTAAGGAATACCCTTTGTGTGGCTTCAAAGCTGGGAAATAAACAGGTATAAAATTCCTTACAGTAGATTAAAAATAGATTATATATTACATAATTACATACTGTTGATGTTAAACCTGCTGAGTTTTGTAATTAACTATGGTTATATGAAAGAAAGTTCTAGTTCTTAGGCTATAATGACTGAATTAAGGGCAAAGTGTCATGTCTGCAACCAACTCACAAATGATTCAGAAAAAACAAAGAGCAATGAAACACGTGCTGTAAAATATAGCTGGTAAAAGTTGAAGTGTTCACCGTAGTAGTCTTGCAAGTGTTCTGTAGGTTTGAAATTTTTCAAAGCAAAAATGCTGTAGGAAAAGTAAGCAATAGAACCATATGCAAATGAGCAACCTTATGTATAGTGCTTTTAAAGTTTAGAACTACAAACTGCCTTTAATCATATTTTATAAACTAGAGTGACATAAATACATAAATAGTTAGAACATAAAACAAGATTTAGGTCAAACGTTATTGCTCCAAATTTTACCCCATTCACTTGCATCAGACTGTTCTTTTAAACAGTAGTCAAACATCCCAGAGTTTTTTAAAGGTATACAGTCATAAAGTTCCAGTTTTACTGGTAGGGGAAAATAAGGGCAAGAGAAGATAATTACTTACTATATTTCACTAATATGTAGCAGCTTGTCTTGTTTGTTTTAAGGAGGGTTGCAACAATTCTGCAATGTTTGGGGATATTTAATGTCAGAATTGTTGCTTATGCTACAACATTTGTCCTTGCTGTTGGAAGTTTTTTTCAAACCACCAGATTCGAAGCCATTGAAAAATAATTAATCTGCTCCATATGCATGCCTTCTCTAGACAGAAACATAATTTGGACAAATAAACATTAGCATAACTAGTAATACTGTAAAGAAAGGGTAGTAAAGCTAATGGATGACTAAAATTTAGCAATATTTAGCAGACCTTCTTCTGGGACACTTTCCTAGTGTTACCTTTGTTGACAAGTCAGTTGTCCCCGGTAATTAAGTGCTATCAGGTTTAGAAGTCAGACTTCTAAATCAATTACCAACTGCGTGACCTTAGGCAAGTTCTATAATAAAGATTCCTGAACGTGGTGAGGCTTTTCACCATTTGGTACTTCATTATTTAACACAATTAAGAAAAAATTGGATGCCTATTCTAAACTTTTCCCCCTTAATTCCCTTTCCTAAAATTTGTGAACCCTTCACTAAACAACAGCAAAATGCTACCTGAACAATACAATACCTGATACCTTCCTTGTTATTATTAATTTCCAAAAAAAAAAAAAAATTTAATGGAAGTGCTAGTTACACGTGCTTTCAAATGGTAATTTTGAGTATTCAAATTTTAATGACTTCAAAAGGCATTCTGCAAACTTACAGGGATTTCTAAACCACCACCTGCTTCGTGCTATATGAATAGATTTAGTACACCTTGTTTCTCCTGCTTCCTGGGAGATTGTGACCTATGACAAAAGTTTCTCAAACTTTAAGATCCATTCAAGTCATCCTGTCTCTTCCTAAAACTACAGAGTCTGGCTCAATAATCCGGATCATGAGATGAAGCATTTCTAACAATCTCCAAGTGATGTTGTTGCTCCATCAACTACACTGAATAACAAGGGTTTTTAGCATACAAGTGTCACAAACAGACACATCTAGAAACTTGGATGGAAGACTAGATGAGATTAATATTAGTAAATAATATACAAACAAATACATTATATGTTGTAGTTTATGATAATATATAATTAATTCAACAACTACATCGAGAGTATGTTACAAGCCACTTAGGTACCCCCACCAAATCAAAGGAGGCGTTCAAAGCTAGCTCCAAGAAGAAGGGGCCCATTTGCCACAAAGTGCCATCTCAAGGTGCACAGCTGTGTTAGGGTCTTTTATAGCAAGGGTCAGAAAAGAGCAGGAATGCAATGAGACAAGAGCCCTGTTCAGGCTGATTTCATCCCTTCCTTGACACAGACCTCTCCTCCCTTCTCCATGGGAATGGAACTGGACTTTGACTCCCGCTACCAACATCTATATATTCTAAACGTTCATCTGGGCTGAGAAGAGCTGGAGGCAGTCATTTATGCTCTATGGATGAGGAAGTTTGAAGGAGCCTCATCACTAAAATACAACTTTTAAAATTCCATTTTGTTGTGCTGGCTACAAGCATGGGTACTGAATATTTCCCTAAGTATGTGATTGTATAGAGCAAAGTGAACTAGAAGTGTAGATCTGAATCCCTCATTTCCCAGGAATACTGAGATTATGAGAAGTTGCCACACTTACCCAGAATTAATGATATGAAACCATAGAACTGGTACTGTGTCAATGCCTCTGACTACAATTTCAAAGAAAGATTTCCTAATATTTTCCTGTGCATAAAAACTAGTAGTGGACTACTTGGAGGATGGGAGGACAAAGAGTAACTATAAAGTTAGACAAAGGAAAGCAGTGAGATATACTAAATGAAAAAATGAATGAGAGCCAGTCATGGTGATAGACACCTGTAATCCCAGCATTCCAGAGGCTGAGGTAGACCAGCATGGGCTACAAAGCAAGTTCAAGGCCAGTCTAAACTACACAGTGAGACCCTGTCTCAAAAGACAAAAATGTAAACAAAATAACAAAAAACAACGAATAAAATGTTGCAATTGCAAAGTAGTTCCAAATAATGTATTTTCTAGTTAAAGTTATAATAGTATGGCTTGTTAATTAGAAATGGCCAGAGAAATTGAAAACAGTAGGTGTTAATAATCAGGAAACCTAAGTTTCAGTCTAAATTTTGCTGTTAGGAGCTCAGAAAAGTTAATTAAATTTCAGAAAGCATTTTGTATTTGTTTTTCATCTGTAAAACAGAGATAAGTATTGCCCTACTTATCATGCTACTTTTGTGAGGCAGTAGAAGTAAGCAAATGTGCAAAATTAGCTGTGCTCTACAAATGTGTCACTGTTTTTACAGAATTATTAATATTTATGAATGACATTTTTTTTCACCGTCATTGAGGAGGAAAGGCAACTTTGCCACTAACTTGTTTCTGTCTTTTTTAAAACTTTGGCCAGCTAGTTTAGGAGACTGAGTTCTTGATAACATCGGAGATAATCAGATGAGGCAGAAAATGTGAATATTAGCTTAATGTCCCAGCACCCACTGAGATATATGCAAAGCAATTGAGTCCCAGTGAACCGTAAAGCTCACAGAAAACCTCTTTGGCCCCTCAGTTCCTGTTCCCCTTGTCTTTTGCCACTTCTCAGTGTCTGTTCTAATTCACCCACTGCCTGCTCTCTAATTCTGTCCCTTTCCTCCATATCACCTTTTCTACTCTGATAGTCTGCTGATGTCAGTGCCATTGCCACTTCCTTATCTTGTACTTATGTCAGCAGGGCCTTTTTAAAAATAAAAATAAGAGTTCTATAAAGCTGCCACTTTCAATTCTCATAGCCAAAAATAAAAATTATATCAGCATGGCTACTAAACAATGTTGCTGAAATCTTGTACTAAACTGACCATTTGTTGTACAACTGCAATTCAGTTCAATGATGAATTCTTCAGGACTGTTTCCTCCTCTGTTTAATACACATTCAGTGCTGATTAGGTTTATTTGCCTCAAACATGATGGTCTTTTTCAGCATTTTGAAGACTTTACAGAAAGGCCCTATGGCACTTATACTATGCAGCTCTGCCTGCGATAACCTACTTACATGTGTCAATATAATCATAACTAAAGGTTGGTGGAGTGATACTGTTCAAACTCTGACCAAAGAGTTACCTGACCTGAGGACTAAATATTCTAAAATCAATAATTACATAACTTTCAAAATACACAGTTTGGACCAATAATGCAGCTTACAACATGAAATTTGGGTAATTGCTTATTGGTTTTAAGATTTTGCTTTTTAAAATTATGCTATTTTCAGATGTCAATGTAAGAATCTGCAAAATTTGTTCCTATTCTAAAAATCTTACAAAAACTTGTTGCTCACAAATGTCTAAATTTTAACAAGATGAATTTCTTTTATTTTACTCTTTAAGGCACAGTGCTGACTATGCAGCACACACCCACAAGGACACCTAAAATGTGCACGCACAAGCATCTGGGTGAGATTTAGCAATCCCTCTGAGACATGTAAGGAATTAGAGTGAGAGGAGAAACGTTCACTTTTGTGGGTTCCAAACATCTACTCCAGTCTAAACACAGGCTGTTTTCCTTAAAACCACCCTCAAGAACCTTCCCACAACTGTGTCCTTGCCATAAAACAGCCACCACTTGCAGAATAGGGGGAGCAAAAATGGAAACAATCTGTCTTACAAGCACTTTTGCAGCAAATTTATGCTTTGAGACCTTAAAGTCACCATCCAAGAATCACCTGCAATTGCTGTCTGTCCAGTGTGTGTGCGTGTGTGTGTGTGTGTGTGTGTGTGTTGAAATGTAATTCAATGTGAACAAAATGTGGAAACCCAGTCCTATTCCTTGAGTTCTGCAATGGTTTAAATTAATGTCTGAGAGCACAGTCAATTTTTGAATTTCAGAAACACAATCTATTATGTTCCACTCATTTTCTTTGAAGTGGGCATGCTATCTGAGTTTTAAGGTTTTGTAAGTTAAAGGAAAACACCACAGAGAGACCTGGGTTCAGAATGTAATTCTGGCACGCCTAGATTAGACCTCTGTGAAGCACCTGCCAGCTGGTTCAGTATGCCGTGCTCAGTAGATAAACAACTCTTCCTTTTATCCAGTTTTCCATTAGCTCTTTGACTTTTCTAAAGAGAAGATAAAATGATTTGACAGAAATTTATGAAGGGAGATATTTAATGGGTGGATCATTGATGCAGATAATCTAAAACAATGAATTTTCATAAAGTCACTTTTATTAAAACATTGTGTTATTTTATTGCTGATTTGACTTCCTATAGTTTGCTCTTTTCGATGAATTGATTGGAACATGAAATTGTTTTCTTATATAAAAAATAAATGCATTTTGTTAAATGGTAAAATCAAGTACTTTATTCCCTCCTTCCTATGACCTTCACAGATGACTCGTCTATCTGATACGCATAGTTCCTATATTTTATCTGATCATATTCACAGTAATTGCATAACACATGGGATCAGTGGGGTGGGGGATAAACTCATTTCTGAGGATAAAAATAATACAGTGAGAATTTATCCTTGTGTAAATCTTGTGTTAGATATTCAATGAATTGAAAATGTTTAATGTAAAAAATATAAATCTCACCCTTTTTTTAGTTTCTGAATATCATTTTATATGTGTATAATGTAATGGAATATTTTTATTAACTCCCTATTTTGTTGTAGTTACTCATTAAACCATTATAAAATAAATCTAGATTGTTATAATCATTTTATAAACAACTGTTAAAAGAATTTTAAAAAGCCAGTCTACTTAAGACAGGTTCAGTCTCACTTGGGCTTGTCCTGTCTCCTGTCCAGACCCTCATTTTACTTTCCCTTTTCTATGACATACAGAAGAATTTCTAGCTTTGAGAGCATGACTTAAAAAAAAAAAATTTTATAAAAAGCTCCCTTTTCCCCAAGAGTTTATAATGTAACCAAGAGACAACACATCCCTATGTAAATGAAAATAATGTAATATAAACTATGCCTAAGAGTTAAAAGCATGCACAGAATATTGATAATAGTTGGGGGGCTCCAGTGTGAGAAGTGGGAAATGGAAATGGATTCATAAGAAGAGTGGAAGAGAGTTGGTTTGGCCAAAGGGTCACAGATGGCATGTCATGAATGTTGATTACCAGTACTCGATTTAAGTAGTTTTAAACTTTACTTTTGTCACATCATCCTTTTTGCTTGTCACTAGTTTCCAAGATGAGGACAAAAGAGGTATTACTAATCCTCACACTGCACACATTTGAGAACCATTGAAATTTGGTGCCACACCCAAACATCACCTAGTAAGAAAGTAACAGAGAATCACCTTTGGTCATGCAGCACCACATTTTTTCCCTCACTGTGTGCCTGCTCAGGTTGCCTATTTTTCTATCCAATTCTCAGGACATTCTCTTTCCTCTGATTAGGTTCCATCATGGGGCCCCTCAAGGCATTGTTCAAGTAACTATGGAGTTCTGGGCGCATTGTGAGGTTTGTCTCACTAAGAAATGCTTTTCTGTAAGACAAGTATCGCCTCTTCCCTCTAATATGCAGAATTTAACAAAGATGACATACAGTGGATTGGAGGCTATTATTAGACAAAAGGAAGCTAATAAGTGGGCAGGGAAGGGGAGTGGAAGGGAGGGTCATGGGGGTATGGAAATGACCAAGATGTATTATACACATTGAAACCCAATATTTTAAATAGTCAATAGGCACTAACTAGAAAAAACAGTCTTTTAGGAAAAAAAACACCTTTCTGTGTTGTTTTGGAGATGCAGAAGAGCTCGTGATCAAGGCCCCTCTTTAGGATGTCAGAGATCTCTAAGACCAGGACCAAAATCTTCCAGAAGCTCTGTGCTCACATTTAAGTAGACACCATCAGTGTGATGATAATGAAAAAAGGCAGCTCCTCTCCAGCTTCATGTTTTGAACCTCAGAAGTGCTTAGTGATCCCTTCAGCTGGAACATTTGTCTTCCTATCTAAATTCCCACTAAGTTTAAAATAGACTTTCCAGAACATTCTAAGGGGAAAAAAATTCTTCTGCGAACGTCTGCAATACTGTCTTTTTCACGCACGTACCCACTAGTCAGTCTGCATGCACCTTGAGATGAGTGTCCACGTATTCTGCTTGTTTTACATCCCCCTCACTATGAAACCCATAGACGTTTAATAAATATTCCTTAATTGGTGAAGTTGGGCATTTGATTTTACCTCAAAATGAAACAGTAAGGTTGTATTGTGAGTTTCATAAGGAAAATGATTGTAAACAAACATTATGGTATGTATAGAAAGTTCTCCTATTAAAAATCTTTCCTTTAATTCATTTTTATCTATCTAGAAAGTAATGCTCTTTGATTCACGTCAGTTAACTGCCTAAAATTGGAGCTAGCCTTGAATTATATTTCTTGATCTCAAAACAACTGTAAGGATCTCTATTTCTTTCTTTTCACCAATTTCATTGAAATTATCCATTTTTGGATCACTTCCTTACAATGTAGATTCTAAAGCAACTAAAGGAGATGTTTTATGTGCCTGAGGGAAGCTTTAGCAGTGTACAGATTAATCACATTTTTCTATAATCTTTGTTGAGACTTACATTCACACAGGCCAGTTGAATCATAAAGTTAAACCTAAGACTATACAACTCCCACAGACTATGGGGATGACATTTTATCATCACTCAATCTTCATTAATCTATTGCTAATATAAAGTTTTAGTATTGCCTTCTGCCTTGGCATTGGTCGATGGTAGCAAGCAGAGCTACAGTTTTTACAAACGTTAGATGTTAGGTTGTGATTCTTTATAATGGAATTTCATTCATCCCTGAACCAGTGTTGAATTTCTAGGGTTTTATGTGTTATTTAAAGCTACTTCAAGCTTGGATAAAATTTCTGCCATCTATATTAGTTTCAGCAAATGAACAAACCACAAATCTGCACTGTTCTATGGTATTATTTTAAGCTTAATATTATTAGAAGCTATTGTGCTTGGAGACAATGGCAATCATGTCCCGCAGCCAATTCTGAAGGCAATAGGAAGTTGAGAAAGTGGTTTAATAAACAGATGCTTCCTTTGCCTTTTAAAAGAAAATCATATTTATTTGAGTAGGCTTCCTCCATATAATATAATCTGCATGTTTCAAAGGCCATTATCTCACACGGTTTATTGACGTCAATGAAATCACTACTGTTCAAAGAAGTATTTCCCCGCCTCACCGCATGTCAACACCAGGATGCGTGGAGCTGGATTAAACAGAGATAGGCAATGAAATTCCACAAGTGCTTAGGATTTAGAAGAACAACTGGAGTTTTAAATAGCTTCTGAGATTTTTTTTTTTTTTTTTTTTTTTAGAATTTTCACAAGAACAAACTACAGGGGGCAGCAAATATTAACAGGCTCGTAGGATGATACCAAGTCTTGGAATTAATAAGTGCTGGGCTGCTCAATCTTTCTGTGATGAGATATGTTGGATTTTAATGTACAATATATCTTTTTTTTTAAGTGCTTTAGTTTCAGGATAGATAAAAGTTACATCTCAAAGGCTTTTCCCACGCATCTTTGCATAGTAAGCTAAAGCCTAGAGGAGTCTCACACTCAGCAGAATTCATTGTCATCTTGAAATTCTGCAAACAAGTGTGATGTGCTGAAGGGATGCGAATTAAAACCCTGGGATCATCTGGGCCTCTCAGTGAGGGCCGTGGCCCACGAACTGCACACATCTGAGGCAAATGGCAGTCTACAAAAAGGCATTTCACTTCCTCTAGTTCATTTACTCAGACCCAGGCAAGTCCTGGTGAACTTCTCTGGAATAATTCCCACACTTTTTGAAGGTTCCGTTACCTGAGAGACAGTTTCCAAATATTTGAGGTATTTAAAACCAAACCTGCTATCACTGAATTTCTCAAATAAAACTCACAATCTGTGTTTCAAAACAACAAAGCAAGTGGCAACATGTTGTCCATGAATAGGGTTAAATTGGACTCACGTTTTCATTTGAGAATGCCAAAGAGGGAGAAGGCCAGGCCCTCTTCGAAAGGCTTTGATCTCACCCGGTACATAGTATAAACTGGTGTCTCTTTGAGGTGGGGTAGCCTGTTCTCCCTTGTTTGGAGAAGTCTGAAATGCATTTACCTCCCTCAAATCTTCAGGTTTTAAAATGTCAACAGCTGCTAGAAGGATTGCAAAATTCTTTAACTGATGACTGGTCTAGGTACTTAGCACAGAGTAAGGGCACTGCACAAGCTTAAAGACAGAAGTTGAATCATTTTCTAAAGAAACTAGTGTGATCCCGTGGCAATGTGCTGCTTGTGTAAGTGGCCAGCTGAATGGGAGAGAGACTTCACCTCTGGTTTTGTAGCAGCAGACTCTTGTGCCCTCTGGGTTCCTTCCTTACTGCAGCCTCTGTCAACTGTGCAGTCTCCAATCTGTAATTCTGAAATAAA
Organism: Dasyprocta punctata; assembly: GCA_004363535.1. Taxonomy (NCBI): domain Eukaryota; kingdom Metazoa; phylum Chordata; class Mammalia; order Rodentia; family Dasyproctidae; genus Dasyprocta; species Dasyprocta punctata. The sequence continues at coordinate 71,655 of RJWM01000820.1, read as the reverse complement.
GTTGGTGCGTATGTTTCCTTTTTCATAACAAAATATTACAACTTAATAGCGAGGTGCAAAACAGCTGCAGACACCACAACCCAGAGTGCATAAATGTTAAAATGTCATAGAATTTTCTTTTCTCAAACACCATTTTTCAGATTTTACTGTACTACAACATATATTCACAAATGTAAAAATTTAGTGAATATACAATCCATAGCTTTTCATGGACTGAGAATACTTGCACAAACAAAAGCCAGATGAGGAAACAGAACACACCAGCACCATGTGCACTGGCCTGTACCCACTGACTGTCTCTCACCCTGCCCCCCACTCCATAACCTCAGTCATATCAAGACACACTGACTTGTTTTTATACAAATCCTACCACATGTATTCTTTGTTGTTTGATTTCATTTGCTCAGCCTCAGTGCTGGGAGATTCATCCGCAGTGTTGGCATGTACTTATATTCTCATTGCCACATAGTATTTCATTATGTATATATCATTAAACATGTTTTACAAAGTAAAATGATAGAGGTACAAGATAAACTAATTTGGAGCTTTGTCTCCTTTATACTGTTTTTCACTTTTTCTACAGATGCAGATATATCCATTGTGATATATAGAATTCCATGTTCCATGTTTTGAACTATGAATTTGACTATACACTCCATTCTACCACTGCTTCCCTCTTCCAGCACTAGGCTACAGATAGGTTTTCCATTTCAATAAACATGCATAGTCTATTTTGATTTTTGGAGAGCAAACCACTAAATATACCACATTTAAAAATCTATCTGCTGGGCCAGGGACAGAGCTCAGCGGCACAGCACCTGCCTGTCAAGCATGAGGTTGTGAGTTCAATTCCCAGTACCAAAAGAAAAAAAATGTCTATCTGCTATGGATGACCACTTAGGTACCATCCTTCTTGTGCACACATGCAAAAGAGGCTCTCCTGTGCATACACGGAGGCATAACTGCCGCCACTGTGCACACGTTTATCTTTCTTGCATAGGGCCAAATTGCACCATCTCAAAGTGGAGGTAGCAGAAAGTTGGAAGAGCTCTCACTGTTCTGCACACAAGCCTACCCTTGAAATGATGGATTTCTGTTTGTGTGCTGCAAATTTGCTGAGGTTGCGTCAACTTGCTGTGAAAGTGAGGGCACATCAGTGAGTACTGGCAGTGGCAGTGGCAAGCATCATGGTTATTTCTTGGTCATTTTGCTTACTGTATCGCTATAAGCCTTTGGTTTCTTACACTCACCTCCCTTCTCCACTCTCTGTACAGACTTTTCAGGTGATAAACCAGATCCTCACCTCATGCTCTCTCCAGTTAGTTAACACAGGCATCTATAGCTCAATGTGATGCTTGCCTATCCAGTGGTACTGCACTCTCCTAGACTCCTTATCATCTCTCAGATTTTGTTTATTGTCCATGTTTCTTTCCATGCTTTTGTTTTATTCTCTCATGTGCCATCGATTTCGTTCTCTCCTGGTTATTTCCTTTTTGAAAACAAACCATCAATAACAACCTCTTTTACCCTAGATTTTTCCTTTATTCAGCATCCTCATCAAATATCTAAGCTAACTATCTCTTGTTCATCATCAAACTTCTTGAAAAAGGTAGATTTGTTCTCATCTCTTCATCTTTCACTATAGTTGGCCTCTCATAGTCAACTTAAAGGGATTTCAATAGTCTCAATGACATCTTAATTGCCATGACTCATTCTATAGCCCTCAATTTATCTCCCTTCTATGGATCCCCACCTTTCCCTGCGTTATTAAATATTTTTGTCCTCTTATATCTCTGAGGTTTTGCATGCTCACTACATGTTAAAATTTCCCTTTATCACAACCTCAGAACTAGTTGCTTTTCCAATCTTTTCATCTAATTATAATTATCCTTTTTAAGAGAGATTCTGAAGGCTTTACACTTTTGCATACCAGTGCTTGATGCAGATTCCTGGTAAATTACTGTGGAATGAGTCAATAAGTTGGGTGAGTATTTCTCTGAAGTCCTTTTTAGTTCTAACATCCTGTGATGATGAGAAAGAGCCACTTTCCTCCTGCACTATCTCACCCTATACTTCAGCACACATGGTCTTTGTCCTCCTGGAGAAGTCATGTGATACAATTCACTGGGTCCTCCATTGGTCTGAACAAGGCTCCTATCAGAAGCTGAGAAACAGAAGTCTATATGGAAGAGCAAGAAATACTGAACCCTCAGGCTCTTAGAACTGGGGTTAACAGAGGACAAGAGGAAGCCCAGAATGGGTATCATTCCTTACCTTCTACTCCCCAAACTCCAACACTGAAAAAGAAAAAGAAGTGAGAAAGCAGAAAGGGGACAGATGTGAATGAGTAAGACAAAGAAAACAAGCTCTCACAAGGGGATGTAAAGTAGGTGAAGGTAATCGCAAGAGGTTTTTTGCCAACTCAAAAGAGCATGCATAAAATTAAATCTTCTACAAGAGAAAAAGACTTTGATTTAGATCACCTAAATGTGCCCAACTCCAGAACTATGGAATTCCAAGGTGCTTTTAAACTGTCAGAGTGACTTTGTTTTGCCTCAAGCAGTTTCTAGAATTCTGTGGCTATTACCAAAAAGTGTTTCCAAGGCCTTATTCATGGTAAAAGACACCATTAGCACATTGTTGGGCCTGATCTCTTCACATAAAGTGCCTGAGTATATCCTGGCTCCATCACTAACATGAGTAGCAGGAAGCAGAATTCAGACAATTGCATGGCTTCCCTAGTAAGAAAAAATTACTGTTTTCCAAAATCACCAGTTGCTAAGTTTAGGTTAAAATGTAATATATATTGTGAGAGTGAGAGGGGAGGAGACTGCTTGGAAGGAAAGGAAAACTGGAATGAGGGAATCAGTAAAGAAAAGAAGGGGAAAAAGACTACATATATCTATAACTCTATCTAGATAGAGATACAGATATGCAAAATAGATAATTATACTACTAATCTCTGTTGGTTCATCAGAAAGAACGGTTTGTGCTTTCATTGTTTGATCATTTTTTCATACCCATGTCTTCTAAGATGAGCAACTACTTTGGATTGTAATCCCAAACACTGAGTACGGTAATGCAAATATTGTAGTCCGTTTTCCAGTCTTCCTCACAATCCAAGAAGTTATACTTATAATCCCATTGAGACATTATTGGAATCCCGGCAAGTTAATTCCAATCTACCACCTCCAATGCAACGCATGGTGAGAGTAAAAACACCAAGACATATTTAAAATTAAGGGCAGCCAAGGGGGACCTGAGTCTAATCCTCATGAGGATGTGTGGACAAATGCCCTCTCCCAGAATTTATTATCTTGTGAAGAAGGGGTGGCTCGAGGATGAGTGACAGTGAGGATGGCGGGAACTACTTGAGTAACTTGAGTCAGCTAGCCAGGCAGTGAGCAAACCATCTTTGCAAAATACAGGGATAACAATATGCAGAAGGATCAATTTGCATAATTCAATTAAGGTAGCAACTGTATTGTTTTAGCAGGCTGTTGCCTTAGTTTCTGATATGTAAACTATTGTGCTCTGGGGACTCAAAACCTCTTTATCTCGAGGTTCATACCCAGGTGACATTCCTGGAGCTGACTGGCTCTGCCATCCCGCTGTGCTCATGTATTTTACAGAGAGCACCATGCAAGGAAACAGAAGACTGTCTGATGGCTTTAGAGATTACATACCAGTGCCTCCGCTAGCCTTATTTGCAATGCTTAGAGCCAATTAGAGAGAGAAAGAAAAGCCATAGTCAGCTCTGTATATACCAGTATAAGGAAATAAGTCTAGATTTAATCAAAGTTGCAACAATTGTTCTGGGGAGTCACTCAAATTGTCTCCCACACTTTGAAGATAACAACATGCAAAACATTAACCACTGTTAGTCTCCTTTTATTTTGTTTTGAAATTATGTATGATTGTTTTTATCTTCTGTTGTTTTAAAATGTTAAAAAATGTATGTTGCCAACTTGTGCATATAACAGATGACTCTTTTATGTATTAGTGTTGTTTTTAAAGGATTGATCTTTGCTAAGTGTTTTAAAGAAGACTCACTTTTAACAAAGAAATATCAAGTGGTGCATGCCTGTAATCCCAGCACTCCAGGGGGCCGAGGCAGGGAGATCACAAATTTGAACTCAATCTGAGCAATTTAGTGACATTGTGAGATCAAAAGGGGTTGGAGATGATGTAGCCCCAGAGCTAAACCCTGAGTTCAATCCTCAGGTCCTAAAATCAAGGGGAAAAAAAGGAATACAGTATTAGGAGTAGGGGTGTAGCTCAACAGTAGAACACTCACCTAGCATGAGTGACACCCTGAGTTCGATTTCTAGCAAAATATATGTAGATTGATTAATTCAAAGCACAGAGGTTCTGAGAGTGGTGACCAACACTCCATCTCTTCAAATATAATGGCTAATTGATTTCCCAAAGACCTTGATTTTTATTTTTAAATACAATTCACTTCAAAAATCTGTGATTTATTTACACTTTACAATGATAAGGTTCATCTCATCATTAATCTATATGGTTGTTGAACCTAGCCCATGACAGAAAAAAGGCCTCTTTTGCCGATTTCCTCATGGAGCCAGGTAACTGTGGCCTCCTAACTCTCTCATTTTAGCCTGCTTTCACAATAAAGCAGCAAATGAAAATAGGCAGTGTAATAGCATCTTGCCTCCCAGAGCCCAACGTTCCTGGAAAAATATCTATACTGTATAAATAGCAGATAGATTATCTCCTTGCCTACCGTGGCATGGAAGATAAGACTCTCTGAAAGGAAAGGGAAGTACAACTTAGTACAAAATAGGGAGAGAGATTGCTCTAGGAATAGAGATCTTTAAGGGTTTCTGAAAATTACTGCCTACCACATACATTAAAATAAAGATATTTTCTTGCAAAGGTTCCAGTCACCTTTAACACAAACTTCTTTTTTTTTTTTTAAACACACAGATTTGGTCCCCATCCAAGAGATGAATTCTAGCTGGTGAATGGTCTCTGGGATCTTTGAGTTTTTACCTACAGGTGATGAGAAACACTGTGAACTTAGAAACATCGACAAGGTCTCTTCCAGGGCACAATAAGGTCTCAGACTTTTGTACATACAAATAGGAACTTGAAATGTGGAAAAGTAGTGTCTGTGTCTCCTACTACTCCTTAGAATAATGTTCAGCCTGGAAATGGAACAATTCTCTGATCCATCCAGTTAAGATTGCCCTTCTGTTATTTTTTTATTCTCAATCCACTTCATTTGAAATGCCATGGAAGTCTTTTGTTGTAGCCCTTGATAAAAGACATAAATGCCAGTTTAGATATTTACATATTTCTGATAAGAATATTATCTGAGGTATATTCATTTTGATCAGGCATCCAATTCAAATATAGGCATTTCATTAAAACAGGCTAACCTCAATGGGTGAATTGCTCATTCGTTTGGTTACTAATTTAACACTTGCCTGTTATATTTCCTGTTATGTGGCAGGGATCTTGTTAGGAGCTGAGCATTCAGGGGTAGGCAATACAACTATGTTATGCAATAAAATCAATCTCCCTATTTCTCTTTCTTTCTCTCTCATTTTCTAACTGCTTCTGACTCTACCATTTCTCTCAGATTCTAGTTTCATGTAATGTCATCACCAATATATTAAACGCCCAGCGAAAATATTAGTAGCCAACCTAAACTAAGGCCTTTTCAAAGTCTTTTTTCCATTTCAGGTCATCCCGTGATCTACACCCTGTTGGGTTTTTGCCTTGATAACTGCAATAACCAAGACATGTGTCTAATACCAAATGGACAAATTGTCTACTGATTGTTTGGTATTTTGAGCACCAAATAAATGTTTTACACTCAGCATTACAGTTCATCTTCACCATGTCCTGGCAGGGAAAGATATTATCACCTCCATTATACAGATAAGAAAACTAAGGCTCAGGGAGGATATATAAACTTCTCCAGTGCTTCAAGTTAGTGAGTGGGATAGTCTTGGCTTGAAAGCAACAGTCTGATGTCAAAAATCTGTGTTTTCTGCATGCTGCCACATGCTTTGTCTCCAACATGGTATTCGTGACTGTGTTTTTCATTTATAGAGGTGCCCAGTAGAAACTTCTTCACACACACCATTAGCTCATCCTTCTGAGGTGGTATTTTATGTCTAAGGTGAAGTACCAGTTAGAAGCAGCCATTAAAAAATCTTCAAGGTGAAGCACTTAATCTTAGAAGAATGAATTGTCAGACTGTTGTCTGGTACAGTTGAGAAACTCTTGAACAAAAGCCCTTCTTGTAAATTTAGGTTTCACATGTACGAGATAATGTTTTTCATCTTTTTTTCTTTTGTATCATTTGTCTGAAATCTCTTTGAAACTGGAACACTATTATTTTGTTACTTTTTCATTTGGGCCAATGCAGTACCCCAAACCTTATCTACCTTGAAGTTAGTAGTAAGAAAACAGAAAACTATATCTGGGGTAAAATTTCAAGTGTCCAAATCAAATCATCCCATTATATAACAAATGTAAAAGCAGTCTGTAGCATATAAAAGGCCATGCAAATGAAACATTATGTTGGCAGATTAACATGTATTTTGTGTAGTATATAATGAACATTCTTTTTAAAGAAAACAAAAACTACATAATCAGTGTCACTTTATTATTCTATTAGTATGTAGCATAGTTATTCTTCTAAATTTTGCACTGAAAATGGAGCTATTTGAATTTTGTGAGTATGTACTATATAATGAATTTCTTAATGTACTCTGTGTTAAATTCGCCAGAAGCTGTGGAATTCTAAAAATTGAGATGATTCTTCCAGTAAGTTTCAGCAAGGGGAGATAAAACCTGAGATCAAAGGGTGAATGTATTTGCACACATTGTTGAAGTTGGTGGTGGGATAATCTTTGACGGTTATGTATTGTGAAGTTTTAAATGGAAATTGCAGAAGAGAGTGAGGTATCAACCACGGAAAAGACTTAAGGAGGTAGTTTTGTGTTCCGCAAGTGTGGATTTCATAACTGCTTCCTTTGAAGTCAGAATCTCATCTCTTTGTAACTAGAATAGGTTTTCAAGAAACAAAGCTTCAAGAGCTTGAGATGGGCAATAAAAAACGTTGTAATCTCCTACAACAGGGATGTGATTTATAAGGTAACGTATTTTTTATGACACATCAATGTTTGCAACCGACCAGGCCTGTAACAAAGAAGTTCAGATTTAAAAGGAGAGAGCAGTGACATAACTTTCCTTTACGGGTTTCATTTGGCTTAACACAACCTTTGGCCATCCAGTGACTGAATCATTTTGGATGTGTGCAAGTGAGGTTTGGAAAGCACCTGCCCACTTCTTCCATCTGTATGCAGGAGTTAGCACCTTGCTGCTATGGTACTTATCAAAATAGGAATAAAATTATCTGTGCGTATCTGTGTTTGACAGTTGTCTTATACCACTGTCTTGGAAGCCTCAACAAACTTCTATCTTTATTTTGAGATATCTGAAGGAGAGTCAGGAAAATATAATGGTTAAGAGCATGGGTTGTGGAGTTAAACAAACCTGGATTCAGAAGCTGTCTTGGTTACTTTTCACTCATTGTTGAGACAAAATACCTGATGACCAAAGTGAAGCAACGAAAGGTTTATTTAGCTTACAGTTTTTGGAGATTTCAGTCCATATTCAGCTGGCTCCAAGGCAGGGTGGCATGGCTGTGGGGCATCTGTAAAGGGGAACTGCGAGAGACAAAAGCAAAAAGGGTAAAAAGGGAAAAAGCATGCCTTCTTCCCACTCTTATATTGTATGCCGGCTCCCTGCCCTTGGGCGGTTGCAGCACTCACAGCACCAATCCCAGCACTAGACAAAGAACCAATCACAAATGCTAGATTCAGCTGCCTCCATGATTGCATGAGGCTGGTGGGGTGGGCATCTGAACACAGACAATAACAGAAGCCATTTCTGGTGTATGAGAGATTCACTTCACCTTGGATAAATCACTTGCTTAAAATTTCTGCACCTCCATTAATTCACATGTAAGGCAGTGATAGTAAAGCTACTTTGGTGCATTATTTGGTAATTCAGTAATGTCATGCACTTGAAATGTTTAGTCCAGCAGCCAGTGAGTAGCAAATAATATTCAGGACTGAGAAATAGTTTTCAGTCATTTATGAAACATTTGAATAACTACTATGAACCAGACAAAATACAAATGTTGCCTGTGTGTGTATATCTTGAAGTAACGAAGCACACCCCCACACTGCCTCTGCATTATATGAAAATGTATAATTAGAGTTTTTAAGCAGTTTCTAACCAGTAGCACATTAGCAAACAACAAACAGTATTGCACGGTACAGAGTTTGTTTACTTTGCAAAATGCAGATAATGCAGCTGCTTCACACAACAGTCAAAGGGAGGGGTGCTGATTGCAAAGTAAATTGAGCCCTGGGACTATCTTTAGTGAGAATGTGACATCATTTTAAATTTTGAATCATGCATTTTAAATAACTTTGTTTTATTAGTTAAGAAAACCAGGAGAATCAAGTAAAATACTCCATACTCTTCCTAAATGCACTTAACCAAATAGAACTTAAAACAAAAAGGATGATAAAGTAACTAATTTTATAATCCATAACATCTACATAATGACATGGTTATCTTGGTCAAAATATATGTCCTGGAACATAATAACCATATGCTATAAAATATAATTGCTATAACAGCATAGGCCAAACAAGGTGAGTCTTCATTCTGTCCACAGACATTAGCATTATGAAAAGGTTCCCCATGGCAATTAGATAGTTAGTGAAATGCCATTATGCCTATCTTTCCATGTGTAGTTATGGCTGTGTCTGTATGACACTGAACATCTGTATGAATATCAAAAAGTTCAATCAATTCTCCAGCTGTCCCTAAATATCAGCATGTTTTGCTTATGGACAAAACAGCTGGATTTAAGTTTTTCATTTCAGTTTCTTCCAGATGTTATTCTCTTATAGACTCAACCATTTTTGGAGTTCTTTCCTTCCACTTACCTTTGGGATTATAACTGAAGTAATAAAAACAAAAAACCTTACCACATAAATATTCTTTCCTGTGTTGAAGGATACCGCTAGTCAAATATCTTCTAGGTCATACATGGGTGGATGTTAGTTGTCAAGACAGTAACTATAAAAAATTTAACAGAAGAAAGATCATGGAAGTTTTGGGTCTGAGAGATACAATCTTCATTTTCATGTTAGTAGAAAGTGTGGAAACTGGCGTTAGTAAGGTTGGTATTTTTTACGATTATTACTATGTTTGTAATGAAAGACACAGATATTGACATCAGAAAATAGCAACTTATGCACACATCTATGCATAAGTTTAGATTCTACTCTTGACTTTTATCATCATGATTCCTAGTTTTCTCCAGTCATCCCAGTTTTGGTGCTAAAAGTCTGGTGCCTTAGGAATGCCTTCAGTACCAGGCAAGAGGGTGACTCCTCACCTTCATCCTCATCTACAAGAGGAGGACAACAATAACTTCCTAACAGAGTTGTACAACATGATGGTGAATAAGTAAAGCATCTAACAAAGCCAAGAGGAGCAAGGTCTCTACATGGGAACTATTATCATCATTATAAATCTCATCCACATTTCCTGTCCTATTTCCTCTTAAAGCACAAGCTCGTCTGTTTTCATTTTATTCAACACAATCAACACTTCACTTGCACTATGATAGTCACTCTAATTGATTCCATATCATTCTCAGAGCACTTAAATTTCTACAGTGTATTCTCCATCACTGACTCAGTGGTCATGAGGTTTTCATCATCTTCACTGGGGTACATAGGTAACATTTTTTTCCCACTAAGCAGACTAGATGTGCTGCTCTAGTTCTGTCGTACTTTGTCAGCTGTAGAGCCCACAACCAGTCTGATACACAGTGGACACACAACAAACTCTTGAGAGTTGAAAGAACAGTTCACAAAACAAAGCAAAACAAAAGAAAGCAACACAAAACAAAACCGTCACAGGCGAGCTACGACAAACCAATGGAAAGAACATCAAGTGGCAGCCCTTTCCTTCTTTAAAGAAGCATCTTTTCTACCATAAATTTCACTGTCCATACTCTAGAAAGTGTTCGTTTTCCTTTAGGAGTTAACTGGATGTATTTTCTTTCCAGAACCAAAAATTTGCGGTATACCTGGTCTACTTTTACTACTGTCTTCTACTCTTTGGCCCAATCATCCTCTTTACTCTCCAGCTTCAGGTTGCTCACTTCCTACCCTAAAATATCCACCAGCCATGTCTATAGTCTGATCTCATAATCCAACTCTAAATTCAAAGGACACCCTCGGGAATCATTCAGATTCCTCTTTTTACCTTCTTCTGCCCTCTTGGTCACTCATTGTCAGGCACCTTCCACTTCAACCAAGTCATGCCCCTACTGCAGTCCTTCCAATGCCTGGAGCCTCTGTGTAGACATAAACTGCAATGGGTAGTCAAGCCATGTTTGTTCCCTTCTTGATCTTTTCAATTTAAGACCCACCTTCTCCAGAAGGTTTCTCCTGATGGGTCCTTCCCAGTGTCTAACCTAGCAGGAAGGTCTCAAAACAGAGCCATCTTCCCAGAGTGCTGGCTGCCTCTAGCTGAGTAACAATGCTACAATTTACTGCAGTATGGCATTAGAGGAATGTTTTCACTTTTCTGAGCTTCTATTCCTTTGATAACTTGCGATGAAAAAATTAGGAATAATTATGATGAGAATTACAGGAAGTACCATACATAAAGCTTGCTTATGAATTTATTCACTTTTATTCATCCTCGCAGTCCCATCATATCTTAGGATTTCCTACTCTCCTGTCTCTTCTGTGGAATAAAACAATTGTGAGAATTCTCAGTATATATCCCCAAGTTATTTGCTTTGGCTTTGGTAGGCTTTTAATATCCATTACTGGACCAATTCTAGCCTCTATAGAACTCCACTCTAATAGAAGATCCATGCTGGGGACTGGGTCAGCACCAGAGAATTTAGGTGACACTAGTTATTTTGAAAATGAAAATGAGTAACCGATCTAAAAGAAATTCCACAGTGGGAACTTTTCAGAACCATAGGGGAGAAAGAAAAAAGCTGATCTTCCTGACCTCTCACCTTAGCATTTTTCTCCCTTCTACTTTCACACAGTGAATAATCAACATGTCAGAGTTCATCGAGCTCTAGATCCAATTAAGTCTGACCTGAGGGATAGTTACTCATGCTCCCAGCAGGGGTGTGCATCGTCTATGCTTTGTTCAATTTTTTAATTACCCAAGTTAAGTTGAACAACACTGCCCACTGAATGTGCAAGGGGAGCAGCTGCTGGTTCAAGCATCCAGGCGTGGATACTAGAAAAGATCTCAGGAAAGAAATCACCTTTTTTATTTAATCCACATGGAAAACATTAGAGAGTTGAAAATTCTCCAGAGCTTTTGTCTAAACGCTTATGCTCGTCTCTGGCTCATGGGTAACATAGCCTGTACACCCCTCAGTGCCTATCATGTACACAGTGCTCTACAAGGTTGTTGTGAGAATTAGGATTAGTACATGTAATGTAAGTAACATAATACACAGTAGATGCGCAATTAATGGTATTCATTATTAATATATATAACCAGCATTATTGCGATCTTTATCAGAGGTTTGGAATATCAGTTCAGTCTTCACTTTGGGAAAAGACTGTGTGTGTGAGTGTGTTGTGTGCATGGGCATGGGTGTGTGTGTGTGGTAGTACACTCAAGGGTCACTGCATGATATCCATGGATTCCATTAAGGGTGCCTAATATTTCAGGCTGACTTCAAAAGTCATGCTCTAGGTGGGAGATTTAGCTCAGTGACACAAGCTCCTTCCTGGCAAGCATGAGATCATGAGTTCGATTCCCAGTACCCCCCCCCAAAAAAAAGGTTATGTTCTAAGATATCTTTGTCACAGTCCCTTGTAATGGGTTTTTGTTGGGAAAAGGGGGAAGAAGGTGTAGCAAATTTGAACACGTATAAAGATTCTGGTACTCTGCTAGGTGCTTTTTCTGTATTTTCTCATCTAGTTTTCACAAGTTCTCAGTAACATGTTATTATTTCCATTATACAAAGGAAACAGACATAGATATAATTAAGAGCACAGATTCAAAGCAGGTCTAAATCACTTTCTACTTTGGGGGAATCAGAAGGTCCAGTTCGCTGGATGTGATGTTGCACGCCTGTAATTCCAGCACTCAGGAGGGTGAAGCAGGAGGATCTCTGTGAGTTCAAGACCAGCCTGAACTGCATAGGAAACCCCATCTCAAAAACAATATGCAATATATATTTACCAGTGTTAATCTCCAATTATTTTCTTTTGAAATTTCATATCATTGTCTTTATTCTTTTTTGGTTTTTAAAATAAAAAAAGTAAAAAGAAAGACAAAAATAAAAGCTAAAAAAAAGAAGGCCCAGGTCTTAGTTTTAGTTTCTCCCTAAAAATATGTCAATTTAAGAAAATTACCTCACCATTCTGATCTGTAGTTTTCTAATCCACAAAATAAGTAGATTGACTTCGACCATGTTTAAGATCCTTTTCAAAGCTATAAGTTTAAGATGAGCTATTCTAACATAAATTTAATCAAGGAGAAAGAAAATGAAAGGGACATCTCTGCTTTTAGTCACTAAGTCAGTAATATTTCTTTGAGTTTTCTTTTTTCTAGATACTATGAAGGGAAACAAAGTAGGAAAGAATAGAAGACCTTACCCTGTTGACTCTTGCTCTAATATACCTTTTCTGACTGGTTTTACTTTTATTTGCCCTCCAGTTGACCTCTGAAGCATGCTCCTCAGGATGCCAGCGTTCCTCTCTCTGTCAAGTCCATTTGTCATTAAGATTCAGGTTTGGGAGACTTTGTGGAACTTTGCCCTAATGGCCTTCCTCTCAATCTTACCACTGTGCTTTTCTCCCATTTTTAGCATAACATGTGCATTGGATTGTGGTTTAAAACATCACCATAAATATAATCAGTGCATCGTGAGGTACAGGAAAATCTCCCTTACTGTCTCATACTGAAAGACCTGTGCATCTATGCCATAATCATTTGCAGGAACACTTAGAGGAAAGGAATCCTGTGTTCAAGAGGCAAAACGTGCCTAGCTTTGATAAAGCCTCATTCATTTGGCTTTATCAGCTAGATATATTAGAGAGTCAGTTCTTTACCTGATAAGAGCATTCATGGAAAACTTCTTTTAAAGTCAAACTACTCTAGTGAATTTCAATATGAATTTGTAGAGATTTGATTATTATATAACTTTTTAAGGAATAATCTCTCCCATTAGACACTTACCTCCTTGAGAAAAAGGACTGCTTCTGCTTTCTTTTTTATTTCACCCCCAAGAGGTAGGCATACAGTAAGTGCATAATAAATACAGTAAAGGAATGAGTAAAAGAGAAGAAATGAAAAATTACAACTATTATTTGTATGAAGGAACACAGCATATTGCCAAAATAATATTGTAGCCTAATGAAACCAACTGTATTAAAGTATTATTGTTCTCTTTATTTTGTGCTTGAACAAATTTGCTGTGAAACCCGTGAGTAATCGCCTCTTGTTAGCGCTTCAGGACGAGGAACAAAAGCCATGTGTTGATAGAGGAAGAAAGAGCAGTGTACCTGGACCATTTGCTTGTCCTGGCAGTAATAACATTACTCCTAATGTGCTTCTTCAGATTAAACAGTAATAGTTAGCTCTGAGCAGTTAGACATTTTGCTCAATAAAAATAATGGCATTAAATCCAATGAGCAGGAGTTGATTGTGTGCTGCATTGTATCCTCATCTTCATGAAAGGGAAAAAAGCAGGCGACTGGCGATTACTACAGATAACACCAAACAGGTGAACCTGACCTAGAATTGAAGCCCTGCTCAGAGAAACCAATGTGAGAGCGATCTAACTCCCTCCTCTCTCACAGTTGTTATTAATATGCTATTTATTTAGTGATTACAAACATGGATACCATTCCAGCTTATATCAACTATCGCCAGGTAAGTTACTGGCAGTGTTTACTGTGGGATTTCTCAGGGTTATAACTGAAAAAATCTACCGTCTTCATACCCCGACAGTTTGGCTGCCTCTCCCTAGCAAACCTCTCACCACCCGCCATTATCTGGAAGGCTGTATGGCAGACCCCAGACACAGGCGGATTGCATTTTCCCAGTAAACAGTGTCACAGGAGAGTGCTGGAAATGCTTGCACTGAAAATTTTGACTTAAAGAGACAGACCAAAAAGACTCCTTCTTTGTAATTTGGAAGGGTCCTTCTCTTATTGACACATTTCATTGAGTGTTGAAACAAATGAAAGGTAGTTGGAACAGTCTCAGAAAAGAGATGACTAGAAACTTGGCTTCCAGATTTGGTCCAGCTCCTCTTCATTTAAGTTTCCATGAGTACATTTGAAGGCAAGTCTAATGAGCTTTAAGGCTGGAAGATTATCATGCCAAATTAAAAGCAGTTAACAGGAACTCTAAGATCCAAGATTAAGATTCTGTTTTCAGTCATTAAAATTAAATAGTATTCTTCCACTCAAAAAATTTAAACTATTTCAATGAGTCTATAATTTATAACTGGGATAGGGAAAAGAAATGCACCTTAATCAGAAAGGGATGTCAAAAACTAAAATAACCCAGGACTGACTGCAAAGGCCAGTGAGTTCCATGATGGTGGACTGCCAAACCGTGTCTGCGCTGCACCCCTATATTTTTGCAGGGAGCCTGGCACACTCAGTAGCTATACAGGCAAATTAAAGAAGACGAATGAAGAAATGGATGATTGAGAGCAGAACCAAGCACAATCCAATCTCATTTTAAGTTCACTACTTACTGTCACGTCTAACACCACACCAGGTAACGTTCAGTTTCTGTGAAATCAGAACAACAGCAACATCCATGCAGCTTTCAAGTATATTCTCCACTAGTATCAACCGCCACTCTCATGGCTAACTGATCACATTTACCTGAGCTAATTCTTGGCTAAAGAAGACATAACACATGCTTGTAGATACTTGAGAATTGGAGCTTCTCCCTTGATATAGAAAGGTGCATTGTTTTAAAGAAACCCAGATGCATGAAACTGAGGCCTCTATTTCAACCTTTCCCAGGGTTAAGGGTAAGTGCTCTGCATTACCTGCAAGGAAAGCCTGGGGAATACAGAAATATAACCAACAGTAGCTCAGGGAGGGTGTAGGATTGGCACCTACCCAGCTACCATGAGTACAGCTGTGGCCATTCTTTCTTGTACTGTGCACCCCAAAGGGTACTGTAAAGTCTAGAGAATGAAATTAGAAGGAGATTTCTCTTTTTATCTTAACTATACGCACCCACTGCCTCTTCATTTATTTTTCTTCCATCTTTATTGCCTACCATCCCCCACTCCGGTCCCACACACTAGCCCTGTGTCTTCCAATTCATTCGGATGATGACAGAGGTAGCTGACAGCACAATGGGTACAGTAGTCATCTTATTTCCCTCCAAGTATTGTCTGTGCCAGGAATAAAGAATTGCACAGTGGGACATGTTGTATACCAACTCCACCCCTTTCCTATCTCCTACAAATGGTCCAGCTATTGGAAACACTGAGATACAGTGTTTCATAAACTTCCTTCGGATGACCTCCTGAGAAATAAGTAGTATCTGGCACAGTAAGCTAACTGTTATTCCAGTAAAATGACTGTAAAGTACTTTATCTTTAAGTAAATAAAATATATTCTGCTGGGTGCCATCGAAATGTCCATTAAGACTGAGTGTCAACAGCTGAGAAGGGACTGGAACCTGTTTTTCCTCGCCATTGTAGGTGGCCACTGAGCAATAGGTCTATGGAGTTATGTCAGTAAACCCCTTTATTCATCCAGCATTCCTCAGAGCTTCATGGTTAAGAGAGTGAAAAGTGGGTTATCTGAGAAGAGTTGGGGACACTTATTCGCCTTGTTAAATGGGGAAGGGGCAAAGGAGGAAATAATGACCCTAGAAACTTCATCTATGGGTACTCCTCATTTGTGAATATACAGTGTCAGTGAGGATTATCATTTTCAGAAAAAATTACTGAGTGAATACCAAGTTTGAACTTTGAAAGTTCTTTTCAATTTTTTTCTGATAAGCTTTTGTCATTATGTAAATGGATAGGAATGTGAATTTCTACTTTTTGACCTATTATCAGAAAGAAATAACCATTGAAAGATCAAAATAGCAAAAGATAAAATGCTCATTAAAATAAGATAATCTATTTAATAAGCTAATTTGCTGTTGCTCTGAAATCGTTTACATTTGAAGAAATGAACTACCACTATAAAAATCCCGTAGGTGTCAGCGTCTTATAAAATTCTAAAAAAAAAAAAAAAAAAAAAAAAGCTAAGAATGAGATGTTTACATGTTCAGGTAGATTAAGTGATATTTAATGAATCGCTACTTTAAAATAGAAGTTAACCTCTGGGTTATGCAGGTTTGACTTCTTGGAGCAAGGCCCAGGTCATGTGTCGTCTCCTCATTTGGCTAATACAAATTAAAATGTGAGACAGGGTGGCAAAGAAAGGGACAAAGCAGCACACATTTAAAACACAATCTACTCTGGGCACATATCAAGCCATGACCTTGAACTTTGTAACTTTTAAACAAGTTCCCCAATGGACTTGTATGTTTCATTCAAACATTGAAAACTACTTGTTTGCAAAGGATACCGGGTCACTGAGTAAAGTTTTACTGCAGTCCTAAAGAACAATAAACATGCTGAGTTAGTTTTGCAAGTAAATTCCCCAGGTTTAAATGGTCAGAGTGTATTAACTTAGAATTACAAACCGATGAAGTCTTGCTGACTAGATTTCTGCTAGGAGCAAATAATGAAACTTCAACCAGGAAATGATGAAGTTCCAAGTTCTTGTGAGGATATTGCAGTCCAGTGATTACCTGTAATATTATGCTGAGCAATACTAAGGAGGTTTATAGATGGAAAGAGTTTGTAGGATTCATAACATTTTTTCCCACAGAAACAAGATTCCTGGTCTCTTACCAGAGTTTAAGGGGAAAAACAAACCAGCATTTAGTAGATCACAGGCTTTTCGTCGGCTTATTTGACTAGATGACTGTTCCCCACGCAACACATACCCCAAGAGTGGTATGAATAAAACCAGTCTGAGTGGATTTTTTCAGCTATGTTTTATGAGTTGTTTAATTAGCAACACACACATACGTGCACGCACACACACACACACATACACACACTTTAAAAGCTCTTTTGTTTTAGGTTAACTTGGTAAAGAATGTTGCATCAAAATTGGTAGACACAAATAAAGAGAAAAATAAAACCTAGATAGTAGGAAGTAGGGAGATTTTTTTTCAAATGAGAAGGGAAACAAAAGATAGAAGGAGCAGGGAGAGAGGGAAGGAAATGGGGATTTTAAAAAAGAGAATTGAAGAAAAAAATGGAAGTAGAGTTTTTGCAAATGGGAAGGGGAACAAGAGTGAGAGGGGGCGGGGAAGGAAGGGAAGGGAAAGAAATGAAAAAAGAATGATAACACATACAATCTCCCCGCCCCCCGATAAACGTAGTCATTACGTACCGCAGAAATGTACTAATAAAAAAAGACAAAAAAAAAAAAAGCATAGATGCACACAATTAAGCCAGATCGATGCTCCATTCTCTTAAATATATGTTCATGCACTGAAGTACTGAAAAGAGGAAAGTTACCCAGTAGATACTGTAAGATCCACATAAAAGAAAAATCCAACATGTTGCTTAATCAATAAGGATATTTACTCCCTCATAAGAAATCCAGACATAGGATTTTAGGATTGGTTAATTCAGTGGTTTAACATCATAAAGAGATTATGCGTGATTTTTGTTTAGGGTTTTTTTTTCCTCTTTCCATATGTTCCATAAGAACTATAAGATGTAGGTTTATTTTTCTTCCTTTTACAAGGAAAACAGGGTTTGGAGAGGTTAAGGCTTGTATGGAAAGTCACTCCATTGGCTGAGCCAACACTTCAGCCCACTCAGAATCTAAAGCTTGTTGCCTACTCATTCTAAAATCATGTAGTACATTAACTAAGGATATGAGGTAACACTTACTATTAAATATGTTAATATACATATACATGGTATCTATACAATGAGACCTGCTTGTGTCACAACTGTCAACTTCCTATTTCTGCTACACAACTTGTAAGTACACTCCAAGATGCTCACCTCATACTTGACATACAGTTATCAATGACCATAATCTTTTAGATAATTTGAACTGAATGAACAGTTCCTAAGTCATCCTGCTAATCTTGAGTAATATTTATTAAGATTATATTAGAACTTCCGCAGGGTTTTCTCATCACCACTAAAAGAGCCAGACAAACAATTATATTATTCACCACAAATAGCTTTAGTACATGAGTGATTGGTCCTCTGTTGTTTCAAGTTATCATTCCCAAACCTTAAAAGAGAATTATTTTTATTCCCATTCCACAAATGGGTGGCTATCTTCAGTGTATCCATGTAGATTCGATAAGTTGAAGAGTGCTCAACTGTATACCACGACCCTGGATTTTTCACCTTCCATCCCCCACACCACTCTTGCTTCGCATGAGAGAATCCCCTTACCATCCATTTAAAGATAAATTTTTATCTTTACACTTTGAAAGATTCACTAGAATCACAAATGTAGGTCAGAGCAAATATCTAGATATTGTCTCCTAAACATTCACTGAACAAGTTTTAGGAGCCAAGTTCTGCATGGCAATTACAAGTACATGGTATTATATAGTATGCACAATAACTCTGTGAAATAAATATCACTATCTCTGTTTTACAGATAAAGAAACAAGGACTCTGGGGGTTTTAACAGTTCACCCATGACACACAGCTCTTAACAGGGCTAGGATTATGTTCTCTCAATTCCAGTGCAATTTCCACTGTGATAAATTGGGGGGAGAGATAAGAGTCATTAGGAAAACAAGGTAACCAAGTATTTCTCTGGCTAGCAGCAGTGAGAGGATCGAGGTCAGGCTGGAGAACATGAGATTCTCAGGGGAGGTGTGAGTGGAGAAGAGGGACAAAAATGGCAAGGCCAGTGAGAAAAACCATCCGTAGGTCTTTGATTCTCCAGAGTCAAATTCTGCAGCAAAGCCACTTTGCTACTTATTCGGGCTTTCTTTGGTGATGCTCAGGTTGATAAGTTGCAGAAACAAAGTTGTTCAAGTGTCATCATACTTTATAAATATCTGCAAAGAACAAAGAACTTCTTGCTCTATCTTGGTTTGGAAAGAAACAGTATCTGAGTCTACAGCTGAAGGTTTTCTATTCTGTAGGAATGCCATGTAAGGCAGGGACAAGTCACTGAACCTGGGGCCACCGGTTTTATCAGCCACTAGGTGGTGTGGTGAGATGGAAAAGTCATAATTTGTCGTGACCTGCTATTAATTCACATACAGAGACAGTTTAGCAACACAGCACCGAAGAAAAATAAGTATTATATTGTCATATTAAAACTTTACCCTGAGTTCAAAAGTTTTATTAAAAGTAGACCATCACTAGGGTTGAGGAGTAGTTGTGCCCCCAAAGTCTGGAAGCTCATAGGACTCCTCTTAGTATGATAAGACCAGTGTTATGCTTGAACGACTCAATGTATGGTACGAAATCTACAGTATGGTGCGCAGATGTGTTTTACTCCTCACAGTGGTAGCCCATCAACTCACATGGAGTCTATGGCTGATCACCTCCAGGAAAATGGATTTTGCCTTGCTTCCATCTCTCCATGTCTGATCACTAACATGTCTCTGAGAGGTGGTAGATTTGTGTGCCTGACACCAGTAAGATCTAATTCTCCCATCCTTACTTACATTCTTTAGAAGCAACTACTCTCCTTTTGTTACTAGAGATTGAAGCTCAGGATATAATTTTCAGGCCTCATTTAGATAATTTAGATAAAAATAAAGAAGGAAGATAATCAAAAGAGACAGAAAGAATTCATTTTGTAATTCCCAAGTCATCCCCATCATTCATTCCCTCATTCTAAAGTCAACACATTTATAGTTGACCTATGGTGCCAGAAACTATCCTAGGAAGGTGGACAGGAAATCAAATCTGCTCAATCCCTACCCTTGAGGAATTTATATCTTGGTGGGGGAAAAATAATAAACAAATAATAAACTAAATCACTTATAAACATGACATCCGGCAAGGATCACTCAGAAGAAAATGTAAGCAGGGCAGTAAGGTAGGAATGGTGGGGAGTGGATTAATTTATGCCAGAGGTCAGAATGCCATGTATATAAAGATTCCTTCATTCAGTATTTATGGACCATCCTTAAAGATCTGAGTACTGTGCAAGACATAAGATAAATAAGATGGTCGCTGTCCTCCAGGAGCTGACGGCTCATTGGAGAATCTCCCCACCTGCTCCACTAGGCAGACGGATTAGAAGTACTGGGGCATGTTGCTGCAGTAACATCACACACAGTGACCAATTTGAACAGATTGTAAGTATTCCAAAACTCACAGTGGTTTCCATAAAATAATTCTCACTTCAAGTAAACATTTCCAGTTGATGAGTAACTCTATTTTCCACCGACAGCACTCATATTTGAGGGTTTCCTTAATGCAACAACGACTTGTTTTTCTAATTGGTTGCCAAGGATTGTTTGGGTCCTTATTGAAATGTACTCACTTAGCTTCTCCAAAGCAACTTGGCTGGTTTCTCATTGTACTGGCAAATTCTGTCTCCTGTACTGAAAAATTTGTTCTTTCTGAAAAAAACTGGGACTGTCCCTGGATGGTTTTCATTAAAATGAAAGATGAAAAAAGAACGATAGACTTTTCTGAAAGTAAGTGATAACAGAACAGAACATTGTATCAACAAGATTCCCATAAAGTAGGTCACACCCTAGGTGACATGTCATTTTCTCCCATTTCTATAGTGCTTTGTGCAGATTACCTGGCTCAAAATTTCCTTATTCATCAAGAAGATGAGGGAAAAGTATAATTATGGTCAAAATACTAGCTTGTATAAATAAGCTGTTTTCTTCACTGTGTTTTTAATACAAAATCCTTGTCCCAAACTTTACAAAGGTTGTAATAATATAACATTGTTAACAAGAAGACTCAATCATGTGAGAGAGGAACACTGAGCAGAGAGGTCTTTGTTTTCCTGAAGACAGAGTCCTTTTGCTAGGGCATGGGAGATAATATCACACACAGTTGCTCGCGAGTAGGAAAGACAGACTTGCAGGCCTTGTTGCCAGCACAGACAAGGATGATCCATTTGCCCTGCAGACTCCATGCTGGAACCTTCTTTCCTTCCACATTCTTACTGTCAGCTCCTCACCCTTTGCCATCCTTAGGGGACCGGGGAGAGAAAATTATTTGGTCTTGGCTAAGGCATGAGCACAGGTGGTACTACTTGCTGTAAACTTTTCAGTTTTTGTTGGAGCTATGGGCTGACTTTATAGAGATCTCTGAGCAGTTTGTCCTGTCAGAGAAGCGGAAGCCAGAGCTTTTGGCTCTTGCTGTTGATGGATGGCATCACTGCTGGTTGCCACAGGCTGCCGTGTTGCAGCAGACACATTCTTGCCCTGTGGAGCCTGGGTACAACAGTGCTAGACTGAGTCACAGACTGGCTACAATCAAGTGTTCCGTTTGTTGGCTGTTCCATAAAGTGGATTTATGTAGTTCTTCCTACACTAGGTTGGGGAAATTTCATACCAAATTTTGAATTCTGTTGTGCTAGTCCTTTTATTTTCCTATATCAAGGTGAAATCAATTTGTCATAAAATTTCTCCATATATTGGCGTCCTTCCCTTTGGTAAAGTTTATCTTGGTTTTTTATTATAACATCTCCCATTGCTATGATCAGATCAGATTTAGGGTAAGTGACAGACAGGAATTCTGCTGTTAAACTTACTTCCAAAGGCCATGAAAAGTTAATCAGTGATAAGATCAAGAACTTAGCTCTAAATATAAACTTTCTCAGCACTTGCGAGCAGTAAATTCTGCTGAATTCTGACACTATCCTAAAAATCTCCATAGGAACTCTGTGCCATGGTAAATATTCTGTTTTCTGAGAACATTGTTCAAGACAAAATTTATTTCATTGAATCTTAAGTAGCTGATTCTGTGACTTACGTGGATGCCCTACCTTTCTCTGCTGATAAGATCCTACCGTGAAAATTCCAACTTTTCTGGTTGGTAGCTCAGTGGTAAAGGGCTTGTGTATCGTGTGTGTGAGACCCTGGGTTCAATCCCCAAGATCACACAAACAAAAGAAAACAAAACAAAGTAAACCCGTTCTTAGTTCTGTGAACTTTGATTCTGGGAATCTATTGCCATTAAATAGCTTTGTCAGGGTGGCCTTCCCAAAGAGTAAAGATGTTCCAGTTAGTTGGTGGCTTTGGTTTAGGTTGTACCATTTATTTGTTTGGGTTGTATGTTTTGAACATGTGCCCAAAGCTTTTAAAGAGCATGATGGGAACATTTGTACAAATGAAATTGAAAGCAAGGGAAAAGGCATTGCCAACATTTTAATTATGAACCTAGCAGCATGTGTACTTATCTCACAGTTTAAAGGGTATCAGACAAAACAATGGAACGAAGGAGCACTTGGTGGTCTCTAGAAGGATGACTGCCTTATCTACTTATCAGGAAAAAAAAAAGGAAAGAAAACTCTTTCTATCCTTTCGACTACACAGAGATATGGAAAACTGCCTTATGTCCTTTTCCCAACACCCTTCACCCTTTGAGGCACTGTAAGGACAGAGGGTAAAGTCCTAAAGCAGACTAGTCTCTGTGTCAGATGACTGGGTTGTTTCATTCTTCCTACATGGCCTCTTTCAAAGCCAAAAGGGCCAGCACATCTTGGGGTGCTAAACTCCCAAAGAGCATGTGTATTCATGCCTGTGTCTTCTAACCCTTGTTGCCTTCTATTACCCACAGGAAAAAATGCCAAACTCCTTGGAACCTCACTTCTTTTGACAGACAAATTTCTCAGAAATGGGTAACCAGAAGAGCCAAAGGATTGCTACCCACAAGGGCATTACTAAGGTCGGGGTGGTGAACCAAAAGAATTTGGAAAGTCTGAGAATCGGGAAGATTGGGATTGTTGACATGCACTTTCTTTTCCTTTCGTTCTTACGAGTTTTTTCCTTTCTTGCATATTCAGTTCCAGTCAAGTGTGTTTCAGTCCAGACATAAAATCATGATCTGCTTCCCTCCCGTCTCTGTGTGAATTAGGTGTAATTATAAGGTAAAAATAACATTGTCTCCTCCCTTGAAATGGGTGGTTTTATTCCAAGAAGTTTTGTTTAGGAGTCTCTTTGTTGTTGCTTTTCATGTTAGTATACATTAAATGTTATTTTTAAGGTAGCTATTATGGTATGATGTTCTAATATAATGGGGGGACTAAGAGTTTATCTTTTAATTTGAACGTAAAGACACATACCACCACAAATAGTTGATAGATAATTCTCTCTCTAAATGTAACCACTAGAACCAGAAGCCTTCAGCATAGAATGCTGAAACTCACTTGAAATGTCTCAGCAGGTTCCAGGAGTATGTACTTCAATGTCCAGTAAATTTCATGTAATTACAGCAGCAGGATGAAGGAAGCTTGTGGTCTCTGCAGGCTGTTAGGACCTTAGTTATGGCCAGAGGGCTGGTGTGCAGGATTCAAGCCTCTCCCCAGCCTGTGCTAGCAGTTTGAAGCTTCCTTCAGAGCAGCAACCAGTTAGAATAAGCCAGCTGCGCAAAACAGAACTTAAAAAACTTACAGACTCAGGTAAAATAATACTACCTGTGACTCTTTCCCCCTTTGGAGAGTATAATGCAAAGAAATCGGCAAATCCTAGACAAAGGCAGCTAGCCTCTAAGAAAACGCCATAATCTGGTCAGTCAGCCGCACTGGGTTATTTTTCTAAGAACAATAAAACAAATCAATGAATTTGAATTGAGTTATCATAGTGGTTTTCAGAATTACCTGAACAGCTTGCCAAAAAATTCTGACTCCTGGGAACTAGCCCTGAATTTCCGGTTCCGAAAGTCTGGGGCAGTCTTGGTCATCTGTGAAATGGCTGTTTGACTTCTCACAAAATTATTGGGAGCATTGAAAGAGATGCGTCTGTTAACGCTCTCTGGAAAGTACTACGTGCACGCTAATGTTTAACATGTAAAGTGTAAATAGTGTTACTCATATTTGTTTGGCACTGCTAGGAATTTTAGAGAGAGAAGACCATTCCAGATGCATATTAATATTTTCTATTAAGAGTTCAGCTGAGAATATTTAGTTCTCAAGAAAATGAATTCTTTAGGAAAAATCAGAAAACAGTAGTTTAGTTACTCCTGATTTAAGGCTGAAAATAACATGTAGGTATCAAGACTAGATCCAGTTTGCTTTTAAGGAAAGGATTTTGATCTCTTCCTCCTCCTCCTCCTTCTTCTTCTTCTTCTTCTTCTTCTTCTTCTCTCTCTCTCTCTCTCTCTCTCTCTCTCTCTCTGTCTCTCTCTTGTTTCAATCACAGATGTATTTGGACATGAGCTGGAATTCAGGCTATTCTGATGGCATGACTTCCTCTTTCAATTGAACTACAGAGAATGAAAAATCATTAGGGGGTGTTTGTATTGTAGTTGGATAAAAGCATTCCCCTTAATATGAGTGTCTTGCTCACAACACAAATCCTAGCATGACTTGATAGTGCATAGCTCACATACCTCTCACACAGAGGTCTGATGAATGAGCTCTGGGATGAATGGGCATGTGAGAATACATAAGGAATAACAAATGCTGAAAACATCACAGGAGCATCGGAAATTCAGGATGCATTTCACTTGTGGTTACTACTTAAAAATGGAATTCGGTCAGGGGTCACTTTTTTTTTACTTATAAAATGAAAGCATTTCCACAAAGAATCCTACATTTGGAAAAAGAAAAACCTTAGACTTAATGTAGTCTACTGATTTTCAAATTGTGCTTTCTAGAGTTGTAAAGCAAGATTATACCACCTTGTTTAAACATCTGATTCACTTATGAGCTTTTAAAAGTATAGATATTAGAGCTGCTTTCCCAGAGAATCCAATTCAGCTAGGACCAGTGGATCCTGGGCATATATTTTAAAAGTGTTTTACAGATTGTGTAATATACACCAGAGTTGTGAACCATAAGATTCCAGGAGTCTGACAGTCCAAATATCTGGACTTGTGATTTTATAAATGTAAGAATGCTTCCTGGAGAAAATCTGATAGAATATATACAATACATAAAAATTGGGATGTGCTTCTTTCCTATAGAATTTAATTAATTTCATAGAAAGTACTTGACTCCAGAACTCAATTTGCACAAAGCTGTATCATGTAGTCTTGAGATAGGGCATTTACAGATGCACAAGGGATACGCAGGATTTGAGCCCCAATCATTCTCACCAAGACTGTTCATTCTGTCAATCTGGAAACATATATGAACAAGGGAGTTGGCTTAGGCAGCACCATGGGGAGGGAAAGAAAAGAAAAAGTATAACTTCAATGAAAGGCAGGTATGTTTTGAGTGGCATGATAGGATTGAATCACAAATGAAGTATCACAGCTTTCAGCACTTGCACTAATTCCTCATCTCTGCTCCGCATACCACAGACAAAATTGAGCAGTTTTGATATCCATAGTCTCAACTATTTTTTTTTGGTGGGGGGTGGGTGCAGGGATAAAAAGGAAAAATAAAATAATCTTTCTGTTCCTTCTTATCTTCACTTGATACGAGGTAGGATAATTTATTAGAGCTTGGAACTCACCAGGCAGGAGTTCCCTCTGAGTGAAGGGGAAAAAATTAGCAATGTGAATGCTAAGCATCCTCTTGAGGATGCTTCGAGATGTCAGTGTCTCTGCAAGAAGAAGGTGAGAACACTGCCTGACTTGATTGGCTTTTGTGCTTCTTGAGGTCCAAGACTCCCCCAGGTCAGTTCATCTCCTTGAATGCATAACGAACAAAGCTGAGTTAAAAATAAAAAAAGGAAAGAAAGAAACTGTTAAAAGTTGCCATTCTACATTGCTCTTCATTTTGGTCTTAACATGGACTCTATTTCCTTCCTGAACACCGTCACCTACACAAGAACTTTCAAATTGTGATCAAATGAAGAGAGCCTCATAAGATCTGATGACATAAAAGTTTGCATAAATTCCAACCAATTCCATCCAACACATCCTTCTATTTATAGCATTTTACTGTCCAAATGAATGAATCAATACCAACACAACTAGCCACTGAACACATCTTGGAAGTGTTTTCTATGATCTTTTAACCAACTTCAGTAAAATGTTTACTTAGCATAAGAAAGACTCAAAGAATCATGTTTCACGCTGGGGATTTAGCTCAATGACATAAGCACCTGCCTGTGAGTTCAATCCCCGTTACCAAAAATAAATAAAATAAAATAAAATAAAATAAAAATAATAAATAAATAAATAAATAATAATAAAAAGAATCATATTTCAAAGGGAATGTTATTCAAACCTGGGTAGGACAAAAAATATTCAATGAGACAATCCTTTAAAGACAATGGGTAATCAACATGTAGGAGAACTGTCTGATTAAGAAAAATGTACCTTTCTATTTAGACAATACTAGAATTTAGGAAACTGGTACTAAAGCGATGAAAGTGAGAAAGGAAAAATTGGTTATAGCAGCATGCCATTTGTGGTGGGTCTTGAATCCTGGTAGAACACTTCTGATGAGTTATGAGTTATATACCTCATCATGAACCACTGCGTTTTCTTGAACATGGAAATTACATAAACATGTAACTTACTGAAGTTAATTGGGCAGTATAGAGGGGAATGAATTGGGACCAGCCAGGAAAACATTGAGAGCAAAAGAATATTAAACAGGTTATTACTGTATGAGCCCAAAAAACAGTAGAGACATACAGGGGAAAAAAATAAGCTTTTGGTGGTAAAGAGACAAAACATACTGTTAAAAACAGAACATAAGAAACAGCTGAGCAAAAATGATTCTTCCACACTTATAAAACAAGCACTGACTTGAATCATGTGTTTGAAGGAATCATTCATGTAGGAAGGAATAGTTTTTGTTTGTCTTTTAAAATCTTTCCTTGTGCTCAGTTTAACAGCACATATACTAAAATATTCAAATCTCTCGCAGTTTAGTGTTTCTAGTGATTCTGGAGATGTGGTCAACGAGTTTGAAAAATCAGGATGCCTTGTGGTAATATATGATCAAATAGGAAATAATGTTTACAGGCAGTAGTAGGTAGAGAGAGAAAGTACATTCAGTTAAAAATAAAACCTTCAGTACCAGATACAAGTATGAAAGATTTTTTCCCCATTGAACTGAACAATTATTTTGACATCTTTTAGAACACGAAACTTTGTAAATACTCTCATCAAGGATTCTTCAGAATAGAGTCCATACACTCTGGTTCAGATTGTCTTATTCTTTGTGAAATTTTGTAATGTGTTGTGATTGGCGAGTCTTAACTCTGACCAAACTGTAGGTAAATCATACCTTTCTGCACAGAACCAGCAAGAGGCACAATTAGAATGGCACTAACCAGTCCCTGTGGCACATGTTGTCATGTACTGATTCACTGAGCATACATTTTTTGAGATCTGGTTATATAGCCTAAGTGTTAATGGTAATCTAAAAACTGTGAAGAGGCTCACAGTTTAATAGGGTACACATATATACAATAAAAATCCAGTAAAGTTGGAAATAAAAAGAAAAAAAGAATAAGAGCATAAAGACATAGTAAATTATTCTATTTAATGGACTGCAGGAAGATTTATAAAGTAAGTGATATTTCACATAAAATGGGCAACTGACATCCAATTCACTCCTTTTTCTCTTTTATGTCAACCCTTTCCTTCTTTTACTTTTCTCAAATATTTATGAAATACTTACAGTGTCTAAAGCACTATCATAGGAGTTTTGGGCTTCAGTCAGACATGAATTCTGCTTCAAGCAGCTGAAAAGGCATTATATTAAGTACTTGCACCAAGTAGAAATTACATAACTGTAGCAGAAGACAAACATATATGTATAAGACAAAGATAGAGCAATAGCTTTAAAAGTGGCAGGAAATTAGTCCTCACTGCTTTTGCTATTTTCTTAACTGCTCCCGAATGCCTGGGAATCATCCACAGCTGTATTAGGGACAGTACTGCCTATGGGAAACGAGGGGAGATCTGGTAACTGACACCATGGTCCATGGCAGAACAACTGATTAGTCACTGATCGTTTATAATTCCCAAACTCCACAGGGATACAGTTCTTGATAGTACATAAAAATTAACTGATGGCATTTCCCTTCTAAATGTCTGAAAATCATTTTCTGAAACCCTGATAGAAAGACCCTTTAAAGATAAATTTCACAGCTCTGTATCTGTGCTTTCTTGCTAAAAAGTGAAACCTGAACTTGGTTGCTAGACATGTAAGCCTTATTAGGCTTGAAAAACTGCTGTGCTTTGGGTTTTGTTCTTGTTTTTTCTCCACTCTTCCTAACCATTGAATCTTGAAGCACATTCTTTCATTAAGGAGATTCAGCACCCTCTACAGTAGTTGATTGCGAGTCATTAACAGCCTGCAGCATGTCCTAGTCCTAAGAGATAAGAGTCAGGCTTGTACAAATGAAATTTTAAACAAATGCTGCTTTACTTTTGCATCATTCTCTTAAGCAGTGCAAACTTTGGTTGGCCATAGAGCCAATAAAAAAACTCTAGCATAAAATTTAATTTCATTTTCACGTTATGTCCTATGACTTTGACATTCTATAGATCCCGAAGCTCAGATTTTCCTTCTTTCAAAGATTCTCGTTTCCCCTCGCAGAAACTATCTATGAATCATTTCCATTGTGTGCACCATTCTTGTACCAGTCAGCAAAATGGAACCTGCTTCATCAGTTTTTGGTCTCTGTAGAATTTTCTTCCATTCAGTGATTAATTACTAGCTTTTTGGTGACTTCTTAATCACTTACTGCATTTCAAAATCTTCCTTCATTTCAAATTCTCTAACAAAAGAAACAAAGCCTAAATAGAACAGAGGTGACTGCAGTTACTTTCCTCTCTATTCAGCTTTGTCTTTTCTATCAAAGGCATCAGTTTAGAAATGTATTAAAAATCATGGAGGAGTAAAACAAACACCAGGCAATGGGTTTCCTCAGCTAAAACATTACCATTTAAAACTTAAATTGACAAGAACGTATTTGTACCTTGCCTGAAACATAACATAGCCATTCGCTAGTGATAGTTATATTTTAAAAAGATACTGCATATATAAAGACAGCTTCTTCATGCTCAAACTGTATAGTTTTAAAAAACAAAACCAAGACACAATTTTATTGTTAGGAAATACCAACAGGCATTGCTTAACGCATGCATTAATAGGGCGTCTTGATAAATCACCTGTTAAATTTTAGCTGACAGCCTGTCATATATTAATTATAAATAATTGTAATATACAGCTATCATAATGCATGCAACACAAAAAATAGGAAAGGTAATTAAAGTATATCCTTTGTTTTCCTCCTTCACTTCTTGCTCACAAGAAAAATATGACCCAATGTTTCACTTGGGTTGGGACAGTGCCAGTGGTTAATGGAATGCCCCACTCTACTAAAGGATTTAATGGGAATATCCATTTGTCACAGTCGCATGCTGTAATCTCCAGTAGCAGAGCCAATGGAAAGCAGCATTGTACCATAACGTCCTCTGCACAGTGCAGGTGAGGGGGGAATGCGGCAGCCCAAGTGAGCGGTCAGGGAAGAGGGCCTTGCTTTAGAGAAAGATAAGGATTTCTTTTCTTAAAGGCGACAGTGCTGCCTAACCACAGAGATGCTGTCCTAGACAAAAAGAAAGTTGATTTCTTTCACATGAAGAAAAGCATTTAATGTCGCACGTTTCAGTCTTAATTTTAGTATATGTGCTACAGAAGCAAGCCCAGTATGGAGCATGTCTCAAATCCTGCAATCTCCTTGTCTACTGCAATTGCACCTGTTTGTGAAGAGCTTTGGGAGAGTAGAATCAGAAAGACCAGAATTAAACTTTCACCTCAATCCTCTCCTGGTTCTGAGTTTGAGCTTTTAAATCTGAAAAATGGGAGCAATATACCCAAATGTGTAATATGAGAGGTAGAATGCCCAGAATAATAGGAATAAAAACATATTAACATGGCACCTGAATTATTGTCTTTCTTTTTCACAACGTGGGTGGAAATTAGTGTTGTCTGATAGTATGTGTGTACCTTGTGACTCTGAAGAAAAAATTGTTTAATTTAGAGACGGTTGCATTTCTTTTATCTTTCTCACATTCCACTTCTGTATTTGAGAAAAAACAAGCTAGTGAGAAATACTATGTGAATTAAATTTGAAAAACTTTTTCAAATTAACATTTTAATAATTGTAGAGGTGAATATTTGAGCATTAAAACTATAAGTTATTGTTTTAATTCTAACATAGCAGCTAATTAATGAAGTATGTTAGACACAATTAGCACCACACGAAAAGGCCTATGTTTCAGTGACTTATGAAACTGCTCGCTCTCTTCAGAATACATTTGAATCTATGCTGTGTCACTCCTTTATAGGTGAATTTAGTAAAAACCACTGTACTCCTTACAGACAAAATGTGATTAACAATTTATTCCATACTTAAGATCACTATTTATCATAAACATAGAAGCAAAAACACAGAACTTGTGACCAAGCAAATCTAAGTTAAAAACTCTACCTTGAACACTTTCTACCTATTAGCTTGGCCAAATTATTTTTCCCCTCTGATCCTGTTTTTCCAATATACAAGAGGGTTGAAAATACTTAACTAGCAATTCTGTTGTGACTTGTTAAGATGAGGCAGTAGTTTTTTCTCCTTTAAACACTAGTCACACGGTCAACACATTTTCTTTCTTTTCTTTCATTGAAAAAACTGTTCATGACCCACAAGATTCACAACTCAAAAAAGGTCCTGATGGACTTTTTTGAAAAACAGTAGAATAGTATAATATGTTTAGGATGGTGCCTAGTACACAATGCAAGTGTAACAACTGATTACTATTGTTGTCACCACGATTATTTTTAGTCTTCTTTTAGGATGCTTCATGATAAATGAGAATAAAATCTTTCCAGTACTTCTAGGAACTAACTCCCTTGGATGGGGTCCAAAACATTCTCATACTCATCGTATGCTGAATTATGCACTAGAGGGGGTTGTGCTATAGCAAAGCTCCTGTGAGCTATTCATCACAGACTGTTAAGAACTGGAAGGGAACTAAGAAAATGTCTACTTCTACCGCTTTATTTTCCTTCATGCAAGTATTTATAGTTTTAAAAATATTCTACACTCATTGTTCCATGATAAGTTGGACACAGGGTTTCTTTGATATAGAACTTGAAGGGGATGAGTAAGAGTTGGTGCGGTAAGGGAAACTGGGTGATGATGTCTACTTCAGCTTTTGAAGAGTTGGGTGAACTTACATTCAAGGACTCAGTCTCTTTATCTACAATGAGATAATTTCAACAGGTGATTAGCTCACCTTTCATGTTCTTGACTGAAAACTTCCCAATGATAAATCAGTCTCCAGGTTTGAGGAGACGCTGCAGCATTCAGGTGTTCTTTGTGCTGTAAATGTTTTAATACAGGTGTATCTAGCTGCAGGCTTTCTCTTGCTTCTCAGATGTGCAGAGTTTGGCTGCTCTTTGTACTTTATCTTGCTTTCCTTAGCAGCCGGATCCTGAATAATTTTATCTCTTTTATTTTATAATAGCTCAGGTTCCCTTGTCACTCTCCCAAATCCCTCTTTCGTTGTCAGGTTGTTGTAGGGATAAGAATATCTAGGAACTTGTGGTGTCATTGGGGGCTTACAACTTATATTTACTTGTACCGTCCTCTGTCTCTTCAGTTTCTAGGTCGATATTTTATTCGTGTATTACTCATCTTCACGACAACCATGGCTGGCTCCTCCAGCTAGTCTACCTTACTACCAGTGTGGTAAGATGATATTTCCGATACTATGGTCCCAGAGAACAGACAGACTTCCCAGCTGGGTTCATCTTAAATGAGGTCAGTTCCAAAGACAGAGAGATGTGTGTTTCTATACCAAAGATCACAGCAGAAAAGCACTAGAGTTCTCAAACCCTTTGTTCCTTAAATATCCAGCTCTGGATGAAGAAAACAGTATCACCAGTTCTGTGAGGGAGGATGCAGTGCTTAGAAAGCCAAGTTGGAGCCTGTATTCGGGTGAGTCAGATTTCTAGGTCTATCCTTAGGGCACAGGGAGCAGTTATCCATGGTACTGGCTCAGCCTTTCAGCTCTTGACATCAGAAAGACTAGAAGGTAAACCTGGCTTAGAGATTTGAGCAAGAATAGGTTTCTTCCTGATTTTCACTATGAGGCTAATTCATGGGGCAAAGGGAAGAGGGTCGTACCAGGATGGCCCTGCTTCACCCACAACGTTTTGGAAAACTAAACTTCATTTAATGACACTCTCTCTTAAACTCTACCTTCTTGTTGGAGCACACGGGGCGGAGGCGGAGGTTAGGGGGTTGGAGTGGGGAAGACTTACTGGTCAAACCTTCAGTGCTTTTCAGGAACACAGCTCACAGATGGTGGAAATAAATGGGTGACTTGAGACAAGCCAAAGCATTACGTTGAATCTAAGGGGTTCTGCTTACCTTTGGTCTTTGGAAGACAGCTGGGAGTCTGCAGGAGGATTGTTTGCATATGCTGGCCTGAACACAGAATGAGCAATGGAGGTGGCCGACAGAGGCCGCGACTTTTCTTTATTTAACCTTTCTGACCAAGTTTCTAATGAACTGGATGAGTCAATTGCCAGTGGTGGCTTCCAGCTGCTCTCCCATAAGCTGGAGATCCTCAGGAGATCTCTTCGCTAATACAGCACACCCAGTACCTTAGCTACTCTGGGGTTCTGTGCGTAATGACTGTGTAAGCCAACAACTGCGTTCCCATTTAGGGAGAGTGCGTTATATTGTCCTTCAGAGAACCTGAAGAACATGGCATTTCCAACATCATAAAAGCAAAGCAGCATGAAAGCCAAACTAGAGTTGTTACCCTAAGATTCGGATTTAGTACTTCCCTTCTTCATCTGCCTCCAAAGTGGATCCTACAGACAGCCATCCTCCAACGAGGCCGCCAAGGTGAACTGGGGCGGACACAAACAGTGTGTCATCCACGCGCGCTTCCTATATTATTATCACTGCTTTGAAGAGCGTGCAACCAGCATTTAATTATTTATTTTTCTCCCGTGCGCCCGGGCGCGGAGCAGAAGCGCCGGGTGTGCCTCTCTCGGGAGATGAGTGCATCTGTGAGCGAGGGTCTTTTCTGGTCGGGTGGATGGATGCTGGGGACTGACGTCACCCCGCCCCCTCCTCCGAGAGTGTGAGTGTGCGTGTGTGCGTGTGCGCTTGTGTGTGTGGTACCTCCTTCGCCCAGCTCTCCTTCCTTTCCCTCCTTCGTCCAGCCCTCTGGCCTTCTCAGGGAGGGGGTCAGTGATCCAGATTCCGGGATTCGCCAGCAGGAGCAGCCGGCCTGGCTCTCCCCGCGCCCCGCGCCCGGACGCACCCACACTGACACACGCGCCCGGCGAGGCGCACACACCAACCCCTTGCCCTGGGGCACCGTGGTTCTGCGGGATCCCCAGTAGGTTATGAGGATTTTAGAAATCACCCAGACAAGGAAACAAAGAGAGGAGCCTTTCCAATTACTTTTCTGAGCTTTTTCATTTAATTTCCCACCGAACCGCCTGGCTTGCCACCGGAGCCACCAGGTTCACGCCAGATTCGAGGGCGCGGAGGGGCTGGCCGTCCCACCTCCGGGCCCTCTCTCCGGTCCCCCCCGGGGCGCCTCTCCCGGCGTCACCAAGTCCCCCTCTCCCCGCCGCGCCTCTTCCCCCGCGGGCCTCAGTTTCTGGTTACCTCGCGTGCGCTTCACTTTTGGGGGGAAGAAGAGAAGAAGAAGGGGAGGGAGGCGCCGAGGGGGGCAGTCGAGTTGCTATTTGTGGCCAAAGAATCTGCTTTAAAAGAAGCAGCAGCAGGAAGGAGGAAAAGAGAGAGGCGGAGGGAGGCGCGGAGACGCGGCCCCGGACCCCCGAGCCGCGAGCGGCGGAGCAGCGAGGAGCGAGAGCGGGAGGCGGAGGCCGAGCGGGAGGAGGAGGAGAAGGAGGAGGCGGAGGAGGGCGCGGAGACACCCAGCGGCGGCGGCGGCGGCGGCGGCGGCCCGAGCAGCGGGCGCGGGGCGAGCTGGAGGCGCGGGAGGCGGACGCGCCGCGGGGCCGCGGGCTCTGAGGGCCGAGGACGCCCGGGCAGCGGCGGCGGGAGGCGGGGGGCGCGCGCCCTCGGATGCTGGATTTCGGGCTTTCGGACTCACTCGCTGACTCTCCTGCACTTCCTCGCTCTGGACTGCGCTGGCCGCTCGAGGGCTGGGCGGCGGCGACGTGCAGGGGGGCTCCCGCGGCGACGGCCGCCGCTCCGCGGGATTAAATTGGCCGCCCGGAGGCGGCGGCGCGGGCAGGCGCAGGCTGCGCGGCCGTGGCGGGGCGCGAGGGCGCCGGAGGAAAGTGCTGGTGGCGGCGCGGGAGCCAACATGACCAGGTAAGTGGCCGCACCGCCCGGTCCGCGCCCCTGTGTCCTCCCCTCTCGCTGCCCCGGGGATCGCCCGGCTCGCAGCCCCGGCTGCAGGCGCCTCCCGGCCCGAGCGTCGCTGAGCCTCTCGCCCGGCACTGGCCGGGAGCGCACACAGTTTGCTCCGTCCTCCACCTCCGCGGGCAGAGGTGCTCCCCTGCCCGGGCTCACTTCTCGCCCGAAGCCTCTGACCCAGGAGAGGGCGAGTCTGGAGGACGGAGGATTTCGGGTCTATGCATTTGTGCAGCCCCCTCTCTCCTCCCAGGGTGGGCGTAGTATGGGGGAGATCGTGGGGCGGTGGGGCAACCCGATCTTACTCAGGGATCCTGCCACCGGCACTATATTTTTATTTATTTATTTAAAGATTACTGTTTTAAGGATGGCTGGGTGTGTGAGGGGGCGATTTCTTTTTCTTTCTTTTCTCTGAACTAGCGGGGAGGAGGAGAAATAGCAGGAATCAAAGTCTACGGCTGCTATGCATAGAGGAGGGGGATTGTTTTGGAAACCTTTCCGTGGCAAAAATCAAAGCTCACAGTCCTGCTGCGGGAATCTGGTGTACTTCCCCACACACTCCTTCCCTAGGGAAGGGCGTGCATCATTTATAATGAAGAGTTAAAGTTGTAGGAAACAATTCCAAAAGAAAGCCGTGGGCAAACCAAAGATGTTTTTTTGGATTCTTACAGATTTACTGTCGCTTTTACATAGGCAGTAGAAAACTTGCCTTCCTTCCCCAAAGATATTAATTTAAAGGCATTAATAAGTGAAGCGTTTTCCTTAATTGGGTGTTCCAGGATTCCAGATAGTACTTCCATTCTTCAAAACGGGGACTGTCACAATCCACTTGTATTGTTTCCAGTTTGGCTCCCTGTACACCACTTGCCAAATGTCTCGTTTGTTTTCTAAATTTCTTATCTGTCTAATCTATAGTTTGCATCTTAAACCTAGAAACATTCGTGAAGGGTCACTTCTGTATTTCGTCTTAAAGTTGCTGTGTTTCCTTTCCTTTCCTTTTCTTTTCTTTTTTTTTCTTTAACGTGTGCCCAGAGACACAGTGTTGGTGATTTAAGGAAGAGTAATTCACACATTTTGAGCCCTTTGGTAACTAGTAACTGTTTGTGACTTGAGTCGAATTTACTGTTGAACTTAGCAGAGGTGCAAATGTGGACTTTAGCCTTTGGTGTACTCTTTGTAACTGTTCTTTCTACACCTATAGGGAGTTAGTTCAATCCTAGGTACTTCTGACCATTTGCACTATTCTTTCTGTTTCACACTAGCCTTTTAACTTGAGTAAAATCCCCTGAATGTGCCAACGCTCAACACATTCTCATTGAAAGGAATGAGAATGATAAGATGATAACAATTTAAAGATTACAGAGTAAAGGTGATATGATGATACCAGGTAAATGCTTAGTAGATAGTACATTTATTCTAAAAACATCGTCTGCTGAATGCTTCAGATAGCTGTGGTAAAGAGAGAACACATTCTCAATGTCCGTGTCTATATTCTTGAAACAGATATCCTACACGGACAATAAAATTTTCCCTACCTCCCACCTCCCATAATTATGTACTGTACTTTGCTTTTCAATGGAACTAGCAATTCTGTGACAGATTTCTTAAATTCACCCTCATGCTATCAGCTATTATTGTACTTTCAAAGTGTGAAATTGACAAGCTGGTCAGTTTCATGAATTCAGCTGTCAGATTGTGTCCAGTTAAAAATTGCTAAAAGCTGTAAATGTGCCTGCTTGGAATTTTCTTTTGTGAAGAAAAGACAGCAAGAGGATGGGAGTATCAAAGGGTGTTATTAATTGTACATCTTTTAAAATAGGCACACTATAATGTGAATTTTATCATTGGATGTTGTTGCAAAATACATTTAGACTTATATAACTATAAAAGTGACATTATTTTTTAATCTATATTTCATTTTAAATAGCAAGCAATGACAAAAAGCTCTTAGTAATAGTGGTATAGTAGGAATGTGATTCAAATAGGAAAAGTGTCTCTCAAATATATTTTAGTGTAGTTGAGTAATATATTACTTTTGTAATGAAGTGACATGTAAAGAGGTAGCGGAATTAACCATTTTATTGTGGAAGTTATGTAACACAGATTCTCTTGGGTAAGTGCAGTTGTACAGTTAGTGATGAAATGCAGCAAATATGTTAGTATACATGCATTACAATAGGTACTTATGGCCATGAAACTGCTTAAAGTATTCAATACAATGATTTAGTTTGCTTTTTAAGAGTGACACTCATTTAGAATCAAAATATCTCAAAGCCAAGAACTAAGAATTGGAATCCCCTCATCTGCTGCTATTTGCTAAACCACTAGGGGCCTGTATAACTGTTCTTATATCCAGGAGATATCCTGCTATGGCATATGCAAACCCTTCCTAGAGAGACATTTAAAAAAATCAAAAGGGCAATCCTTTAAGTTTTTTACAAAATTATTTTTGACACTATTAACTCCTGCTTGTTAATCATAGATACTGATCAAAGGATATTTCAAGCATATTTTTAGAGCTTCTCTGACACTATGGTGGCATAAGGAGGATATTTCTTATAAAGTGTGAAACAGAAAAGAGTTATTTGTGCAAATTCATGTATGATCTCAATTTGTTAGTGTATGATAAGGATAAACAAGAAGAAATAGGAATAACTCTCCATATTGGACTGATGAGAGTATTATTTGCATAATGTAGGGTTGAAAGATAAATGAAGCGGAATTACTTTAAGGGAAGCGTAGTCATAGATTGATGGTGTGATTAGACCAGCTTTGTAAGTGCTGTGCAAGTTTGTATGGGAGGAGAATCTGAGGCTGTGACTGCCGTTTAGTCAGCACTTGAGGGACCTGGACTAAAGATGCAGTGTGCATTTTCAAGCGTCACTTTCACAAATTCTGAAATCAACCCGCGGTGCCAGTCTTAATGGACCTTAGACAATAAGGTCAAGTATACTTACACTGCTCTTTTGTTGATTTTCAGTTTTTCAAACCAACAAGGGTGACCATTTGTAAAAGAGCACACCATACATTTTTGCACATAGTATTTCCTTCAGACCAAACTTGATATTGGACCAAGCAATTGAATAATTCTATATTTGAAAAGATTGTCAATGAATGAGTTCAGTGGAACCATATGTGAAAAGTTGCGTCTGTGAAGATGCATTTCTCAAGGTGATTTTGTTTCAAAGCTACCCTTTAGGGGCTGGGGATTTATCTCATTGCTAGACTGATTATCTAGCAAGTGGGCAATCCTGAGTTCTGTCCTCAGTACCAAAAAATTAAAAAGCTAGAGGTAAAGCCACCCGTTAGTTTCATTGTGTCTTTGTGGTAGTCCAGAGTTGCAGCTTCTGTGTGCTCTAATTTGTGATCCTGAGAGCATCATACTTTAAAGATTAATACCTTTACATTTTATACATACCTCTTTGGGCCTTTTTAATCTCCTAAAGTTTATGGGAATGTTGAAAACAAGGTTTACCTTCAATGTAGTGTAGTCAACTTAGCGGACACAAAATACACCTTTTCGTATTTGTATTACAAGTCCAGATATATTATTAAACATACAGATATGATTATTCAGCTCCCACAGACTATTCAAAGAATACTTTATTTTTTCCCCATTTTTCTTAAAGGGACAGAACATTTTGATTGAGAAGGGGAGTGTGAGTACGTGAGTTACATGTTAAGCCAGGCTTAGTCTTAGTCTCTTACTGTGTTATGCAGATATTTACCTTTTTGGGGGGAGGGGGATTTAACCCTTGTACTGTTTAGTTTCTGTGACAAAATCTTTAAAAGGAGAGTGACTTACTTGTGATGTCACAAAGGCAACTTGCAGCCTCATGCAAAATCAGTGTCGAAGAACATCCCGTTTTATATTATCAGTGATTTGCCAAGAAAAAGCAAAGAGAAGAGTCGTTCCCTCTAAACTACAAGACTGAGGATTCCTGTATAACATATCAGCTGAAGAAATCTGATAATGTGGAAGTAGACTGTGGAGGGAATTTGTCAGTAAATTTCGGTCCAACAAGCATCACTCCTTTAATCATCTATAATTTTGTAGCACAACGATGTTTCTACCAAAGGAGAAGTTTGTTTGGGCGTACTGTATTTGCTATATGGATGATCTCATTTACTTCTAATCAGTAGTTGATAACACTTATTAAAATGTCATGCTTGACTTGCATTTGTTTGGCAATGGTAAATTTCCAAATTTTCCTCCCATTTTAAAAAATAAAAGCACGTTTAAGTTGTCCACAGTTAAGCCCTAAAGAAAGATAGCTGAAATAATGCACAACTTGTGCTTAGTGATTGTTCATTATATGGAATTATAGCTTTGGATGTAGAAGTTCAACATTTTCTTTTTGTCATAAGTCTTGAGAAGGTCAAAGAGCAAGTGCTTATACATTGCCGCAGTCTCTGACCTAATGTAACCTAAATACTAATGTCCTGACAATGACGCAAGACTGGAGCATTAATGATAAAGCATTCTTACAAGATGTGATGCACAAAATTACATTTAAAGCCCTTGTCTCTCGTTTCTACTTCATATAAATTATGTATGCTTCCATGAACCAATCAGCTTGCGTTTTCTTCTCTTAAAATTTATAACATATCTTTAGGACTCAGAAATCAAAGTAAACTAAGTATTGCATTCATATATACTGCCGTACTCTTCCAACACAGTAAAAAATCTCAAGGACTAAAATAATCCCTCGATGACCCCCATTTCCCTGTTAGAATAATTAATTTAGTAGCTTTCTGAGCACTGTTTTCTGGTGATGCTGATATATTTATTGGACCATATCAATACCTGTCAGTTGGTCTACAGCTTTTTAAATATTAAAAAAGGATTTTTCTCTTTCTTTCTTTCTTTTTTTCTTTCTTTCTCTCTCTCTCTCTCTCTTTCTTTCTTTCTTTTTTAACGCCTTCTATTGCCACAGCAAATCCTCATGTGTTATAGACAGTAAGTGAAATGAAGAAGACAATAGTTTGGAAACCTAAGATTTTTATTCTGCCTGTAAACTGGCATATCATGTGCAACAGCAGGCAAATAGTGTTGAGACAACTTAGATGTTTCTCCCTCCCCACCTGCGTCAAGCAAGCCTTGCTTTCCTTTGCAAATGACTGTTTATGTGGCAGGCCTCTCTTTGGCTCCCTCAGCATTTACAATAAAATCTAGGAGCCCAGAGTGCTCTGACTACGCTTTCTCCCAGTCCTTTGAATTTTCAACCAGAAACACTACTTAACTTTGGTTCTTCTTTGACATTCAGATAACAATATCAGGAGCCTGGTGACCTTTATCACATTGCTCTTTACTGAATTTAACCTTAGTAAATCTGTCAGTTTCCTGAGGCTGATTGAATTTATAAAATCTTAATTGTCTTTTTTTTCGTAACAGCCTTTGAGCAATGTTCTTTAACGTAGCAGTGGCTAACTAAATTGAGATTGGTGAATTGTATTTTTAAAACAGTGTTTCTCATTCCTGTTTTGGGAATGGAGAAAATTATAGTTTTAAAAATAATAAGGTGATCATCTGTAATCAGTGGGCCACAAGTAACAAGAAATTTCAATTTTAAGCTTCAGTAGATGGACTTCTTTTGCAAAATATTGACCAGCTTCCTTCCTTCTTATGCTTCAAAGGAAAGGACATAAATTTGCTGAAAGAAGAACTGAATGCGTGGCTCAGCTCTGTCATTTATTCCTGTGGGGTCTGGGGCGGGGGTGGAGATGTGACATAACATTTCAGAGTCTCAGTTTTATCCTTTTAGAAAAGGGAGAGAATAAGTGTACATGTGATGAAGATAGGTAATAGAATTTGTCTTATTTTGTTTTTTAAATGAAGTAACTCCTTGAGTATTGTAGTCATATAGTGAACGTACTGTGTTCAGTAACACTAGTTTCTATGATAAATATTTATTGCCTTCAACCATTTGCTTGAAACTCTTTCGCCCCAATTTAATATTAAGGTCTGTTGGTCATGGATGCTTGTGTATACTTATTAGCACACTGTTGTGTACTTGCTGTAATGACTACAGATCCTAGAACCGTCTTTTCCCACTTAGCGTGTTCTCTAAAGTCAGTACGTATTAGTATGCCACAGTACTGTGCTTATTTCAGAAAGCTTTCAAGGTAAAAGCTACAGACGATTTTACCTAGGATATTCATCAAGAGCATCTCCCTCACAGGTCACAGATGTGTTAATAGATTCCTGGGTATGGCTGATGTGGGTCTGCAATTTAGGGAAGAAATGTTTAGAAAAGCAGTTAATTCAAACATGGAACCCAAAGCAGTGCTTTTTTTCTTTTGCTTTTTTTCCTTTTCTTTAGTAGTAGTGCATCTTAGAAAGCTGCTTAGCCCCTTACCCGGTGCAGCTGTCCTTTCCTGAAAGATTAGGTTTCAACAGCAATGATGGATGGTGGGTGCCTGTAGCCAGTTGTGGGGTTTGCTCCGGGGTCAAATGTACTGATGGAGGATAGGAATTTACTGCCTTCTGTCTCTCCCTAAGATCTGCCAGTACTGTTTTACAGGGAGAAATTAGACTAGACACATCAAATGTGGATCCGGTGTCCCATTATAGGTCAAAAAGACATTTGTTTTCAACGTTTAAAATAATTTTTTTCTCCATTGCCCTTCTTGATGCCCACCCCAATGAAAGGACTATAATGAGTGTACACTAATTGTTTCTTGCTCCACAAGCAGACCCTGGCTTCCCTGCGGAAAACGCATTCCAATGACTTGCAGTTGTAACTTAATTGAAATATTGAAGGATTTTTAAGACAAAAACTCCTAACCACTTCAGACTTCTATGGTTGTAGCTCAGTGTGATTCTTTCAATGCATGACTGTATGTGCTATTTGACCAACTGGTAATATTCATTTATTGGAAATATCTTAAGTATTATAAATCTACTCACTGGTCATATAATTATTTTAACCTTTTTTCTTGGGGGAGGGGAATTACAGTATTTCTCAAGAGGTTTAAAATAGGAGGAGCATTTTCTAATGGAACTATCTCACCGATGAAAACTGACCTTTCCGAATTTCTTTGGGTCTCCTTGTCTTCACCAACATTGAATTCTCTCTTCATTTGGTGTTTGGCCTTTATGCCCCCAACTCCATTCTAAACTCCTTTATTGTTGCTTTTTCTGTGGCCTTCTTCAGTCCTGTGGCTATAGTGTCTCTAGGGTATTCCTGTCCACTGAACACAGAACCAACGATTTCTACATAGAGGACCCTCAAAATAAGTTTCTCTTAAAATAAATGATAGCATCTCTCTGGAATTCCACACCTTAAATTGTGTTAGGCTGTCGGATGACTGATAAATGGAAGACAGTCTTTGTCATACTAAGCATAACATATTTTGTGTTTTGTAAGCCCAAATTATTGTTTTGCACACATATTCATATCTACTTCCCTTTTCTTCATGCCAATCTTCTAACTTACTCTTGACTATCATCAAGGGATCTTTGGTATCCTGAATCTTTGAAATCATCTCTTTCTTTTTTTCTTTCATTATTGTCCTCCTTCAATTTTGTAGATTATATTTCTGTAGTTTTTTTTTTAAACTTTATCGCTTTCTTTCCCTTTCTAACTTTACCATGTGTTTAGAGCCTCAGGACTGCACATAGCTTGCTGTGTGATCATCATGTTTTCTTATTTCTTTGCTTTCATACTAAAAACTTGCTTTCTAATATGCACACTTTTTCAAGTCTACATAATTAAGTGCTAAATGCCCAGTTTAGCAGTTTCAGCCCTTCTGAAACCTAACCCTAGTGTGCGCCTTCAGTTCCTCGCTCATGGTAGATACCAGATACTCTGTCGGTTTTCATTATCAGATTATCTGCTGTGATGGAGGAGTCTGCTCTTGGTCATTTCTTTGGTTGTTCCAATTCCTGGAAGTGCCTTTTTCTTATCAGCACCCATAACTTGGTGTCCATTGAAATTTCCTTAATCCCTCATTTTCTAATGCTCAGCTCAAGTGCTATGCTCTTTCCTTTGAAATGAGTTGCTCTAATGTTATTTGAATTTAGTTTAATTGAAATCATGAATGTGAAGAATAACTATTCATTAGAAACCTCTGATAGTGTGCAGGATCCTTGAAATAAAAATTTCTTAATGGTGAAAATTTTCTTTTATGTTCTGATATCACAGGTGTAGTAATAATGGTTGATATATCATAGGCGCTAAAATTTCCTGAGCACTTACTATATGCCAGCATTCAGTGTCAGATTTAATCTCTAAAGCAACACTCTAAGTAAACTAGAAACTTTTATGGCACAATTTTACAGAAAGATAAACATCTCTGGAGAAGTTAAATAATTTAGACGAGATTGCATAGATAGAAGCAGTCGAGTTGGGACTTAGAATCAAGATTTTAGGTCGAGTAGTATTAGCACTCTACATTTTTAAAATCCACGCTGCACATTCTCATTCTTGTCTGAAATAACTATTTTAAATTTTCTCCTATGTACACCGGACAGGTACATTCAATAACATATAACATACTATGTTCTTGCCAGAAATTCAGAAAGAATCTTAGGCATTATGTATGTTGCCCCTTTTTTGATTTCTGAAGAGTTTCTTCTTTTCTTTGCTTGGAACTTGAAGCATTGAAAACATTTAAAAAACAAACAAACAAACAAACAAACAGCCAAAGGGAGTGGACCAGATGACCTGTTTTCGCAGTTGCCTTCCGGCTCTAAGACTTTATGCTTTAGACCAGTGACACAGCTGCCTGAGTTCTGGGTGCCATCCTGGAGCAGAAGTGGTTAAACACAGTATCTGTACCAAAAATAGTTTTTAAGATCACAAAGGCTGGCATTCTCATAGCTTCCCAACAGGTAAGGAAGCAAAAGCATTTTTATAGAGGGAAATGTAGATCCAGCAGGAATATCTGAAGAGCAGCCGCCCATCAAAGAAATGGAGTTATGCCAAGTGACTGATATATATGCGTTCACTTTATTGACATCCTGCCCCCTAGAATTTATGTGGAAGACTGTTGACCATTATAATGCCTTTTACAATATCTTTTCTCATTGCTCACTTTTAACCTATCTTATTAAAGTTTAGTCCTGAGTTTTCTTTTTCTTTTGTTATAATTATTATTTTTTGAGGGGTAAAGTCTCCA
Organism: Dasyprocta punctata; assembly: GCA_004363535.1. Lineage (NCBI taxonomy): Eukaryota > Metazoa > Chordata > Mammalia > Rodentia > Dasyproctidae > Dasyprocta > Dasyprocta punctata. The sequence continues at coordinate 27,912 of RJWM01000820.1, read as the reverse complement.
AGAACTATTTTTGATTAATGATGGTTTTATAAATGATACAATATAGAATGTTATATTTGTTTGATGATTTGGAAAATGATCTTTTCTCCGACAACATGGCACCCTGAAGTTTTACATCAGACATGGTACATAAAATAAAGTTACTTGAAAAATTATGTTTTTCATTTATGGCCCTTACAGTATCTTAACATTTAAGTCTTGCTTTGCTCCACTTTCTAAAATGCCTCTCCCGTGCAAACACTGGCCTATTTAGTCACATGCTTTTAATCTGTTGATATAACTATTTCAGAAGCATGCAGTGTGATGTGGTACCACCCACTGTGGTAACATGGTAAGAGTTCTTCCACAGTTAGGTTATTAATAAATGCTTTTTAATAACAATACATACAAATTAAAAATGACAAATTTAATAATGCAGCTTTGCATATTCAAGTGCTGCTTTGAGAAGTGATTACTTAAATTTATTCGAACCTGATTTTAAGTATTGTCCAGACCCACCCTGAATTTGATATTCTAGATATCCCAACAGCTTCCCATTCTCTGTACAAAGCTTAAAATATGTCTTAGCAAAAAGGCACTTGGCCTTTAATGTCATTTCTCCTGTCTTGTCTCTTGCCACTTTACCATTCTCATTTGTCTTCCCTTCCCCTCCCCCCATCTCCAACAGACATGCCTTAGAGCCATGCTAAGGTACGTGCTGTTGCCCAGCTGTACCATGCTCATTCTTTCTACTATAGTTTTGAACTCCTTCCACATGGAATGCCACTTCCTTTTCCATTTCTGCTCTACTCTTTTCTTCCTTCAGGTCGTAGCTTAGTTTATGACTTTTCTAGGAAACCTTTCCTTTGTCCCAGGACCAGATTCTCTACTCTGTATGCTAAAAGCACTGAATGCTTTCTACATATAGCATCTGACTTGGTGACTTCTGATCTATTTTATTGAGAGTGTCTAGAGACCAAAGTCAGTGTTTTATTCACAGTGGTATTTCCAGCCCCTAGTTCTGGGCCCCAGTCCACACAGTAGCAGTGTTAGATTACTGTTGTTGAGTGTTCTGTGAACAAACCAGGATGTCCAGAAAAATCAGAGGTGAGTTAGTTCTTGGCCCACATCTTATACTTCATGGATTTAGCCCCTATATGATAATACTGCCACTTGCTCTTCAGTAATTTTATTTGAGCTAAGTTCCACTTACCTTTACCAAACCAAGACAAAGCCAGATCTGAGTAGACTGTGTGTATCTACTTATATGCCACTAGCCAAGACAAATCTGCCTTTACATCTGGCTGTGGTAGGAATTCCCAGATGCACTTAATTTTGACACATGGTCATTATTGAACCAAAAGCCATTGCCTGGCATGATTATAGCTCTTATTTGTTTTCATTTTAAGGGGCTTCATCCAGGCTGCCAAATGTACAACAGGTGCCTTAGTTTTATACTTGCCAATCTGTTGTTATTCAAATGACTGCCCTCACAGAGACTAATGGTATCTAATAAAACTGATCTCAGTTCTGGCAAGCCAGCCTCACAAGAGCAGGAGCAATAGGAGCTGCAGTGTGGAAATATGCTGGCTGTAAATAGGCCTGGTGGAGCATACATTTTTTGGGAAAATGACATATGTCTCCCACACAGGCCCCTTGTTTATGTGGAGCCATGGACATTTTCTGAACTCAGTATTACTTGAACACTAGGATTTGTAGTATCTAATCTTATTTTAGATGGACACACCGGGTGGCATGGGGACAGAACTGACTGTGCCAGCTTATCAATGAATGGCTCTGCCATGCCTGTGAGGCATAGCCAGGCAGTCTGTTCATGCCAAACAGCTGGCATGAAGATGGCTTGTTATTTCCTGTTGTTAGAATTTTGCCTCACTGATTTCATAAGAACCTGTAAAGACTATTACCAGAGATAGCCGGGAAAGGAGTGTGTCTGTTTGCAAATAGGAGCTAATGTTTGGATACGGTCTTCAAATGGTGTGCACAATTTTGTGATCTTGTTTTCATGCTTTATAGGAAGTAGACCTAAGGAAAGCTTTGCTACAAAAGAGAATAACCTTTTGACAACTGGCCATGCAGACTTTTCAAAAGTGTGAGTGATGGGGAACATCGACACTGGGTCATGTAGGGACTCAGAAGTGTTTTTTTTTTTTTTTTCCTGCGTGAATTTTTGAGACCTTATTTTATTCACTCACCTGCATTCCCATTATGCTTGCTTTGTTTAAAGTACCATACACCCAACGGTGCTGAATGCAAGGTGCAGAAGGATTGTGAGGATGAGCAAAATGCTACCAGCGACAATTTGCTCTTTCAGAGATCTGGATTTTTAAATTTTGGAAAAATTTATGCCAGCACATTCTTTATTTCTGATTGGAGAACTTTGTGTTGTCAAAGCTACTCAAGTTCCAGGATGCTAGTGGAGCTCACTGGTTTCACTAAATACTAACCAGACTGATTACTAGAATAGGAGAGGGTGGTTAGAGCTTTGGCTGAGGGCACAGCCACTCTTCCCTTGGCTCTGCAATTAATTGAGCTCATGTAATTTCCTGTGACCCAGCATACAGAATAGTTCTTAGGTGAGGATTTGGCTATTATTGGACCATCTTTTTGCATTATTTATACCCATCCTTGAAAAAGGATTTGCGGCAGCTATTAAATCATATGCTTCATTATCCTTAATAAATCACCTTGATAGAGCAGACAATGGATTATCGTACAGATGGTTAGTTTCTATGAGAAATTTTTAAAAGTATGCATCATCTTGGCTTCATTTGGAATGATACTTTATTTCAAGGCCTTTTTTTAAATGGTAGAAACCTGTAAGGACTATACCATCACATTACTCACTATGTTCATATCGTTAAAAAAAATCCTAAGTAAAAATAATAGAAATGTGAATTACACTTTTTAATAAGTTTACTAAAAAACTTGTTACGTTTTCCAGCTGTGTAAATCTTTCAGAATACTGTTTTCCTTATACAGAAGGCACACAATGATGTCAAACTTTATAATTGCAATGATCTTTGCAAATAGCATTGAGAAAAATAATGAAGTAAGCAGACAAAAGCTTCCATCCACACACCTGTATGAACATGGTATTACTTACAAGACTGGGAGAGAGAAATACCTAATCTCTTAGGCATAAAGCTTTGCTTTCCATTTAGCATATTTAAATACTGGAGTGATAATGACATGTATTTCCATACCTCTAGGTAAGAATAAACATATTACTGACTGGAAAATGGGCCATTTTGACCTCTTTTTCATGGTGATAGTCGTTTCTCAGAAGGCAAATCAGAAAATTTCCAAATATTCAGAAAGGATGTGTTAAACCTCATGGTGTTTTGCTGAGGAAACTGAGAGCCCAAGAATTAAAAGGAGTTCTTTGACCCATTTGGTACGCAAGGCCAGTACTTTCTGTGCTTGACATTGTCCCTATTACAGTGCCACAAGGAAAGGCCAAGGCATAGCATTGCTGGCTTTGAGAGGGACAAAGGTGCTGTTGCAGACAGATCTGCCTTGAGGAGGAATCTAGTTAGTGGCTTTCTCATCAAGACTTAAGGGAAACAATGCCAGGTAGCCTTTCTTTATCTCAACGTTCTAATTTAGGAAGTCAAGTTTCTTTGTTACTTAGTTAGAATTAAATGTAATTAAAAACTCAGTGGTAGCAGAGCATGATAGTGTACCTCTGTGATCCCAGCTTTCTGAGAGGCTGAGCCAGGAGGTTTGTAAGTTCGAGCCAGTCTTGGTAACTTAGTGAGACCTTGTCTCAAAATAAAAAAGAAATAAATAAATAAAAATAAAAAAAAGTTAAAAAGGGCTGAGGATACAGTTTATTGTGAAGTCTCTGGGTTCACTCCCTACTGTTGAAAGAAAACTAACCAGATAAAAGACCTCACTTAGGCCAGCTATGTTTCAAGCAACTAAAAAGACCCATATGTACCTCTTCAGTTCTTACATTTTTCACAAAGTTTGTGTTGAGTAGCACTGATCTACCCAGTCATGCCAAAGCATCATTTGATCTTCTCAGGCTTATGTTGGTAATGAAAGAAAGACACACTGTTTACATGCTTAGAATACTCACTGGGCTTAGTAGGAAAGAATGTACCAGCCAGATGTAAGTGAAAGATGCTATGTTTCAGAAATACATTCATTCTCAAGGAAAGTGAGCTGATAGCAGATTCTCTGCTTTCTGTCTAAGGAAAAATAAGTACTCTCTGATTTCCTGCAGTCTCATGTGGAGAAATACACTACCATGGACATCAAATTAAGAAACAAATTGAGCACCATCAGTTGCACCATCTCTCTCCTCTCAGATTTCCCAGGGGGCTTTGCTGTCCTGCTTTCCAGGTGATCTTTGTGTTTGTCTTCTGCCATTTTCCCTGTTAGCTCTTTGGGTGAGATTAAGAAGTGGTGATACAGTTGAATGAGGAAGCTCGGTGCAGTGCTCATAGAATTTAACATCTTAACAGGATGCTGGGAGTCAGGCAAGGAGGCTTTTATTGAGGCAACAGGTGTTGACTGGGCTGTCCTTACCAAATTGGGTAAGTCTGATACCTCAGATCTCCAGAGGTAGAGTGGGACAGATGTGTCTTTGAAAGCGAGGCTGAACTGGGCAGGAGGAGACATGAAGGATATCGTGGAGATGGGAAAAGCCCTGCAGAGCCTCACCTTGGCTCCTTTCCCGCTACCCTCTTGCTTTATTATAGTGCTTTTAAATTTTGTCAGCGATCAAGCAATCCAGTGTCACATGTAATTAATGGTGACAAGCCCATATCAGAGCAACCTGTTAGAAGTCATTGAGAGAAATCTGAGGGCAGATGAGTGAATTCCACTCCACCCCTGCCAATCTGTTGGGGATGCGAAACAGAGTGGAGGAGCAGTACTGAGCCCAGTGCCTGAAACCTGTCTGTGTACAGCTTCCCTGCTCCCCAGGTGAGGGTTAAAAGCTCAGTTGAGGGTTTGTGTAGAGCTGTAAAACAGAACAACTGGGAACATAGCCTGGGAACGTGGCCTCCCTTTCTGTTACCCTGTCTCTCTGTTGGTCACAGAGTTATGAGAGCTGTTCCCAAACACCTTTCTCTTTCTCTTTCATGTCATGAATTTCTGTCATCTCTGGCATAGAGTTTCACAGGTTCTGGTATTTTTTGTTGGGTTTGCATTTTGCAGATTATTTTTATTGTTATTGTTTAGTCAAAAGTTATTTAGTTTTAAATGTGGCTTAGAGGACATATTTGAACAGAGATAGTTGAAGGTAGTTAAAAAAAAACAGTTCTGAGACTTTAGGTTTGTACTTCCAGCTTTACAGTCAAAATTAACAATAATTTTCTGAGGGATAAAGGTTTTTGAAGGCTGTTGGCTAGGAATACCATCAATTAGTGTATTAAGAAATACTTGTGGCTTTACAAAAGGATAAAAATGTCTCTGTTGGAGTGGAGGGTTTTACTTACACAATGCTGAGGACATTTAGGGACATATTAATCGTGTGTTGGCTCAGAATTGGGGACTGTGTCCCTACACTCAATATTTCTTAATTAAAAAAAAGTTTGTTTCCATTATAACAGATGTATATATTTATTTACCAAGGATTTCATGGCAGAGATGGAAGTGCATATGCTTAGTGCCATGTTCAGCTCCTTGGAAGGTCTATTTTGAACCAGTGAGTCAACTAGGGCTTGTGAATGCTCATATATTGCAAACTCATTTTTCAAGCCTTGGTTTTGATTGCTATTATATGTATTGTTTCTGTCAATAATTGAGGTAAAAATCAGGTTCCTTACCTAAATCTCGGTGGTCTCTGGGATATTATGGTTGAACAGGAGCTCTATAAAATGGTCAACAGTTTCATCCCAGAAAGTTTTCTTTTTAAAATTTTTAATTTTTATTTAAAAAACAAAACAAAACAAAAAAGAATAAAAACAATGATATAGAATTTCAAAACAAAATAATAGGAGATTAACACTGGTTAATATGTTATATATTGTTACCTTCGAAGTAGTTGCTCAGATTACAAGACACAGGCTTGAAAAAGTTTTCACCATCTATCTTATCATCCGCATCCCTTTGTAGCCATTGTGTGCAGGAGTCTAGGTCACAGTGAAGATCTTGAAGTTTTCTGAGTAGGAAGCATGCTGAGGGCTCTCCCTTAAGGAGAACAAGGTGATTCATTCGGAACATTGTTTTTTGTTGATACCATTGCTTTCACTGTTGAAACTGCAACATGAGATCCTATGATGCTGTACTTAATTGATGGCGCTGATACTATATGGTTGCTAAGTCCATTTCCTGGACAATTATTTAAATATTTAATTTTCTGACAAAAATCAAAGACAAGCATTATTCTTTTTCAAAAAGATGTGTATGTGTTAGTGTTTTGAGCTGATGTGATGATAGGCCCATGGCCCACTGATTTGCATCTTGAGCCTAGAATTGAGATCAGAAGGTACAGAAATTGGAGGCTTCCACTGGGGGCGTTCAGCAAGCCACAGAGGAAGAAAAGGGATGTAATGGAGTGTTTTCAAAAAGCCTAAACTAGAAATAGCTTTTTTTTTTTTTTTTTAATGCACTGCCCAAATATTTTACAGTGATAGTGATAATCATTTTTATTTTCTACCTCTGAACTTTACTAATCTCTTCTAAAGAATCAAAATTACTGCAGTAGCGTTTAGAAAATTTAGAGTCAGGAAAAAACTGTTACTCGTGATCCTTTCACCTAAAAACAACCCACTTTTCTGACTTGATTAAATTTTCTGGTCTTTCATATTATCTGATGAGTTTACTGTCCTTTATTTTTTTCAGTTAAAATTTTAGCATAAATTTTTTTTTTCCTATTTTACTTCATCATGACTGTCATCTTTCATGGTTGACCAGTGTTCCATTAATTAGCTGTGGCTGTTTCTCTGTTGTTGATTATTGTCTCCCTGACCTCTCCCCTTTCTTCTTTTTCTCAGTTATAAATACAGAACTCTGAAGAACACTTTAATAAAAGTTGCTTCCCCCCACCCCAGATTTTGCATTATGTCTCTCAGGACCAATATATAGAACTAGCATTACTAGATCAAAGGCTTTTGTATCTTTCAAAACTAATTGCATTCCACAAAGGTTGTATGCGATGATAATAACAGTTATGGTTCAAGATACTACTTTCTTTTTCCCTTGGTCAGTTTGGAAAATATCATCTAAGTTTTGCTGATTTAAAAAGCAAAATGATGCCCTGTTCATTGTTTTAAAATGAATTTCTTTAATTACTACAGTGATAATTTCTCCCTCATGCTTGTTTGCAAGTAATTATTCCTGTTATATGAATTGTTTCTACATTTTCTTTGCATAAGGTTTTTCATTCGTTAGTACATGTTCTTTATACATCAGGCATATTAACTTTTTGTTGTATTTATAACAAATGCACCTCAAATCTGTTTATTGGTCTTGCTTTAGTAATTTTTGTAACATAAAGAATTCTTACTTACAATTTACATTGTCAACACTGTTGTGAAGTGTTTTTCTCTGTTACTCCTTTTTCATTTAGAATTTGAAGATATTGCTTGTACTAAGAATTCATCTGATTTTTTTTTTTTTTGGTATTCTTCGCATTACTGTTGCATATCTATTTTTCTTTAAAGTGGTCCTCAATTTATTTAGCTGGCAAAGTACCTGAAAGTGTTAAAGAACCATGAAATATTACTTAATTCCATCATATAAACCCAAGTATTGTTTTGCCAGAAGAAAGTCTGACTAAAGCATATTAGAAATTCACACCAAGAGTTTTATGCACACACATTTAAAAACAAGCTGTCAAATGAAATGACCTATTATTTAATCAAAAAGCTATTTTCTGTGTTGTTTTTAAATTCAGTTACAAGCAGTTTATTAGAAAGTAGTACAAAGTTTAGTAAAACATCTATGGTAATTTTGAGTTGAATTTGAAAAGAAGTCTGTTAGTTGATTTTAGAATTGAAACATTTCCAAGCAGCTGAATGTTTCAGAAGGAAGGAACACAGTTTGAAAAATCTCACATTCAAATAATCTGTGATATGTGATTGTGGTATAAGGCAAGGTTCAAAATATATTTACTTTTTATTTTTATTTCAGTTTCATCTTTTTGTGACAGAGTTTCACTATGCAGTTCAAGGTAGCCTCAAACTCACTTTATAACCCAGGCTGGTCACAAACTTTCAGCCATCCTTCTGCCTCAGCCTCCTGAGTGCTGGAATTACAGGCATGTACCACCATGCCTGGATAAATAGACTTAGTTTTAACAAATTACCTGTTTATTATCCTTGAATAGTGCACAGCACACTTCTTTCTTCCCCATTTGTTTGTAATGTTGTTTTCAAAAAAATTTTATTTGACCTCATGATAAATTGTAAGATGGTTGTTCTGTTTCATTTTTCTATAAATTCATGATAGTCAGTCATCATACCTTTCCAGTATGATTTTATTCTGCTGTAATAGCTTGTTGAGCTGAATCCTTCCTTCTTAAATTTTTCTCTAAGATTTTTTCTTTGCTAAGTTCTCCTGTTTATTCTTTCAAATAACCCTTACATTTTGAGTATGAAACCTAGGAGCCCTATTTTAGATTTTCATATAACATTAGGGGAATTACTCATGTTCTGAGAAGCAAACTTATCACATATATTTATAAAATCTTTAATAACAGTGAGAAATATCACTTTTTTTTTTTTTGACAGTGTCTTGCTAGCCTTGCACTCATTATGTAACCCAGGCTGGCCCCAAAACTCATGGTGGTCCTCCTGTTTCAGTCTCCACAGGGCTGGGGTTGTACATGTGTGCTGCCAAGACTTGTGACAATTTCAAGAGAAAACAATTCAGTCTTCGCAAGTCTCAATTTCTCATTTGGCGCTTATATTAGAAATTTGTTTTTATTAATTTTCTGCACTTTGTACCAAAATTACTTAATAATTACACCAAAGATGAGAGTTTAAAAATTTTTTTTTTTTTCCTGAAAGGGTGGTTTTTGATTATCTACTCGATTCATGATTGTTATCTGGTGAATGTTGGAACAATTAAACCTAGCTAGCTAGGGAAAAAAAGTCAAGCCAAGAAGCGTATTGGTTTGTAGTGATTAACCAGTAACTGGTATTTTAGAGATATGCCAGGGGCTCCCTTTCTTTGTGAAATAGAGCGTATCTTTAGTTTGCTTTGTTAGTGTTCTGTTAAACTATCAACACGTTCAAGTTCTACATTTCGAGTAGTATTTATGCCCGAAGTAACTCACAAGTTTCAAGGTCAGTAACTTGGCTTATTTTATGTTATTATTTACCAATTTATCAGTCTCTTAATTTGTAATAGCACATAAAAGCTAAAATTCCAGGGAATGAACAGTGTACTTGAACAGTGTTTCTTTGAAATTTATTCACACGTTAATTAAACAAATACTAAGTTCCCGCTGTGTCACAGACGAGGATCTAGACACTGAGTATGAGGCATGCGACAATGAAGAAGGATAAAGTTCTTTTCTGAGGCAGCTTGCTTTTCGAGTAGAGAGATAGTGAACAGCTATAAGTGTAGTAATTTCTAAAAGACATCAGCGTCGAGGAATAGGGAACATGGCAAGGCAAGGGGCAGCGGGGGACCAGTGTTGGGCAGGGTGGAGCTATTGCTGCCTTAAGCCATATTGTCAAGGTGGACTGTGTAGAGATGACTCTCTGGGAAGGAAGGCTCACAAGACGAGCGTGCAGGTCCCTGGAGGCAGGAATTTCTTCAGATTACATTGTTTATCCCTTTTGAAAACAAAAAAAATTTGCTCTATTCCTAGAGACTGTCCTTCTAGACACACCCCATTCTCTATGCCTTCAGAACATAAATGCAACTCGATGTTATCTGTGTCCTCTAGTGTTAGTGCCTCTCTCCGTGTCTTTCCTGAGTACTGACTCACCCAGGCCCTGTGTGAGCTGGCTGGGGAGTATCTGCTCCACTCTTTCCATGCAGTTGGAATCCTTATTTTAGTTTTGCCTACTCCTTTGACAAAAGTGCTTGCTGTGCATTGAGTTCTATTTGTCTGAATAGCCTCACGTAAATTCAATTTACTCACTAAGCTGCTTGCACAAAGCTTTTCTGTGTACTCACTTTCTTTTCTGCTCTAATCTTCTATAGGAAAGTCTGAGTAATAGAGTTTCTTTGTCTTGCCCAAAATTGTACAGGGAGGATCCAATGAGTTGTTTGTGAGAAATTGTTATTCTTGAGTGTCCTAGTTTTTTGCCTTGGTGTCTAGGTGTACCAGGGTTTAAATACCTACAATTTAATGTCTTTGAGCTTCTGTTTCTAAGTCTCTAAAATAGGAATAATGGGCAAACCCACTTTCCTTATAGTGTTGCTGTGAACATTAAGCATTGAAAGAGTATGTGTTTGACACATGAGGTATCTGTCCATTGAATAATAATTTCTATTAGTATTGGTGCTGCTACTCAAATTACCTTTGTCATATTTCTTCTTCATTATATAAAAGTTTTAAAAACTAAATGCATGAATGGAGTACGTATTAATGACATTATTTCTAAAATTGTTTGACAAAATCTTTAATTTTTTAAATTTTAAATACATCTTGATCTATAACAAAATCTAACATATGAATCACTTTTTGTTGTAATTCTTTTAATATGGAAAAACATTGGTTATGAATTTCTCAAACTATGGAATATGAATTCAGTGTTCTGAATAATTCTACTATAATAGGGTTACTAATGTAACCTTAAAATGTAAATAAAAGTAAATGAGCGATAAGAAAAAAGATTTATTAGAAAGCTACCAGGATTGTTTTTGGAAAACAAGAGTAAAAAAGAATAGATGTTTTTGTGATTCAGCTATAACTATATATCATGTAATATAGAACTGTAAAAATTAGATGAAATTTTAAATATGTGAAGCAAAAATATTTAAAATGCCTTTAGTTTTTAGTACATTTATACATACCTTGTCTAATTTTTGTAAATGGCACAAAATACTACTCCCCTTTAAGGAGAGCTGGAAAGCAATAAGCTTTTAAATTATATATATGTTAAATATTGTATATATAGTTCCCATTCAACTTTTTACTATTGTGAATGGTGCCTGTTAAGTTAGCATCAACCACTGAGTGGAGATTCATTTTCCTCAATATGAAAAAACAATTATGTCACATCCCGAATATTTGTTACGAAGTCTAGAGGTTAATGAGAATTTTTTTTAACATCTACTAAAATGACAAATGAACTGAAGCAATCAGATGTTGCCATTTACAATACTTACCTCTGTTTACTGAACTTAATTCTTTCTCTGCCTTTATGCTTGTTCCTTTTTGTGTATCAGATGTGTAGATCATCAAAAGTAGCTGTACTCAAGATGTCCTACACAAGTTCACAGATCCAATGCTCAAATCATTCTACTAATCTCTTAGGAACTAAGTGGTAGTGGAATACTCTCCAGTGAAGTTAATTTTTTAGCAAGGTCTTCCTTGCTAAAAGTCAGAAGAGAAAAGCTGTAAACTTCCTATTCAACCTCCAAATCCCATTCTTGTTTCTCACTGTAAGCCATGTTGCTGCAGCCTGTGAATGAACTGGATGGGCTGCCACTGCCTTTTAGGTTTTTGCAACCCACAGGGTAGATGCCAAGTCAATTATATTACTGATTATTTTTCATGTACAAAATAAGATTAGGTGGGAAAATGTCTTATATTATGCAGCTCTCTGGATAATAAACAGTAGATGTTAAACTTATGTGAGTACTAACATGAAGTGAAAGGTGGCATTTCATTTCATTGAAGATATTACTTTCCATCCTTTGTAGGTATGCATAGTTTCCCATTTTATGGGAAAGTGAAATGTCATATAATTCGAGAAAAGAGGAGGGAGAAAGGGAAAAAAGAGAAAGAGAGAGAGAGATCTAATTGAGAGAAATACTGAATACCCAGCCTCCTTCAGAAATGATTAGTTTGTGGTTGCAAGGTTTCATATTTAAAGTAATCCTGTTTGTGAGGTCATGTGAGTCTATGGTATAACCATAATCTTAGTCAAAATCGCTGTTAATAAAACATACATAGTGGGAGCTAACACTGGCTAATTTTCTCCTTTCTTCCTTCCTTCCTTCCTTCCTTCCTTCCTTCCTTCCTTCCTTCCTTCTTTCATAAAGTCTCACTAGGTAGTTCAATCTGGCCTTGAGCTCCTTGTAATTTTCCTACCTCAGCCTCCCAGTTTCTGGGATTACAAGTATACATCACCATGTTCAGCTTTTCCCTTCTTATACTTGAGAACTACATTGTGCCCTTGTTCAGTCAGACATTTCTACAGTGTTGTATAAGTGTTTTGGTGATCATCCTAACTTATTTTTCTCTTCCTTGTAATTCATTGCCAATTTTTTCCCTAATTTTCACATTGTGATTATTATTTAACCAAAAAAAAAAAAAAAAAAAGATAGTTTTAGCTGCCATGGGCCTTACATACGACATCTTTTTTGTTGTTGTTCTGTCTTCATGACCCCAAAATACAGGCTTAGCTGTTGTCAGATTTCACTATCTTGAATTATTTTTTTCATCAGAATTCTGTATTAAGATAATTTATATGTGCACTAGAAGCTTTGGGGATTACTGGGTCAATGCACACCATTTTACCTAACATTTTTATTATAGGATCTTTAAATATATTTAGGTACTGTGTTAGAAATCATCATACATATATATAAATTATGTATATCTATATGTACACACATACATGTACATAAATATACACATATGAAAGTCACTAGCTACTGTTTACATTCTGTGCACATTATGGCTCTCAGGAGATTGCAAATACTTTTCATTATTGGTTTTTATCTGTCATTCTGTTTGAATGATTTTATAGGACACTACTAAAGTGGGAAATGGATACAGGAAAATTACAACTTGTACCCATTCCCAACTGTCAAAAAAGCACTAAAGGAAAAATAGAACTTGGCCTTTGTAAAACGTTGTGATTTGGAAAGCAATTTTTGCCAAATTAGTATATGTAAATGGTCTTTGCTATGTGAAATTTTCCGTAAGGTTCTGTGATGTTTACAATACAGTTGACTGATAAAAGTAATACAGTGTTGAATAGCAAAGCATTTTCAGAATGATAAAATTCTAAATGTGACAGAAGGAGGCATATAGTGTGTGAGTTCTTTTTGTTTTTCATATTTAGAGATAATATGTATGATTCAGAAGGCCTTTACATTTTAAGAGATGTGGTGTGTATTTGATAGGCAGCTTAACAAGTTTAGTTTTGTTCGCCTTGTCATTTCTCGGCCTACCTAAAATGATTGGATTTACTGGGTTAGTTTGGGGTGTTCTTTTTAATTGCGGGTGGACTATGTAATCTCTAGTCCATCCTCTGAGCATGCTTATATAACACTCTTAATGCAATTTCATAATGGTAAAATGGAATCAGGCCAAGTGTACTTTGAATGGAGTGAGCAAGACTGATCCAGTTTTTTAACCAGCTCATTTAGCATGAAACATTTCTGACTTTCTCTTAGGTTTCAATAGGTAGACCTGATAAAAATAATGATCAGAAATGGAACATCTGAAACAAGCGTGGGGATCAATTTGCCACAACTTTGGAGGGGAGGTTCTATCGGAAAACATTCCTCACCCCTGCTTTTCACTCTCAAGTAAAACCGAATCTTTGTCTTTTGAGGGTTTAGTGACCTAAGACCCCTGAGCTTACCTGGCTTGTGACATAGTCAGAGCTCAATGGGCAGGCACTGTGGATTTTCTTTCCTTTCCTCTCTCTTGCTCTACTCCTTTGTTCTTCTTCTTCTCCTTTTTTTTTTTCCTGTCCCTCCTCCTGGCCTTCTTTCTTCTATACCTTTTGAAAAATATGCTGGTATTATACAGTTACCTGTGGTTATTTTGATCCCAGCAAGAGTCGCACTGACAAGAGGCAGTTCAGTGGTAAAAGAATCCAGCAAACTTAGTTAAGCCCACCGTACATCCCAGTGTGAACGTACAGCAGCCCAGCTCTGTCTCTACCGCTGCTTCCCCCGGGAGGGTCTGTGTAGGTCAGCCTCTGCACTTTGGCTTTATGTTGTCCCTCTCCTCATGCTTTGTTGAGAACACGCTGTGCACAGTGAATTGACGTGAAGGGCTGGCTAATACAATTGGGAATGCCGTTGACTGTACCAGAACCGTTTTCCTTTCAACCATGTGGCAAGTAGTGCTGTATATGACATAAATGAATTTCTAAATGTGATTGTAAACTGGCTAACACATGTTAACTGCACATAAAATGCTGATAAAAGGTCAAATGCTGATAAAAATGTATTTCTTGCCCAAACCTAATTTAAAGAGCAACAAAACTTAGTTTTGATTAGCTTACACTTGGTTTGTGGCAGGTGAATAGAACATACACTTAAGACTATATGATTAGATTGATATTGATTAAATTGATGTTGATTAGGTGTATCTTTGAATATTTAGAATGTTGTTAGAAAAAAAGTCTACTTCTTTCCACCTACCTTACCTGTTGTGTGTTCCTGTGGGCTAGTGAATAGGCATTTTCTTAATCTGTACTGAAATGATTATCCATGTGGAAAAGAATCTTTAGGTCATTAAAATATAGTGGCAGCATTAATGTTAACTATGTGCTACTACCACATTTTCTGCAGAAACACAAAATTGAATTTCAGCACAGGTATTATGTGACAGAGTTGATCATTATCCAGTTAAAAGTCAATTTAATCCACCTAACTGTGAACATTAATTAAAATAACCCATCCCAACTGCTGAACCCAATGCTGGGCGCACAGTGAAGTGTTCAATAAAGAGTACATTCATTACGATTTGCACACACAGCTTCTAGAGCTGTTTTTGTTCCAGCCGGCCTTGTGACCTTGGCAAAACAGTTAAACTCCTAAAACCTCAGTTTTCTTACCCACAGAATGTAGAAGCTAGACTTGACCATAGCAGACTTCCCTACTAAGGGCACACATTTTCTAAGTTCATGTCTGAACTGTGGAGCTGGCTTATCAAATGTCTTCAGAAAACTAGCTCTTGAAAACCCTAAAGCATGTTCGTTATTTAGTACACAAAACCTTAGCCCATTTTCTACTTTCCTTTCTCATACAACCCTTGTTTCTTACTATCAGGATTGCTTTTTCTTCTATAGTCCCTTGAAAGAGCCAGAAGTCTCTTTCAGAATTGCCATAAAATTTTCCTTATATTTTTATCCCTTCATTTTTTTTCCTTCAAACACTGTACTTCAAAATCGTCTAAGTTTATCCCACACCACAGTGTTGAAAGGGACTAAGACAAAGTGCCCGGGGAGCTAGGTGTCTGCAACCGGAGTTCCTGGTCCAGAGCTCAGCTCTCCGCCTGGAAGCTGTGATACCTCGGGCAGGTTACTCGATCTCTTCTGGCTCATTATCTCATCTGCAAAATGAGGATTAGAATAATTTGTACTTGCACTGCTTAGGGATGTTCAAAACCTTAAAAGGGTTATTAGCACATGTAAAATACAAAGTAGAACAATGTGAGACAAAAGGGTGAGGAAGGAGACGGACACAAGATGTACCTACTGTGAGGTTCTTTTATGTGAAGTTTAAAACCGATAAAGCTAATCTATGGTGACAAAAATCATAACCATGGTTGTTTCGGCATAAGGTGGAAAGGAAGTGCCATGAGGGGAAGAAGATGACTAATGTTATGAGGATGTTTTCTGGGCTTAAAGGTATGATCTATATCTTGATTAGGTTCTATCTATGTAAACAGATGTATTTGAAAACTCATCCAAATAAACTTAAAATTTACGTATTTCCTTCTATAAAATATAGTCAGTTTTCAAACTAGGAAAATAATAATTTATGTGGTCAATTAAGAAGACTTTCTTGATACTTATTTATTTATTTATTTTGCGACACCAGGGTTCGAACTCACAACCTCACGCCTGCCAGAGAGGTACTTAGGCCACTGAGCCAAACTCCCAGCCCTGGTTCTTTGAGGCAGGGTTGCACTATGTAGCTCAGGCCGACCTTGCTCTCGTATTGTAGCCCAAGCCAGCCTCGAACTCACAATGCTCCACCTACCTCAGCCTCCGGAGTGCTGGGATTAAAGATGTGTGCCACCACACCCGGCTCTATTGATACATATTAAAGTTGTTAAGCTCTCAGCAGCAAAAGATGCATGTGATATATAGATAGCGTTGTTGTAGAAGATGGTAGAGTATTTCCAAGAGAATTCATTTCTTTTGCAAGCACTGGTATTGAATTTTAGGGAACACCCTTGATGACAGAAGGTGTGTCAGTGAAAGCACTGATGGCTCACATTGTCTGAGTTTGGGAATAGCAATTTAACAAATTTATATGGTGTATTTAATTTTATCTTGTTGCAAAGGTTAAAACTTCATAATGCATCCAGACCAAACATGGCCTGCACAGTTTATTTTGAAAATACAGTAGTAAAAAATATATTTAGAGATGTAGAAATAATAAAAAAATCTCAGTTACTTTCTCACTTTTTGATAACTAAATGACCACAGAACCTGGTATGAAGCCTGCAGGAACTTGGTATATTCCACAGTAAGTTCAGTATTCACTTAACTGTGATTACTATTAACATACTGTCTTCATCTGCTTGGGCCACTGTAACATAATCCCATTGCTTGAGTGGATTAGACAACAAACATTTCTCATAGTTCTGGAGGCTGAAACACCAAGATCAGTGTGCGAGCCTTTTTAGTTCCAGCTGAGGACCTTCTTGCTGTGCCCTTACCTGGCAGAGACAAAAGATCCTCTCCTGAATGTCTCCTCTCAAAAAGCCATTAACTGCATATATGAGGACACAATTAATTGATTCCTGTAGCCCATCTTCAAGTACCATCACATTAGGGATTAGAGCATCTGTATGCGAATTTAGCAGGATGCAATATTCAGTCCATACCAGACAGTTATGTTTAATTTTAATTATTTAAATATCAACAGTTAAAGCAATAAGCCATTTGAAGACAGAAATGATTCTCTTTACAACAGGCCCGTGTGGTTCATAATCAGAACATCAGACTCTTCATTTGTGGATTGTGTAACCAAAAGACCTTCATGGGACTTAGTTTCCTTTTTAATAATAGATATACTAGCAAAATAGATCAAGCAGTGCCCGACACATTATTGAATATATTATCTTATTATTATTTTGAGGATGGTGATAAGTGCTAATTAAATATGCTTTGGGATATTGTTCTAATAATTATGAAAATGTAGATATTTCAAGGAAGATGCCCTTCTACATAATTTCAGGCCTATTATTTTAAATGGATTCTATTCAAGTTCATTTAGCCATGGCTTAATTGGATTAAATTCATGTTTAGTTTAATTCAAAAATTTTAATAACCTCTAGTGAAGAAGAGTGTATCTTTGAGCGATGAGACCTAGTACATTATATATATATATATATATATATATATATATATATCCATCCTGTGGATTAAAAGTATGATCTGCTTTGAAATATAAATGATGTGCTGGTTTTTGTTATAAAGTCTAGGAGAAAAGAGGAATTTGGTTGATTTTTATGGTGAAAAAACAAAATTCCTTGAATAACAAATGCATTAACAGATTGAGTTATTTTTTTTTTCTTACTCAGTTTGGAGAATTGATATATAAAGTGGCATAGTTCATACCCTCAATGTACTTAGTCTGTTGGAGGAGATGGAGCAACTTAGTGTGAGGCTCCTTTATTAGAAGTACAGTGAACTTACAGAAAACAAAGTAATCAAGTCTGCCCTGAGTAAAAGTGTTCATGGATGTGGTGGAGATTAGGCATAAAGTAACAAAAAAGGGAGCAGAAATCTGTTACTTTAAAGAAAAGGAAACAGAACATTGCAGGTGTAAGGAGCAACTGATATCAAATAAGCATATCCAATGTGTATCCTTCAAGCCTTTTGAAGATATGTGGAGAAGAAGAGTGTGGGGTTGGAGAATTGGCAGAAGTAGTCAGGGGCCAGGTTATGCAAGCTTGGAACTCAGATACTTACAGAATGTTTTCTGTATGCCACGGACCAGATATTTACTGGTGATCAGAGATTTATCTTTGCCATTGTGGAGATCACCAACCAGCAGGAGAGTCAAATAATAGGTGAGAAGTAATCAGGTGCTTACACATAGCAGATATCAGCATATATGAAGGACTAGAAGCAGGAAATAGCTGTCTGACAAAAAATAAATTTAAAAAAAAGCCGGTAGGACTGGAGGGTAATAGCCTGGGAGAATTGAAAGTGACTAAGAGTAGAGAGAGATGGTCAGGAGATCTGATAGCTCTGGGCCTTGTGGGCCTTGGTAAGGAGGCTGAATTTCATTATAGGCACAGTGGGAGACTGTGGAAGGGGTTGTAGGCAGAAGAATGACACATTGGGTTTTGTTTTTGAAAGATTGTTATGGTTTCTGTGTATGGAATAGATGGGGAGGTAGTAGGAGTACAAATAGGAAGAACATTTAGGAAGCTTTTATAGGTCGTTCAGATGAGAGATGGTGGTGGGCGGAGACAAGGTTTCTGACTACTGGGGTAGGGTGGGTGGAAGAAGAGAAGGTTCAGGAGAAAAAGTAAGGGTGGTACTGGCTTTTGTCTAGAAATGTTATTTACTGAGATAGGGAAAGCTGCAAAATGAGCATATCGGGTATAGGGACATCATTTGGGAAACCTTTGGTGTAAAGTCCCCAGGGAACATCTCAGGAGGCTGGGGATAGAGTGAAGATGGGACTACTTATTATATGATACTGTAGCTCAGTGGCATGGTCACTGTTGAGATAAAAGTGTGAGAACCCTTGGAACACAGATGGTTTAAAGCTATGTAGGAAAGGATGGAATCATTCAGAGATGTCAGGTGTAGATAGTCAGCAGGACACAGAACATTTAGAGGTCTAGCTAAGGGTGAAATGTCTGTGAAGCCAGACAGGCTAAGTAAGGGCTCAGTAAGGGCTGAGAAGAAAATCAGGATAGTGGAGTAGGGTGCACAGTAGGCCAGAAAGGAGGAGTCTGAAGAGGGTGCTCCAGGTGTAACTTGAATAAGATGGAAACAACACTGTCAAAGGACAAGATCACAACCATCTAGTTTAGAGAGCTGAATTGGTTTATATTTTCTGACTTCTGAATCAGGCAAATACTTCCATCCATAAAAAAGAATGTGTCCTAGTGAGCAGAGTGGAGATGTTCTGTTTGTAGAGAGAAGGACTGAAAGAAGCAGAACCAAGAATAAAAAATTGCTGATCCTTTCAAAAGTAACTTTCTTTGGAGGATAGGGGTGGGGCAGACAGAACAATAGTAACAGATTGGTTAGTGTTTGGTCACTTCAGCTTGCTTTCTTGTAAGGATGAAAGCAGAGAAAACTTACTATTATGGTAATTGAACTGGTGCATTTAGAAGACTTGCTGTACCTCTCCTGACTTCTTGGAAAGGCAGTGGTTTGGTGATGTGGAACTTTAGCATGAGTGTTCCATTTTGATTTGATAATGCCTCTTGGGGTCTAGTGTAGAAGTCTAGTCTACAATAAAGATCTATGATAATTTGTTTTTAAAAATAACAAGAAGCCGGGCATGGTGGCACACGCCTTTAATCCTTGCACTCAGGAGGCTGAGGTAGGCGGAGCATTGTGAGTTCAAGGCCAGTTTGGGCTACAACGCCAGCACAAGGCCAATCTGAGCTACATAGTGTAACCCTGCCTCAAAAAACTAGGGCTGGGATTTTGGCTCAGTGGCTTAAGCACCTGTCTGGCAGACGCGAGGTTGTGAGTTCAATCCCTAGTGCCGAAAAAAAAAAATGACAAGAATATTACATATTTACTAGACATACATATTTTCTTTAGTTATAGAAAGAAAGCGTTAAAAAATTTAACACAGATGACTGATATGACCAGAAGCATATTTTAGAAATATTACAGTATGATCTCTGTGAAAATTGGGTTTGGTTTGGAGGGAAATCTGCTGACCTTTTCTACTTCCTAAGTTGTTAAATTGTCATATCCTAAAGGAAATGACTACAGCATGTCTAGGGACTTTAGAGGGTGGGGATTTTGGAGATTAACAGGACTAGATTCAAGTTCTATACCTTGGGCAAATTGCTTAACCTCCGTTAGCTTTTGTTTCCTTATATGTAATTTGGGGATGAATAATCATATACCCCACTGAGTGTCAAGAAGATTAATGCAGAGTATAAGTCCATGACAATATTACTTTTTATTGATACAGGATACATAATTATAAACATGCCTTTCACAGTGGTTTTATCTCAGTGAATCATGATACTTTCCCGTTTTGTCATAGTAGCCTTTAGTCACCGTGTCCTTAACCTTCCAAGCAAGGTAAAAATGCAGCAATTCTCTTCTCCCCAGGGGAATTTCCAAATTGTAGTGAGCGCATGGCTGTGCACAATTTAAAGTGCACTTTCTCTGTCAGAACACATGTTTATATCGTTTTGCACTTTAACATTTTATTCCCAGTTCTTATAGCCTTTTGTTTCTTGGTCTATGTTTACTTTGATAGGGTACTAGAGCCCTTGCAAAGGCCGGTATTACAGGGTGGGAATAAATGTTTCAAGAGCAAAAGTCAAAGAAAGCAGACATCATGAATCACTGGAGGGGAGGGGAGGTTGTCAGTGGCTCACATGGTACAGGGTAAGAAACACGAGAGTACATACAGGCTCCTGTGCATTTATGGAAGAAATGGGAGCTGAAAAATGCTTACTTGGCAAAACAAAAACAACCAAAACATGTGTTTTCAACTTTTACCGTAATTTTCATGTTTTCCAAAGCAGTGGGAATTGATCCTATAGCTGCCTATGGCTCTAGAATACTTGAAGACTTTTACCTTTTTTCATAGTACTGCAGGTTTCTTAAAATACTAAGGGAAGCTGGGCATGGTGGTGCATGCCTTTAATCCCAGCACTTGGGAGGCTGAGGCAGGAGGATCCTTGTGAGTTTGAGACCAGCCTGGGCTACAAAGTGAGTTCAAGGCCAGCCTGAACTGCATAGTGAGTCCCTGTCTCAAAAAATAGTGCTGGGGATCTAGCTTAGTTGTGTAAGCACCTGCCTGGCAGACGCGAGATTATGAGTTTGATCCCTGGTACCAAAAAAAAAAAAAAAAAAAAAAAGATATTAAGGGAAAACTTGCTCCAGTTTGAGGGTAATATGTATCTTTGCAATAATTCGTCTTTTTTTTATTGATTTGTCAGTAATAGTGAGTCATTATTCTACAAAAGATGCATGTTTTGTTCTAGATCTAATGATGAAAATATGTTTTTTTTCCTCTAATACTGTTTTAAAATATCCCCAAATTCTGATTATTGAATATCTGGCACATCCATAAGGAATCAAATTTTTAGTAATGGACAAATAATAATCAACTAGCAAAAACTAATCATAGATATTTGTTTTATATGACATCTTCATAATTGCTATTTAAATTCTTAAAACAGAATACAAGTATCCACTAAATCTGATTCAAAAAGAACCTGTTATTGGATATTGACTTCAAACTTAATTCATGTAGTGTCTCAGTTCCTCAGAAGTAATTATAACTATGTAGGTAAAAATATAGAAATAGAAATTTTGGCTTCCACCCTAAAATGCTCATTCATTTAGATTCTACACCAAAAGACAAACTATCATCCTTTATTGAAAAGGGGTCCCGGGTATTGAACTCTAGACCCTGGGTATGCTAAACATATGCTGCCACTGAGCTGCACCCTTGCCTAGAGACAAATTTTCAAGAAATACTGGAAAATTATTTGAAGGAGAGAATTCACACAGATGAATTTTTTAGAAAGAGCTTTTCTGGCCATCAAGCTAATCCTTGAAGAAACTTCAAGGGAACATGCTTAGTGTTTTGCATGTTTCCTGAAGGAAAGGGGCTGTTATGGATTAAAAACTGGTGGTCAACTTAACACCAGCTAAATTAAATCAGCATGGTGCTGAGTGTAGATGGCCCACCTGAGGAAAGTTGCCAGCATAAAAAGAGACGTGGAGAAGGAAGAGTGTGGCATTGTGGGTTCTCCTGAGTGTTGTTGTTGGAGCCTTTGGTTCTCCTGGAGGAGCTTGTCATGCTGGCTTCCCTGATAATAAAGTTGGTTATTATCATCGGAGGAGCACAGGACCTTGTTGCTAAGAATGGCTGCAGTTCACTTTGGGGGAGCTCTGGTTCGTTCTTTGAGCATTGCTTCCAAGCTCTGGAGGAGAAGATGTATGCTATTTAATCTCCAGAAGTTTGTCATGCTGGCTTCCGGTTATATATTTGGCTGTTCTCATCATTGGAGGAGCTCAGGATCTCATTGTCACTGAGGATGGCTGTGGTACTTTTTTTGGGAGGGGGCCCTGGTCCTTATTTTGAGTGTAACTTCTTGGCTGCAGTGCAGAACCCTAAATCTGCTAGCACAGATCCTTCATCCCGCTGGCATAGACTTTCTAGCTTCCACTGCTGACCTTTGGGCCTTCCCAGTGCAGATCCATGAAACAGACTTGCATGAGTTATTGTCGTGGGCTCTAGGCCTCCAGTTGGGCTTGTGAGAGCCACTGTCATGGGCTCTAGGTCTTCAGCTGGACTCATTAGGACATTGCTGTGGGAGCTAGGCCCTCAGCTATATTTCCTTGGGTCTTTACCATTGTGGACAGATGTCCTGCACTTTCTTATATTTAACTCTGGGTGACCATCATAAAATAATGCTATAAACTCTGTGTCCATTATGTAATTGTTCTCCTTGCAACCCCTGACTACAGCAAGGGGCCATTGGATTGATTCACTTATTCCTGTTAGGAGGTATAAAAGGATCAAGAGATAGTCTGTATAGCTGTTAACTGCAGAGGGGAGAAAAGAAGAGGTAAGTGTGTTGGGATTGGCCTCTACTTGGAGAGAGAAAGGGTGGGGGAAGAGAGAGAGAGAGAGAGACAGAGAGAGAGACACAGAGAGAGAGAGAAAGAGAGAGACAGAGACAGAGACAGAGAGACAGAGAGAGACAGAGAGACAGAAACAAGGAGACAGGGACAGGGGTAGAGACAGAGACAGGGACAGACAGACACTGGCCAGAATCAGAGTATGTGGTCCATTACAAATGAGAGGCACACGAAAATTTCTTACCACTTCAACCGAGATATTTAGAATCAGAAAAAGCTGCTGCGTAGTCAGTGCCAGCCAGGTTAGAGAGCTAGAAGTTGAAAATGTCCAGAATGGCAAATATGTTGACCTGAGCACTCTAGTTTGAGTTGAGACTGTGTTTGCTGATATCAAGTGGCTCTTTAGCATGCTCTCCAAGAATTGGAAAAGTAGTTTAACTTCTTGAGTTTTAGTGTAGGGTGTTAGAAAAGAACTTTTTCTGTTGGGTGAATTTTCAAGGGACTGTGTAAAGTAGTATGGAAGTATAATGTCACTCTGCTTCTTGAGTCTTGTGTGGGCTCACAGACATAAATATATGTACACATGTGTATGATAGCTGTATTGAGGATTGAAGTGCTCTAGCACTGAGCTATATCCTCAGCCCTTTTTATTTTTTTATTTTGAGTCAGGATTTCACTAAATTGCTAAGTTTGCACAGGCTAGGCTTGAACTTATGATCCTTGTGCTTCAGCCTCCCAGAGTGCAGGGATTACAAGTGTGTGTCACCATGCCTGGCTTATGTCTCAGTTTTCAGACTTGTACAGTAGCCATAATAATTGTACCTGTATTATATATGGCTGTATTAAATATACATATATAATATACATTACATTTTTCTTTTATTTGGTTGAAAAAAGGTAGATTGTATTTATAGTGTACAATATGTTGTTTTGAAGTATACATACATTATGGAATGATTGTGTTTCACAAGTATAAACATATATATGTATTTAGAACATTTTGGCAAATACTATCATCTATGTTATTTACATTAAGTATTTTCATTTATATCTTTTTCTTTGTTCTTACAAAGAGAGAATGAAATTTTAGCATGTCTGAAGTGTTGCCTCCAAGGCAATGTTTTCTCCCGTGAAGTGGTTACTTTAAGAATCCAGAACCAAGGGGACTCAGTTCAATTGTCATGGTAGGTCATACTTTTATAACGAGCTGGCTTCTGGAGTGTATCATTGTGTGGACGAGGAGAACAAGACACGGGAGAGCCCAGTAGTCCTCTCTCTGCTCATTTTGTGCTCTCTGATGATGTCAGATGAAAGAATTCCAGCTATCAGGAACTTCACAATGCTGTGTCACAAAGGAGTGTGGCTTTAGCGAAGACTCTCCCAGATACATTTATTGAAAGTGATTCAAATGTAATGTAGTAGGTTAATTGGGTGATCCAGGTTTTCCTAAGAGCTTTTACACAAGAGAAGCATATTAATACATCAAAATATATCAATAGCAAGTATGTTCTATTGGAAGAGTTTTTATGCATTTTATAATTCCATTCATTCGAAGTCAAATGAGTGGGAAACTGACACGAGAACTGTTCCCACTCAGCACTGAAATACACGGGCATTTGCTCTGCTCATCCTCTAAGCTAGTGATCTTCTTTCATCTTAACAAAGTTAAGGAATAATTCTTGTATCTCTTTCCTCTGAATATTTGACTTTGGTTAGATCATCACGTTTTAGCATTTCTTTCTTTTTTCCAGTGTGGTGATATTTTATATTTAACCCAGCAGTCAGACATTGTGCCTAGGGCACTGAATTACTGTTTTAACGGTGTCTTCTTCTAAATTGTTAACAGTGGAATCTTTCAGGGGTATGTCTGATGTGAGCGCAGACTGCTACGTGTTTAGAATGACAATATTTTGCTGTAAAATATGGCCTAATGAGGTGGGTGTGGTGGAAGACTCCTGTAATCCCAGAACTCTGGGAGGCTGAGGTAGGAGAATCACAAGTTTGAGTTTAGCCTGGGGAATTCAGCAGCTTTATAAGACCTTGTTCAAAAGAAAAACAAAAAGATTGGCTGGTGATTTAGCTCAGTGTGAAGGTACTGGGTTTAAAACCAGTATGGCAAAATAAATAAATAAATAAAAAAAAGATAGCCAAATGTATCAGTGAAGGCAAAGTTGCAGTTACCAAAGCCAAATTAATAATTGGTCCAAAGTTTTATAAATGTCATAAAATATATTAGCAACAATTAAATATAAAGTATTATAAAAGAAGTGGTGATCTTATAGGACATATATCTAGGTATTTGATCTGTTCTTATGGCTGACACATGCAATGCTAATCCAGTAGACCTGATTTTGTATTTTGGCAAACTCGTTAATTCACTGAGTGACTTTTGGCAGATAGTTTATTTGAGTTTTTGTTTGTTACTTTGTAAAAATGAGAATATACACATATCATAATTGTTGCGAAAATGAAATAC
Source organism: Dasyprocta punctata (assembly GCA_004363535.1). Classification (NCBI taxonomy): domain Eukaryota; kingdom Metazoa; phylum Chordata; class Mammalia; order Rodentia; family Dasyproctidae; genus Dasyprocta; species Dasyprocta punctata. Next base: position 2,622 of record RJWM01000820.1, on the reverse strand, counting down.
ATATAATGGTAATATGTTAACAGTTAATATAAAAAGCAGCATTAATAATAAATATGCTATTAAATTCAATTAGGCTTCATTTTATTCTCCTAATACTTCCCTTTCTATCAGTCAAAATTGCAGAGAAAATGAAGGAGAGGTTATCACAAATGTGTAAAGTGTTCTCATTATTTAGGCTTAGGTGTATAATTTATGTTTATAGGTAAAGTTACTTAAAGGGATATTTTTCCAAGTTACAGGCATTAGCTTATTGAGGTCAAGCACCTAGAAATTGAAATGTACAATTTTGATTTATGCATGTTTCAGATTTTCTGAATTGTTTCTTGTTTATTTATTTTATGGTTCTGGAGCCTTGTAGACTAGGCAAGTTCCCTACGGCTGAGTTATATGCCTGTCCTTTAATTTTTGTTTGTTTGTGGTATTGGGCATAGGACCCAGGCCTCCAGAGTGCTGGGCAAGTGGTCTACCACTGAGCTATGTCCTCAGTACCCTAACCTTTAATGGTAATTTAGAGTTATAATTGAATTTTAGCTGAAGTGCCATGAAAATGTTCCTACTAAATTAGGTTATAGTTAAGGACTCTGGAAGTGTAATGTCTGCCAAAGTTATTATTTAATGGTATTGATGATGCTTTTGCTTTTTAAAAACTTTGAACAACTGATTTTATTTAGTTTTACCTATTTGATCTGAACTTATCTTGGCTGTTATTTCTAATCTGATCATATTTGTCAGGTGTCTTGGGGCAAAATTCAGTTATCAGAAATCTTGAAATTTTATCAGAGACCAGGAGGAAGACGACACCTATTTAAAATTTACTGTGATGTCAGAGCAGAGGCAGGACAAGTCAGTTTGCCTAGTAGATATTTTATGAATTCATTGTTCTAAGAAAATGTAAAGTGTATTTTTTTATAAATCTAAAATGTAGAATTTTTAGGCTTGAAAATGTAGAATTTCTTTTGGCACTTCTAAATAAAATTAATATAAAAATGTTAAGAATTTACTCAACAGAATGGAGTAGCATTTTTCTGTAAAATTCATTGATGCTAGAGCTGAGTGTCAGATTATTAAACTTGGTGAAGGCTTGTGCTCATTTTTTGTTTTGATTTTTAAAAATTGGAGTTAGTCAACAGTAGAGTGTCTTGTAGAAGTAAGGTTGCCATAATCACATCTTTTACCTAACACACATTCAAATTTAAAACCATAATAAAAGTCCCTTCATGGCACTTTGCTGCAGGAAAATACCTTTTAATAAAATGAATTCATATTGCTTCACCACTTCTGCTTACAGTATGAAATGTAGGTGGTAAATGCTAGAATTTTTCCCACATAATACAAGTTTCCCACATACTACAAGTTACCATAGGTTTGCAACGAAATGTTAATAAAGGATTCGGTAAGATAGGAAAATTCTTCTTGTTGACCACAAGATGACAAGAATCCATTAAGAGAGGACGTGTCCTGCTAGGTAGATTCCTTTCCTTTTATTTCTGAGGAAGAGCTTTTAAAAGGCTTTCCAGTATTTTAAAAATCTGAAGTTAACTAATTTTAAGATGTTGATAAGGGAAGAGTATTTATTCCTCTAATTTTTAAAAAGGTTTGTGCCTTTCACCTGTTTCTAATAGGGTAACAAATACAGTGTTAATTTAGTTGAGTTATACTTTCTGCATGAGTTTGCTAACAGAACTTGACATGAAAACCTTTGTAAAGAAGCTTGATTGGTTTGGTTACCATAGCAACATGGTTGAAAAGAAGAAAGATTTCCTTTAGGAACATTTCCTAAATGCTGTTTTGTACCCTATAATGGTATTGCTAGCTTGCCATCGTGGGGAGAAGGTGAGAAGAGATCAGTTTGAGGGTCAACTTCGTGTCCTGTGTCTATAGATTATCCCTGGCAATCAAGGGCTTGGCTCATCGCAGTCTTTCCATTTTGGAGACAGTTTTGTTCCTCGGATCCTGTGATAATAGGAGCCTCGAGTGGACCTTTATGTCTTGAAATACATAAAGAAAAAACTGGATTCAGACCAGCAGTCATATTCTGTTAAGTGCATATCCTGAAGCTAATGTCCATTATGGATTTTTAATTCTCTGCTTGTTTGAAATTCCACAATTTATCAATAATTTCTCCTGTGAGTGATGTTACTATTTTGAGGAGACAAAAGGGTTTAACTAGTAAATAGATCAGCAGGGGCATCGTGTAAAACCCTTAGCAGTGGTTTGGTATTCTGGAATTGCTGTAAACCCCGAGGCCTACGCTGGAGCTTTCCTTTGTTATGGGGTAAATGTCTGCTCCATTAGCACAGCAATTGTGTACAGAAATGCATCGAATCAGTCAAGTACCACCATAGGGTGTTTTTCAGTGGTTAAAATGGGCTAATGGTTATTTCACTTGTACATTCAATAATAACAGCAGTAAGGCCTATTATAACTATTTTTCTAATCAGGCACATGTTTGTAATTTTTCATTTTCACCCGTCAGTTCAGGGCCTTGGAATCAGATACTTCAAAGTAGACTTAATGGCTTTAACTTAAGAATTGTATGAACCCTGTTGTTGCCAGTAATGCAGTGACTTAACATTTGTCTAGGGATAGTTTCGTGCAGGGGTTGAGAAGAAATCATAACGC
>RJWM01000819.1:0-185850 GCA_004363535.1 Dasyprocta punctata | reverse complement strand
CAGCCTACCCCTTGCTTTATGCTGGCTTAGTGAATGCTGTCTGCAGAGCAGAAGCTAAATTTGGGGAGTTGCATGTAAAGTATAGGCAGGAAGCCAAACTCTCAAGTCTGCAGTGATCACTAGTGATTGGGTTCAGTCTGGTAAAGAAGGTGCTTACTCTTTGGTAACTCAGTTACTTTCCTGGGTTCCTCTTAAGAAGGGGGCTCCCATCCAAATCAGGCAAAGCCTACAGGATTAGGAATCATTCCATTTTCTTCTTCAGGTACTTCTTTAGGAGTCCAGGATCAAAGAAATAGGAAAAGCTCTGATGTTCGTCACCTCATGTTGCAAGGTCACAGCTGGTCAGTGAAGCATCTGAACATAGGTCCACATACATGGAGTAGATGAGGCTACTGGAAAACATGGTGGCCACTGGGACTTCAGGGGATGTGGGGCTACATGGGGGGAAGTTTTTCCTGTGCTGGGGAAGCTCAGCTGGTCCAGAGCACTGAATTTGCCATCACTTTGCCATTTGCTTTAAATTCTGAGAGAATTTTTTTGGCTTTAAATATTAGGCTTTCTATTCAGTTTCATATTCTTAATTGATGAGAACTTTTTGGTGTTCTCTGGTAGTTCCCCTTTCAACCACACTATTCTTGTTTTATGAATGCAACATCTTCTCAAATCTTTTTAAAGATATTCATTAACTACTTGAAAAATCTATCTCCCTTCTTGAATTATTTCTGTTCCCTTGAAACTTAATATGTTTTGGTCTTTTTTATTTCCTGCTGTTAGTTGTCTTCACATGTCTGTCTGATGTCCTGGTTTGTAGATTCACATAATGAATGGAACATTGCTTTTGAATTTGGATTAATGAATGTTTTTTGAAAGGACCCTCTCATGAGTGGGAAGGCAAAGAAGGAAATAGATGCAAATGCTCTGGGCTAAATAAGTAGCAGATTTTATTTTAGAACGTATACTTGGGGAGCCAGGCTTAGATTAGACATCCTGCTTATCTCCTCCACTGAACAACAGAACAAGGAGCGCTTAACTCTTAAACCAACACCCACACTAAACCACAAATCCCTCTCGAGGGAGTTCATCCATTTGTTTTAGAGAAGATCTCCAGTTTTTCAGTTCCATCTCCATGTGATAAAGTCTTGGTACTCTCTGCTCCATGTGGGAGGAGAACACCAATCCTATGCCTAAGGACTTGCTGGCATTCTGCAAAATGACTGGCACCACTTCCCCAGGTTCCCCTCCTACTTGGGCTTTGGCTTTCGCAGTTTCACCCACTGACATGTCTCCAACTGAATCTCTATTCAGGAAATGTGTCAAATATCTCATCTACCAAAGGCTTTCCCGCCCAAATTCTTCCTTGCTACAGATTTATTTCTTTTTGCACTCCAACGCTGTCATTTTAGTGGCATCGCTGGCAAGGGAGGTGCCACATTCATATGCTCACTCTGCCATCTTGCACCAGACACTTGCTCACTCCCAGGGTGGTGATTTTAAAAATGGATTTTTTATTGTTGTTGAAAGTTTACTCATCTTTTAACTATATTCTCCCTGTTTAAAATGATATATCTAGAGATAATAGTAGGTTCTTGTTAAAAAAGTTAAAGTTTGAGAGAAGAAATGAGTTCTGATATTGTATCACACAGTAGGGTAATGACAAATAATGATAATGTACTGTGTATTTCAAAAAAGCTGGAAGAGAGGATTTTGAATATTTCATTTCCCCAAAAGATAAGTATTAGAAACAAAACATATGCTTTCCCTGGTTTGAAAATCACATAATGTATAGAACTGTGGAAATCTCACATAGTGCAATATGTACAGTTTTATATGTCATTAAAAGAAAGAATGAATGAAAAACAGATAAATGGAAGTAAACAAATTAGAGATATTTAGACAACGATGAGTGGTACAAACCCTCTCTTGAAATGTGTGATAAGCAGATAAAAGCAGCCTACATAATTAATCCCATCCAAAGATCTGTTCTCCAGTCACCATATTATGGGCCACAGTTGTTGCCCAAGAGAAACCTGGTTCTTCCTGTATGTGTAGAGTGTTCTCGCCAGCAGGGATTCCAGCATGCAGGGACCTCCTGCCCCAGAGTCTGTGGAGAACACAGACAAACCAGTCCCACTTGGGTTTGAAGTATATCAAAGATCTTGTTGAATAAGAGGTGGCAGAATATCAGTAAGGCTCAGTTTTTGTTGTTTTTAAAAAATTTACTTCCTACTTCTCTTATTTCCTTTCCATGAACCCAGTTCTGACTCTGTAGTGGTTTAGAGCTAGTGTTCCTCAAAAGTCTCACATTTGTGGTACGTTACCAGATCATGGGGGGCACTGTATTCATCAGTGGACTCATCCATTGATGAGTTCAGTGACTGTATGTGCTGTGGAAGTTCATCACTGGGGGCATGACCTGGAAGGGTATATTCTTCTCCCCAGCTTCTCCTCAGTCTCTCTGTTTCCTGGATGCCATGAGGTCAACCCCTAGGCCAGTGACGATGAACCTTTTAGAGACTGAGCTCCCAAATTGTAACTCATAACTCATGTATCACAAAGTGCCAACACTGAACTTAAGCCTGAATGCTGAGGCTGTGCTTTAGAAAAAACCAATTCTAAATTAACATCCTTTATCTTAAAAGAAAAGCACAATAACACACGTGCCATAGGTTTGCCACCTGCCCTAAGTCCTTCCACCATGCCCTTTTTATCTTAGAGCCAGCCAACTATTTACTGAATCCTTAGAAAATAATGAACTAAAATTAACTTCTCCTCCTTTAAGTTATGGAGGATGAATATTTTGTCCCAGTGAAGAGAAGGTGTTTAGGACAGACCCCAAAAAGCTCATTCCCAATAAGGCAGAAGAAAATTTTTTCTTAGTAGTGTAGGGAGAGAGATAAAGTTTCTCCTCAACTCTTATGTTTGCATTTATAATAGACCTCAGACAAAAGACAGATGAATAAGACAAAAAACAAGAAAGTTTATTCACACAGGCGGTGTACATCACATGGGAGAAATACAGTGAAAATTAACTCAGAGGGATGGCTTAGGTTTTTGGCCTATGTAATATTTTCAGTGAAGAACAATAAATCTTAGAGTAGACAAAGGAAAGTGGTTTCAGACCTCCAGAGGTGGGAGACCACGGGAAGGCAAACAGAGAGGAGAGACTGGTAGGTCGAGGCTTGCTGGCGAATGAATTCCTCTGATGCTGTCTCTAAGCTAAAAAGAGTCATAAAGGAGAATTGATGTTCTGTCTTCAAGTAGAAGAGAGGATGGAGATAGAATGAACTCTTCCTTTGCTTACTGCTTCTTCATTGCCTTTAGCTCGAAAATATTTATGTTAAAAACACAAATGTTGAGATGACATTTTGTGGTTTCCCTCATTTGCTGATAAGGTCCTCTTCCTTATGAGGGTTCCAACAGAATCAAGGAGCCGGAACTGTGGAGACAAGGCAGCTCACTGACGCTAGGAATATTGATTTCTTCATTGTCTTTGAAGTCTAAGAGGTCTTTGCAGTGGGCATTTCCAGAGTGGAAAATCAGGGCTTTGGATAACTTTACCTTTGTAGTTGAATTTCCTCTTTGAGTCCTTGGAGTTGTAAGGGTTTTCCCTTTCTTGGTAGAACTGTAAACTTATTATTTGTCTCTATAGTACTCTATCAAGATATTTTGGAGAAATCTTCTTAGTTGAGACCTGAGGAAATACTAACGCTAAACCAATAAGCTGTTTCTATTTTCATCTGGCCTTGAGACCATGAACGCAGAAGACACCTACTTAAATAGGATGGGATCAGTGAATGGGAATGGGAGATAAAGGAATGGAAGATGAAGAAGGAAAATATCCAGAAGTGAAAAATCAGTGAATGTCTTAGTCATGCTATCATGCCACAGTGGATCTGATTCAACCATAAAGATGTCCTCTGTGGAGGTATGTGCAGTAACTCAAAACAGCCTCCAGCTCCGGATGAAGAGAATACAGGAAAGTTTAAGAAAAATTTCCTCAAGGCAGTTGTGACAGAATTTATGAAAGAATCTCTTTAAAATTTGATACAAGGTGAAAATTGACTCCAGTTGTGGTAAAGGGGTTACCGGCTGTGCCCCCTTTCATAGGGTATTATTAAAGGTATAAAGAACACCACACCTCGTGTCTCTGAAGACTGTGATGCCACACGATGACCTCCTTGTGTGGGAAATCCTCGAATCATTAGAGGGACAGGACAAACATCCCTGTAAAGTTAATTGTTATGACAATAATCAGTGCTCGTGGCGTTCACACTTATATCACAGTACCATCTCAGAACACTGCCAGAGGACTTCCCTCAGTATGTCTGATTACAGGAGGAGACCAGTGTGATTCCGTGTGGATCCAACGATGATACCACTTCACTTTGAAGCTGTACAGATTTATTTTGCTCAAGAAAAAAGTATTATAAATATTTAATCAAACCGATAACCCAAACAAATGGACACCTTGGACAACAGAAATTGAGCTGCTATGCATTTCTCTACAACAGCCAGCCCTTCAGTAGTCATGACTGGCATATGTGATCATTAAGCTCCTTCTTTATATACTGATGAGAAAAAAGTGTTGGAGGACTGATGGGTCCCTAAGATCAGAAAGTCACTTGGAAACATCTCTGCTATGCTGCATGGCTGGACTGTCTCATCCATTCTCTCACATAGATTGGCTTCATTGCTTGCTTATAGCCACCAACCTCAAGTCTACAGGACTTTCTTTGGGTTCTGATAGAAACCCAATGTCTCAATGTGCCACATTCAATTTTCTGAGAGGAGCACATTAAACAATATTGAATAGAGTCCACTGCTGCCTACAGAGCTACCACCTGGGTAGGAGTTTATTGATAGAAACACAGTGATTGGTTCATGCCCTTACCCAAAGCCATAGTTGTGAACAGGTTAGTTTGTAAGAACACGAAGGGGGAAAGGCAACGGCTAACCTGCTTAGTACCCTCTTCATTCATAGCTAGTCCTTGGTGTTGCTAGTGTAGATGTTAAAAGCAGCTCTGTACTTTATCTCAGTGCATTTTGCATTTGAGTTAGAAATTTCTAGTAAGTTCTATTTCTGATTACAGATGTAGTACCATATGCTGTATAATAAAAAAAAATACAGGGGATGTTAAAATTTTTAAAAGTTATTACAATATAGGAAACATTGGCATTAGTGCCCCTCGAAAGCTTTTCCATGCTTCAGACACACTTATTCCACCATTCTTACCGCTTTCTGAAGCAGTTTGGGCTTTTCATTGCCCCATGATCACTGCTTTAATGTCTTAAATCAATTTGAAATGCTTACCATTCATTGCCAGTTTGACTTTGGGAAAGAGTCAGAAGTCAGACAGCACCAGGTTTGGTGAATAACATGGATAATATTGTGTTTGTTTGACAAAAATTGTCATAAATGTTTTGAGTAGAGTCAGGACATCAAGGCCATTACAAGAAAGACACAAAAGAGTACTTCCAGAACTTCAGAAAGTGACAAGAACAATGGGATAACTATGTTCAAAGAAAGGAAAGTGTATTTTCAGGAAGATTAAGAGAAATATCTTTCACTATAATAATTTTTAAAATTTTTATTTAAATATTCACTATATTTTATGATCACATTTTACATTTATATAATGGTATTACCAATTAGCTGAAGGTTCTTTTGCTCCACTTCAATAGAAATCACACAAATTGCAGTTCTTATTGTTAAGAGCCCTGAGCTTTGAATGCCAGTAGCTATTAGCTATTGGTGTTGAGTGTTCTCCACCATTCTCCTGGCAACTGGTGCCAGTAGCGACGACCAGACCTTGGGAACTTTTGGTTGGCGGAGATAGCAGCACACAGCAATTCTGCTTTGCTTCCTATGTTCTCTAACTGCTACATGCCCTCAAAGTTACCAGCCCTGGCTGCTGGCCACTTCAGGCACCAGTGATCTTTTATGCACCAGCTCAGCTTGCTCTACATGAGATAGAAATCACATGCAGGCTAAAATATGCCATCCCAAAGAGGTGTTGTTAGGACTATCCTGCAGCATAATGGGAAGCAGTACAGTGATCCATTGTAAGTAAGAGGGAAGCTGCGTATATAGAAGAAAAAGGTGGGCTTGCAAACCCACAATATCAAATTTCCTGTTTAGTCATGGGTGGTGGTGGGAGCTTCCTCTCAGACCTGATTGAGGACAACTGCAGAGAGTGGATCATCTGAGATGGACTCACAATTGAAGCTTACTGCTGCCAAAGCAAATGTTTCCCAGAGTTGTTGTAGGGCAATGGATTTAGTTGTGGCCAGCTATAAGGTATTTGGGGCAGCCACAGAAGAAAGAAAAAGAGAGAAAGAAAGAAAGGAGAGAGAGAGAGAGAGAGAGAGAGAGAGAGAGAGAGAGAGAGAGAGAGAGAAGAAAGAAAGAAAGAAAGAGAAAGAAAGAAAGAAAGAAAGAAAGAAAGAAAGAAAGAAAGAAAGAAAGAAAGAAAGAAAGAAAACTCTTGAGGAGCATGGGACCTGTCTCTCCTGGAATTATATATGGTTTTTAAAAACTAGACTCACATGAAAACATTGATGCTAGTATTCATTACATCAACAGGACAATCACACACATACCTAGTTCAAAAATACATTAAGGGGTATTCTTATTCATGGGTCCATTTAATTTCTACTTTAACTTCTTCCAAAGGCAACACTCACTGAGCATTTTATCAACTGCTGAAGCAATGCATCCCAGGGCTACAGGAATGAAATATTTTCAGTAAAGTCCAGGAGTTACCAACTCTGCGTGTTAGTCAGCTTTGTCTTACTATAACGGTTACCTGAGATAATTCATGCATAAAGACAGAAAGTTTATTTTGGCTCATAGTTTTAGAGGGCCCAGTCCATGGTTGGTTAGCCACATTGCTGTGAGAAACACTACTCACCTCATCACAAACCAGGGAGCAAAACAGAGAGAGGAAAGAACCAGCATCCCACAAGCCCCTTCTCAGGGTCCCTTAAATGACCTAAAGACCTCCCACTAGTGCTGCCTGTTAAAGGTTCCGTGACTTTCTCACAGCCTGATGCAAGGAGCCAAGCCTTTAACACACACAGGCCTTTGGGAGACATTTAAGATCCAAACTATAACACTCTTGTATGCTAAAACATGCCAACAACCATGAGCTACCATTTTCTCTGTACTATTTTAACTGCTATCATCTTTGCATTTCAGCACAAGAGCTGTTCTAAGCCAGAAAGTGCCAGATGGCACTGAGGAATCAGATTCCAGAGCAATGTCATCTGCAGAAGTGAGCCAGTAGCTAATTGACAAAGATACCCGTACTGTTTTTATAGAAGTCAAGATGTCCTACTTCTATCACCGGGACTGTCCTTTTAGAATTGGCTCGGGTCTCAAGTTCTCTTTGGATGCTAGGTCTGATCTTGCTTCTTAAGTCCTATCTTCAGATGTAGCTCTGCAGTGCCTTCTCTTTCAAATGGTTTCTCTTTATTTCTTCAGTGTTAAGAAATCCATCCTCCTCCCCCTCAGAATTACTTTGTATTCCTCATCTGCACTAACCCTTTGAGAGCTGTCATTTGTTATTAGAATATCTTTAAAAAATATGTCTACTTCTTACCTTCTTGGCTGGTTACTAAGAGCTTTCTGAATTACACCTAGATAGTTTATTTCTATCTGGTTTGGGATCTCCATGGTGGTTTTCTTTTGTGCCTACTTAATATTTATTTATTGAGAGATGGCTCTTCTGAGGTTTGATTTATTTATCCAGATCAGAGAGTTCAGAAGAGCAATGTGCTACAGGACATGTAAAACTAGGAATTAAACAATGAATTTTTAGCCCAAACCAAGATATTATTATAATGTATCTGGGGGCAGGTTTCTACAAAAAATTGTTTCAGTTGCTCAATAATTCTGATAAGTCACAGAAGATGTGAACAGGACATTATTTTTATATTTCATTTCTAAGTCAGGTTGTGAGTATGGCTCAAATCCATTGATCTCTGATTGTCTATAGATGGATTTGTCACATAAAATATTTCCACTTACAAAAAGCTTGTTTCCTGCATTCATCTTTCTGAGTCAGAATATCATAGTAGTATGTGGAAGGCTAGCAAACCCCAGAGGTGGTTCCGGTAATAGTTGGAACTAGATCTCAAAGTGTGGTCCTCAGTCCAGCTACCTTAGCCTCTCCTGGGAGCTTTCTAGAAGGGCACTTTGTGTCCCTAAAATGCTAATCAGAAACTCAAGGGGCAGCCCAGCAAGTTTTATGCTTCAGATGATTCTGTAGCAGGCTAACATGTGGCAGTCACTGTTGTAAGGACTTCATAAAATTATAATAATTAATGCTTCTAGAGAATCTCTTTGAAGGTCTAATGACTTAAAGACATGTCATGGTATTACAATTTGCCATTGGCTCATTTAACACATTTTTATTGTGTCCTATATGTCCAAATTATACAACGCACTGGAAATAAATATATAAATAAAACACAATTGCTATCTCAGGGAGGTCTTAAGCTCAAAGGGAGGCGCACACAGAAACACATAATTGTGAGTCTGTGTTTTGAATGCATGTAAAAGACGTATTTTATTCTGAAGGATGTGGCCAGGGAAGACTTTTCAGTTCTGAACCAGTTGTAAACACAGGGTTGTATATATAAATCTGATAGGTATTGAAAAATCTACTTACAACTTCATGCTAAGTAAGAGAGTTTGAGGAATGAAACCCACACACTCTTGCCTCTGAATTCTCGCTCTGGGAAAAGTTGGAGGAGAACTGAGTCTGTAAATTGAATATTCTTGTGTCCAGAAGTGTGACTGTGGGGACCTCCTTCCATGTCAGACACCAATCAAGCAAAAACCCAGAAGATAAAGGTCACCTGAAGTCCCAGAGCTATCTACTGGAGAAACAAGGCTCACTAATGCTATGTTCTTGTATTACCTCTCTTAGGAGCAATGAACAAGGGGAAAAGAATACTCAGCATTACATTTCCCATGGTATGCCCCCATGGGAAAGAAGTGCGAGTTCTTTCTCCCTAATAGAAACATGCAAAGACTAAGTAAACCAGCCTCTGCCAAAACCAGGGATTTGTAAGCAGATGAGCAGAGAGGAGAGCATTCCAGATGAAGAATATGGTATGTAGAAAGGTCCTGGGGCCTAGAATAACATGGAGTTTGTAGCAGGTGGGCATAGGATTTTACTGTTTAATTTTTGGTTTTTCTTTTCTAATAGAGTGAGGAGATAATTTATTTTAAATGTTAGAAAGAGAACTTCATTGGTTTTATAACTGAAAAATCAAAAAGGTGTAGGTAACCAGTAATAGATGGATAAATTAGTCATATAATGAAAGAAAATGTAATGTTATATACTATTATTTATTTGCCTGATAGTACTCATTTGTAATCATAAATTCTATTTATATCTAGTATCTTAAATTATTTTATTGATATAAGAATTGAGAGCCTTCCTGGTAAGTGGTACAAGTGGTATGGAGTCCAGGAAAAGAAAAATCAGCACCTCCCAAGAACCTGCCATGCCGGGACAGGGAAGATCCAACAAGAAGACAGTGGAATCACAGAAGGTGCTGACTTTTCTCTTACTGGAAACACCCCTGCACTGCAAACTGCTGGTTCAGAGGACCGGGTAAGTTGATAGCAACTAAGGCACATAAAGCAACTAAATGCTTGTATTGTTTGGTTGATTTTGCAGGCCTGGGGCCAGCAGTCTGAGCATCTCTTGGGAGGATGACAGTATGCAATGTAGCAAATATGGGGGATTTCCTTCTATCTTGTCTTTGAGGCCCAATAGTGTTCTCACTGTTTTGCTTTATTCTGATTAATTGTTTTGTTTTATTCAGTATTCTGTTTTGATTGGTTTTATTCTGTTTTGTTTTTGGTTTGATTTTGCTATACCTGATGGAATGGACCACTATTGTGACGATAACAAGATGTAGTATGGTAGCTATTGTTTTCCTAGTACCCTACTTTGAAGTTCTGTACCAATTTCACTGCTTTGTTTTGATTGGCTTTGTTCTGTTTTGTTTTCCTGGATTTTACTATCTTTAAAATAAAATTTAAAAAATAAAGAAAAAAAAAAAGAATCGAAAAAATCCAGAATGGCATTCTCCACAAAGTAAACATTGAGTGTCTCTGGAATGTGTTTTCTTAGTTTTTGGAACTGAACAGGAGTTGTTTTTATAATCAGAAAGAATTAACAGAGGATCACATTCACTGCAAACAGCTTCACATTTCTCCAAGGGACGGGCGAGGATTGCCGGGTCACTGTGACCTGCCAGCCTGTCACTTGGGAGGCTGACCAAGCTCCGGTGACCTCGCCCCTGGCTATTATTAGTGCGCTGGGTGCAGCAGTTATGATCTGAGGACCTTCATTTGCTGAATACACACTCTTTGTGTTTGCTACTCACCACTTTGGCTGTTTCTGTAAATTTGAGTTTTTTTTTTTTAATCCAGGTAATAGACTTAACTTAAAATTTAAGTTCCAAACACAGTAGTGATAGCCATTATGTTTAAGCCTTTGTAAACCTTTTATTGACTTTTTTGGGATTGTAGAAAACAACATATTTTCTCCTAAAAGATTCTTTGGCAAGAGAGCGATTTAGGCTCTTTCTTCCGCCTTCTTTTATGGGTCTATTGACTTTGATACAGTTCATGAAAGTTATATGAATTCTTCATTCCTTTTTGTGTTGCTGAAATGTGTCTTAAAAGTGAAGTTTCCAGCAGCAAATCTCAAGTAAGAATTTTTCCCTTTCTTCCTCATTTTTGTTTATTTTCTGAAACCTCTCCCTTGTCTCTGAGCCAGTGACTCTACTCTCGTTCTCGCTCACTGTTAGTTAACTGCATTCTGTCCCAACACAGGCCTGTGTCCACTGAGGCAAGGTCAAAGAGAGCACACGGAGGAATGGGACCATATTAGCACCTAGTTCCAGGGTTTTCCCTCCTGGCCAATGTCATGCAAAGTTTCAGTCAGGATGGAAACACCCAGCAGCTGGGTGTCCAGCTGCCAATTCATCATTCTGAGAAGTTTCCGTGGGTGTTGTTGTGTGCAAGGCATGGGGTTGGTTCTGCACATGCACCGACTTCCTCTGTGTTTCTTTTCCAAACTCCCCCGCCCTGGAGCTCAAAGAGCTGCCTTTGCTGTCCCTGCCTGAGGAATATCTCACACCCAGCAGAGCAAACTGGAAACCTCGTGATGGGTGGGGTCTCCTCTGAGAGAATGGCAGGGGCAGAACCCCAGGCCAGGAGATAGAAGACCCAGTTCCTCACTAGCAGCTGGCCCTGGGGAGTTTGGTGAGCGTGGGTGAGTCACTTTACCCATCTGTGCCACAGTGACCTCCTCTGGAAAGAGCACATTTGTGCCTCTTGACAAGGAGGTGAGAAGGCTGGAGTAAATCTTATGGGCAAAGGGCTCAGACACGTGGGTGGGGAACACAGAAGGGAGTCACACACAGAAACAGACTGCACAGCCCAGCTGAAGAAGGGCGACAGCCATGCAGAGCTGAAACACTTGTGTGATGCTGAAGGAGGGAACAGGGAAGAATATTCAAGAAATGTACTGGGTTAGGCCATTTCAGTTTCACTGTGACCCTGTGAGGTACATCTGTGGTCTTATTTCACAGGTGAATTAATTAGGACTTGCAGAGACTAAACAATCCCCATGAATATAGAGCAAGGCTAATTGTACACAACATGGTTAGTACCAGCAGCTGTCCTGTTGGAGGTTTAAGTGACGCAAAGCTTATTGGAAGCATTATCCATAGATGTGGGGACAGTGGAGAGTGTTAAGGCAGCAACAAGGAAGAGTCTAACTCTCAGGGTCTCTCAACAGCAGAGAACAGTTTTCAGTTCCAGTTTGGAAGGAACTGGTGGAGCTCTGGCTATATGGACACCAAGAAGGGGCCACCAGTAGACCTCAGTTGGTAGGGGAGAGGAGTCATGCTGCTCTGACCTTGACTTGACCTCCTTCTTCTCCGTCAACCTGTCAGTAGCTCCCCTTCCTCACAGGAAACCAGGGCTCAGGGTCTGGCTGATGCAATCCATGGAGCCCACAGCCCTGTGGCTGAAAAGCAAGGTGGAGAATGGAATGGTGCAAGTAGACAGGAATACACAATAACCACCCGCTAGTGTGGCTAACTTGGGTTCAAGCCAAAGTGGATGTGGGATCCACAGCTACACCAATGGGGAAAGAAGAGACAAGCAATAACAGCATGTCTAGGATCACACCGGACACTGGGACACTGAGGATTTATTTATTTATTTTTTTGCGGCACCAGGGATTGAACTCACAGCCTTGCGCCTGCCAGGGCAAGCGCTTAAGCCACTGAGCCAAACTCCCGGCCCTGGTTTTTTGAGGCAGGGTCGCACCATGTAGCTCAGGTCGGCCTTGCGCCGCGTTGTAGCCCAAGCCGGCCTCGAACTCACAACGCTCCACCTACCTCAGCCTCCCGAGTGCTGGGATTAAAGGCGTGCGCCACCACACCCGGCTAGACACTGAGGATTCGAAATGTCCCTGGACTAAGCACTGTGGACTAGAGGAAGAATTCGGGTACAGCAATCATGGTTTTCTATGGGACCTGTAGGAGACGTGTTTTCCCTGTGTCTGCTTCTTGCTGCCCTCCTCTGACACCTCTGGAAATACAGTGGCCTCATTCTCAGTGAACTCCACCTAACCTGCACCTCCTCCTTCACTGGGATCAGGAATAGCTAAAGGGTCTCCTTGGGATTCTGCCCTGGATGGAGGGATGACGAAGGATTGGAACTGAGCCGACATGACTGCTAAGATTAGGCAAAGTGCGGTCCTAATGGCCTTGTCTGAGATAGATGAGAGTGGGATAAGCACTCCTGCAGGGGTGGGTACCAGTCTCCTGCTGAGTACCATGACTCAGGACTCCTGGAGGGAGCAGTTGGGAAACAGAGTGCCGGCTTTCATTCGCTGATCCAGCCATGTCAGTCTGATGGTTCCATGTCCTGGACTCAGTGTTCTTTCACATGAAGTCCACAGGGTGCAACGTTTAAAACAGGAAGCATGGAATCAGAGTAGTGCAGCGGAAACATGCTGGGCTCGTAAAACAGGAAGCATGAAGTTCAAGGTCTCCATGAGATGAGGCCACATTCAAATATACTTGTATCTCTGTGGTTTTACAGTGCAGCAGGTCTACCTGGATGATCCATTGGCCAGTTGTATTTATTCAGCTCCAACTGTATAAACCATGTGAAGTATTTTGATGTGTGTGTTAGTTTCCTGTAGCTGTGTAACAAATGACCACAAGCTGATGATTCAAAGCAATACATGTTTATTCTATCATAATTTTGGAGTCCAGAATTCTGAGATCAAGGTAGTAGCAGAACCATGTCCCTTGGATGGCTGCAGAGAGGATCCTTCCTTGCAACTTTCAGCTCCTTGCAGTTACTGCAAAAGCTCCTTTTTTGTGATACCATAACCACATTTTTTGCCTCCATTTTCACATGTTCTCCTTGATGTCCACAGCCCCCCCCCTCTTCTTTGGTAAGGACGTTAGTTATGGGATTTGAGGCTGCCCAAAGCCCAGTGATATTTCATCTTGAGACCTTTAATTAGCTACATAGGAAGAGACTTTATTCCAGGTAAGGTTTCATTTGTATTCACACTGAATGGATGTGAATTTGAGGGGTACCACTTAACCCACTATTACGTGATTGAAACCTGTCCCTGGTACTGTGAACATATACTGTGTGTGTGTGTGTGTGTGTGTGTGTGTGTGTGTGTGTGTGTTCATTTGCTTTGGAAAGGCTGCGTGGTCTTTCCACCTCCTCTGCCTTTCCTAAATTGTCTAAATTGCCTGCACTTTACTGGGTACAGTAAATCTAAATGTGCCTTTTTCTTTTAATGAAAAAGGAAATCTTTCTTGCTCTTATCTTTCAGCTTCCCTGCTTATGCATCCTTTGGGGACCTTCTCAATGGGCCATTTTCACCAAAGGTCTGCAGACAGGTCACTGCATCATTAAGTTGGAAAAGGAGAACCTTTTCTTGAGTTCAGAATTGTTTCCATTTTGTGGCCTATTGATTTCTTGTATATTCCAGCAGTCTGGCTGAGATGAAGGGAGGTAGGGATGAGAGATTTCCTGCAAATGTGCAAACCAACAGCCTTTTCCCACATTTCTAGCCTCCTCTGAAACAGACATCAGTCTTAGCACTACACCCAATCTCTAATACACACAACAGTCCCTCCCTTAACCTCAAAGGGCATAGTCCAAGACCCTGGGGAATGCATGAAACCTTGGACAGTACCAAACCATTCATATTTATACTGTTTCTTTTAATACACATATATGTTATAGTTCTGACTTTATTTTTTTGTCTGTACTGGCTATTGAATCCAGGACCTCACAGAGATGCAAGGCAAGTCCTTTGGCACTGAGCTACGTCACCAGTCCCAGAGTTTAGATCTTGAAAGGCCTCCAAAGGCTCATGTGTTAAAGACATTTTCCCTAGCTCCTGACACTATTGGGAGATGATACAATGTTTAGAAAGTAGGGTCATGCTCTAGTTTAACTGCAGAATATCTCCCCAAAGCCTCACGTGTTCAGAGATGGGGCTTTTGGAAGGTGATTGGGTTAGGAGGACTAGTTACACTCATCATTAATTGACTCACTGTTGAGTTCAGCCACTGACGATCCTTTTAAGAGGCAGGTAACTGTGAATGAGATCTAGAAGGGTGCATCGTCCTTTCCAGCTCCTCCCTTTACTCTCTGCTTCCTGGCCACCGTGATGTGAACTGTTTTCCTCTGTCAGACCCTTTCACCATGCCTTGGTACCTGTCTTGTAACTGGCCAACCATGGACTGAATCCTCTAAAAACTGTGAACCCAAACACACCTCTCTTCCTTTAAACTGTCTGTGTTGGGTGTTGTGTCCAGTAATAGGAAAGTGATTCAGAAAGGTCTAATGGAGAAAACTAGGTCATTGGAGGAATACCTTTGCAGGGAACATGGCATTCCCGGACACTTCTCATCTCTGTTTCCTTACTGTCGTGAGGTGAGCAGCTTGGCCTCTCCCACTCTTACCACTACAGGTTAAAAAGCCATTTGGCCAACCCACCATGAACTGAAACCCCCCAAAATGTGAGCCAAAATAAACCTTTCCTCTTCTAAGTTGATTATTTCAGGTCTTGTGTTACTAATGGCAAACTGATGAACATGCTATTGCAAAGTTTGATTTCTCAATTAGGCACAGTAAGAGATTAGCAACAGCAAATAGAAGTACAGCAGGAAAGTTATAATGCTATGCTGTTTTAAAAGTGTATTAAAACATATGAATTGTTTATTTTTGGAATTATTCATTTAATATTTTCAGACTGCTGTTGACTGTGGGTAACTGAAACCACAGAAAGTGAAACAGTGGATAAGAGAGGCAATGTAGAACATCCAGGGCTCCATTCAAAGCCACAAAGTAAAAATATTAAAGGAACAGCCACTTATGCAAGCACAAACTCTTAAATTTGGAGTATTTCTGTCCATTGCTTCATGCCATTTAGAGAGGTCAGATTCTGGGGCTTTTCTCTGGTGAATGGCAAGCCTGATCCTGCCTTCTGCTATTTTCTGTTAGAAAAAGGAAGAAAGAGATCCATCACTGGTTAAGATTTGCTGAGTGCTTTTGATACATTAAAACACATATATAAGCAGGTTTTCTTAATCACTTCTTGCCATGATCCTGTGCAGTGGCCACAGACTCATAGATGGGGACAGAGGCACGGGAAGGTCAGGTACCTTTGCATCTTAATGACTTTTAATAATTCTTGTTTCTATGTGTTCTTTTATGTCTGTCAACAGCTCACTCCAACTTAGGTAATTTGATGAGAGTTTATTTATAAAAGGACAATTTACTGAGGTGTGAGAGAGTGGGGAGGAACCATAGGGACGGTGAAGACATTCAGGATTACTAGCATCAGGGCTGTTATCACCCCTCGTCCCTTCTCCCCACAAAGAGTAAACACCATTCCTAGAAACTGAAAGGGAAGATGTGGGTGGCGAAGACCTCCTGGAAAGGGGAAATGACTTCAAGTAGGGAAAAGCCAGCCTTCAAGTAAGGAAAAGTGACCTTGAATGAGTAATAAATACACTGACCTCGTTTTCCTTCACATAAGCTCTCAATGACCTTCAGCGGGTAGCATTTTGTAGCAGGGGAAGCAACCCATCTGGGTTTGCCTAGGGCTTTCTCAGTGTTAGCACTGACTGCCTCATGTTCCAAGAATGTGCTTAGTCCCAGGAGAACCAGAATGGTTGTTCTGGCCAGATCTGGGGCTCTGATTCCTGGGTACCAGAAGAGAAGCATGGTGGGTTTGTAGAATGCTGCCTCCACCTGTCCATCTAATCCATTCACTATTCTGTGAAAATAAAAGAAAGCATGGTGCAGACAACATTATTAGCCTTTTGAAGTGCGGTCAAGAGGTCATAGGGAAACGAGTTTATGCAGCATTTCAGCTTCTGCCTGGAAGGTGAACTTTGGCCATTGTCACTCTTTGCCCACAGGTATCAGAACAACTGGAAAGACCAGACAACTGCATGATGCCCAGGGATTTAAAATGTATATATTTTTTGTTTTATGGCTATATTTCCATTCCACTTACCTGTTCTTTTCTTGATCTTCTATTTGTCAGTGGAGATCCCATTTCTTGCCAACATTCAGTCATCTGCTTAGCTCACTTCTTTGTCATCTCCAGAATGCTGATTTAGGTCTAGTGAAACCTGTGTTTCCAGAATTGCAATTCCTAAAACCCCAGCTGAAGTCGTTTTTGCACTTCTGCAGTTTACGAGTTTGGGTTGATTGTCAATACGCTAGCTCAGTATTCAGTGAACACAAAGTATATGCCAAATACTGATCCAGCCACTGGGCATTCTGTGGTAACATGGGATGAAGGTTCTACCTCACAGGGAGTGAGGGAGAATGGTGAAAAAGAAAGCAGATGAACAGACAATACCATTTCAGGAAGTGATCGACACTATGAAGAAGAAAGTGGGGTTCTCTGGGTAGGGAATGAAGGCTGTGATGCTGTGGTGTGTCATTTGGTCAAGGCAGGCTCTCCGAGGTGACGTCACCCCTCTCACCCCAGAACATAGGTACACCAGGACTGTGTGTGGGTGCTCATTTGTGCTGTCCTGTCCTCTGCTGCTCCATTCATCTCTCACATTCCAGCTTTGTCTCTTCCCCTCATGACGCCTCCCATCCCCTCAGATCCTAAAGAGAAAGCATTGTGTGCTTTACCCTTGCCAAAATGAAAAGCTGCTGTTTGCCGCAATATTGGAAACTGCTATCAGTCATTAGTATCTTCAGGCCGTGGGATAATCCAGAGGTAGGCATGGATAGAAGACAGGGGCTACATCTGAGCCACAGGGACGATGGTGGATGGAGTGGGGAGGGAAAGATGAAAGCAGAGAGAAGACCTTTTAGGATTGGGGCTGGAGGTCTACTCTCATCTCTAAATCTTACTTGGGGAAATTCCAGAGTTTTCTCCCCAAAGACTTTTTTGTGGTTCCTGGGCTCTGTTTCATCTGCATGAAACCATACTCTGGAGACCTAAAGGTTTCCTCAGAAGTCCCTCAGTGGGGAACGAAGTTCTAGTGAGGTTAAGGAGTTAGGTTGTCTTGCCCAGGACCTCCTATGAGACTAGCATTACTCACCTTCTACTGGGAAAATTCATATTTTTCCCTGGTCTATCAGTTCTGTCCTTCTGTATCCTCCAAGGGATGCAAGGAGCCAAGTGGAGGCTCAGAGACTCCCTGAAATTTTATAGTGTTCATGTAGGAAATGTCTGTAACTTCATTCAAAAAAGAAAAACAAAACAAAACAAAATAAAACTTTTGTCTGAAGATTTCTCCTCGTAGTTCAATAATCATGAAGCCAATACAGCATTATCGAACTTCCTTTGCCTCTCGAATTTAAAAGAACGTTAAAGGCAGTAATTGATGGTTTGTTTTTAGACCACAGGAAACCACTTGTCACTATCCATTAACAGCTGCTTTTCAAGAATATTTTCCTTGTCTCCATTAGGAAGAAATAGATGACAAAGCAAAACTAAAAAACTATTTGCTGTATTCCAGTCAAAGGCACTAAACTAAATATTCCTGGACAGCCACATACTTGTACATGGGATACATTCATTGTGCTTGCAAATGGATGTTTTGTCTGTTTATTTATTTACAACTGACTGATTTTTCTTTGCAACCAAGGCATATTACAGCAGTGCCCAGACTCAGGAAGTTGTGTTTTTGGTGAAGTTTACAACCCACTGCCTGCAGGAACTGGCGATGCCATATATAAATATCTTTAAGAGCACAGAGGCTTAATTTTTTGACATTAATTGACACACAGTTCCATAATTATCCGTATGTATGGGGTACAGCGTGATATTTCACTACCTACGTACAATGCATAATGTACAGGTCAGGGCAATGGACATATCCATCATTTTGAATGTTTATTATGTCTTTGTGTTGGGGACATTCAAAATCCTTTACAGTAGCTAATTTGAGCTACACAACTAATTGCTGTCAGCTGTAGTTTGCCTGCTGTGCTGTAGAACATTAGAAGTTATTGTTTTTCCTCCTTTCTACCTGCACTACTTACACATTATCACCTTCTCTGCATTTGTTTACTCCCCAAGTCCTTCTCAGGCTCTGGTAACTATTGGTCACTCTCTACTTTTACAAGATCAAATTTTTAAACTTCCATTCCATACATAAGTAAGAAAATAGGGTGCTTGTCTTTCTATAGAGAGGTTGAACTTTTAAACTGAGAAATCTCTGTTTTTGTTTTAACATATCTTCTTCACAAATTCCTGATAAAAGAATTCTACCTAAGGAAACAATTGAGTTTGGCAACTCACTCCCAGGTTAATATTATGCAATGAGGTCAACCAGCCAGTCTTGATTTGTGGTTTTTGGCTTGACAGTTGGTATTATGGCCTTAAGACTTCTATCTCTAAAGAAATTAGCAAAAAGTTTCCCTGAATATCATTTTTTTTAAGAAAGAAAAAGTTTCTCATTGGCCCTAAAGGAGCCTACTTACTTTTTCCCAGTACTCAATAGAATTTTTTTACCTCAGAAGTGGATTCTCAGCTGCAGAAACTGTTCCCTGAGATGAATTAGAGATGGTGTATGCCTCCTGGTTTCCAGACAGAGCTAGAACCCAGCAGATCATAGGGGTCACTTAATCTGGGTGTTTTCAGGAAAATCCTTCTCTCGGGAGATTGCCAGAGATATCCTGTTGTAAGGGGATAATTTAAAACCATGGTGGTCTCCTCTAATGTCAAGTGGGTAGGTCTTACTTGAGAAGATTCCAGACCTTTTTCCAAAGAGTTCATTGTAGTTCTTGCGTTCCGTCCCATGTGCATGAAATCAAATTCAAGAGACCTAAGAGGATTTTCAGTTAGGATTGAATGCTGCATAACCTCAAGGACAGAAGGTCCCAAGACAGATGAGACAGATGTTTAAGCCTGTGTTTATAGTGTGGACCATCAGAAATTTGGGCAGTGCTTATAAACCTAAGGTTTTTTATTCAGACCTAGAGAACCAGAAACTTTGGGCGTGGAGCCAAGGATTTACAAACTTGATAAGTTCTGCCCTTGAACATTATGCTCTTCAATCTGAACATTTGGTGGAACCATAAGTAGTAGGAGAATTCATCATATTTTACCTGTAATCTTGATAAATGGTAAGGACTCTCTGGGTTTACTTGTACTCTTGCATTTCACATCAAAGTTAAAGGAGAGATGGGCAATATGTGTGATTTGGAGTCCAGATGATATTTAGAATAGCACAAATTTTGAGTCTCTTTTCTTTAGAAGGCATTGTGCTAGGCTCTAGAGAGAAGTGCATATGGCTAAGATGAAATGTTCACCTGCAGTTGTAAGAGACTTACAAATAATAAGCAAGGAAAATAGTTGCTACCTAACAGTGGGTAGAAGGCAGCACTCTTGCAGAGGATATGGAGAGGATAACAAACCACTATGATGTCTTTCCAAGTTTCTGATTGAAATACATGTCACATACAGTGAAGCCTACAGATTTAAAATGCATGGCACAGTGAATTTTCACATATTCATGCACTCGTAGTAACTATCACTTAGGTCAATATTCAGAACATTTTCATTGTAACCATCACTTGGGTCAATATACAGAACATTTTCATCACCCTTCACGGTGGGCCCCATCACCAATGGATCCCTCCAGAAGTCACTACTCTTTGGATCTCTGTCCCATATATTAATTTGGCTGTTTTAAAAATCTTCATGTGAATCAAATCATCCTTTTTGGTCTTCCCTTTTATCAGTATCCATTCAGTCAACAGATGCAGTGGAATTCCATTCCCTCTGTTCCGTTTTTCAGTATTCTTCATTGTTCTGAAGTCTCCTATTGTGTGGTTGTACTACATTTGACTCGTTCTACTACTGATGATCATTGAGCTTGAGTCTAGGGTGGAGCTATTGTGA
Source organism: Dasyprocta punctata (assembly GCA_004363535.1). Lineage (NCBI taxonomy): Eukaryota > Metazoa > Chordata > Mammalia > Rodentia > Dasyproctidae > Dasyprocta > Dasyprocta punctata. The sequence continues at coordinate 165,385 of RJWM01000819.1, read as the reverse complement.
ATCAAGCTAATGAAGAACAATTTGGTATGTCTTTTAGTGCACATGAACACTCAGATCAATGGCTTTATACTTATAAGTGAAATTGTCAAGTCAGAGTACTACAGATACTTATGTATGTATGAAATTCTCAGCAGTTTTCCAAAGTGGTTTTACCATTATCCAGGCCCAGCAGGAGCAGCAGTGTAAAAGGGTCTCGGCTGCTCTGCATCCTCATCAGCATTTGGTTTCCTCTGTTATTTTCATCTCAGACATTTCTCTGTGTGATTGTGTGTGTGTGGATGTCTGTAGGAGTAAGAGTATTTTTTGGTATTTCTTTATTTTTACTTTTATTTTTTATTTTAAAGAGAATAAAACCTAACAAAATAAAACATAATATAACCAATCAAAACAAAGCAGTGAAAATAGTACAGAACTTCAAAACAGGATAATAAATCTACAATGGCTACCATAATGTCTCTTGTTATCTTCACCATAGTTGTCCATACCATCAGATATAGCAAAATAAAACAAAACAAAACAAAACAGAATAGAACCAATCAAAACAGAACAATGAATAAAAAAAAATAAATTGGAACAAAACAAAACAGTGAGAACACTAATGGATTTCAAAAACAAGATAAAAGGAAATTCCCCATATTTGCTATATTGCCTACTGTTATCCTCTTAATAGATGCTCAGACTATTGGCCTTAGGTCTGCAAAGTCAATCAGACAATACAAGCATTTGGTTGTTTTTATATCTCAGTTGCTGTCAAGTCAGCCTGTCCCCTGAATCAGTCAGTTGCCTGTGGGATTGGTGGGTGGGGTGGGGTGGGGATGATTCTCACCTTGCATATTGGTTGGCTCATGGGAAGGGCAAACTTGTCTCTCTTCCTGGGCCCCAAATGTTTTATGTGGTTCACGGGAAGGGTGAATTGGTTTGTCTTTGTTGGTATTTCAATTGTGGCTTTAAATTGTGTATTTGTGTCATGAGTAATGTGAGTAACTTTTTATATACTTCTTGGTTCTCTAGATCAGTGTTTTGTGAAATGCTATTCTTTAGAAAACAAAACAAAACAAAACAAACAAAAAACCCAGAAAACCTTGATTGTCTTTATCTCATGAATTCCTAGGATTTCCTAGGATGCTTGTTTGCTTGTTTGTTTTTTTTGTGGTGTCAGTGATTGAATCCAGGACTTCAATAACATTAGATAAGCAGTATGTTACTGAGCCACACCTTTTGACCAGGAAGTGTACGTAGTTTGCATGAGTTTGCACATGCACACACAGAGACACACACACACACACACACAGCAAACAAGATGTGTGTTTACATTAAAAAAATATTATAATAATAAAAGTCACATTGCTATTAAACCACCCTAAAATACTCCCCGTTTCTTCAAACACACTTATCCCGTCGTTCTTGCCACCTTATGAAGCGGTTCTGTGAGGTCCTTTTCATGTCTTTACAATGTGTAATAAAAAAATTTAGTGAATTCGATTGTCAAGTGCCACCCAACAAAAAGACAGGCTTACACAGACTTCATTCATGGTGTTTATTGAGTCTGGCACTGTCTGACTTCTGACTCCTCCCAAAAGAAAATGATCATCAAAGGTAAATATTTTGAATCAGTTCAGGATGTCGAGGCACCATGACAAAGCAGCTAAAGACACTCGTGAAAGAGGACCTCTAGCACTGCTTCTGAAAGTGAAAAGAACAAAAGGATCAGTGCAAAGAGTAATATTTGGAGGGGTGCGGTTAATAGTGATGTGTCTTCTCTTTTGCTTTCTGTAATGCTAAAATATTTAATTTTTGACAAGTAAAACCACATATTTTCAGGGTATAAAACATGATTATTTGATGTATGCCTTCTGTGATGTTACCACACTTAAAATAATTTGCACACCTATCACCTACTGTTATCAATATTAATAATTATTGTTACCCTGCTATAAATAAAATCCACAGAACATGTTCATTTTATCCCTGAAAACTTGTACCTTTTGACCAGTATGTCCTCAGTTTCCTCACCTTTCTATCCTTCCCCTTGGCAAATATTATTTTTATTTTTATATTTTTTGGTACCAGAGATTGAACTCACAACCTGGCAATTTCCAGGCTGGTGCTTATGCCACTGAGCCAAATCCCTGCCCCCTGCCTTCCTCTGGAAATTCTTGCTTCTGAGTTTGACTTTTTTGGGTTCTGTGCGAAAATGAGATCACACAACATTTGTCTTTCTTTATCTTGCTTATTTCTCTTAGCAGGTTCTCAAGGATTATCTGTATTGTCACAAATGTCAGAATTTTATTCTTTTTATGGTTGACTTGTATTGCATTTTGTGTATTATCATGTTTCCTTTATCAGTTCGCTTAGCAAGGGACACAGGTTGCTTTCATGTCTTGCTATTGTGACTAATGCTACAATGAACATAGGAGGGCAGAGGTCTCTTTAGCATATTGATTTCATTTCCTTTGGATACATAAACAAAAGCAGGGTTACTGGATCATATGATAGTTCTATTTTTAATTTTTTGAGGAGGCTCCATATTCTTTTCCATAATAGGTGTACTTATTTCCCTTTTTTTGCAACAGTGTACAAGGGTTCATTCTCCTCTATTCTCTCATCAGCAATTACTGTGTCTCTTCTTTTTGGGTAACAATCATCCTAATGGATCTGACTTCCTATCTCCTGTCTTTGACTTACGTTTTCTTGAAGATAAGTAATACTGAGCACATTTTCATATACTTGGCCATTTGATGTCTGTTTCTAAAAAATCTCTATTCAGGGTCTTCAGCCATTTTTTAAAAAAAAGTTTAGAGCTGGGGATTTAGCTCAGCAGCTCAAGTGCTTATCTGGTAAGTGTGAGGTCATGAGTTCAATCCCTGGTACAAAAAAAAAAAAAAAAAAAAACAACCAAAAAACCCGGTTTTGATTGCTATTGTGTGTGTGTGTGTGGTTTTCTGTTTGCTTGCTTTTTCACTTTTGATTTGTGTGAGTTTCTTGAGTATTTTGGGTATCAGTTCCTTATCAGATACATAATTTGCAGATATTTCCTCACATTCTGTTGGTTATTGTTTTGTTTTGCTGGCTGTTTCCCTGGCTGTGCAGGAGGATTGGTTTATGGTAACCTCACTTGTATATTCTTGTGCCTTTGACATTCTATTAAAAAATTTCACCAAGACTGATGCTTTCATGTTTACAGAGTTTTACAGTTTCAGAGCTTACGTTTAAGTCTTTAATCTACCTTGAATTAATTTTTATCATTATTGTGAGGGTGGAATTGTGACAAAGCATTCTTGTGTGAAAGATTAGCTTTCTAATGTCAATGCCAAGTATCTTCCCGATGCACCCTGGTGTGGTGACTTCAGAGAGCACTGACCCTGAGGTCATTGTTCTGCTTCTTCTCTCCACAATGGAGCAAGACAGAGGTCCAGTTTCATTATTTTTTGTGTGGATATCCAGTTTTACCAAAGCCATCTATTGAGGAGACTGTCCTTTCCTCACTGTGTGTTCTTGGCACCCTAATCAAAGATTAATTAACTGTATTTGCCTGGGGCTTACCACCTCCAGATTCTCATTTTTATTCCATTGGTCTGTGCCTGTTTTTGCTTATTTCATGTTATTATTTATTTTTCAGTTTTATTAATGTATTGGTTACTTTTCTCTCATTACTGAGACGAAATACTTGACACCCAAAATGAAGGAAGAGAAAGTTTATTTAGCTCATAGTTTGTGGAGTTTTAAGTTCATAATCAGCTGACTCCAAGGCAGGGTGGCACATGGCAGAGCAGCAACAGTTCATGGCAGTGGAAGACAGCACATGCAGCAAGAGCAAAAGGGGAGGAGCACGGAAAGAAGACTCTTTCTGTCCCCTTATATTGTATGTAGGCTCCACACACTTGGGTGAAGCACTCATAACCATAATCCCAGCGTTGGCCCATGAATCATTCACAAACCCTACAAGTCCATGTCCATGACTGCATGAGGCTTGGGGGGACATCCAGACTCAAACCATAACAATTAGGATATTAACAAATAAAACTGAAAATATTAAAAGTATACAACATAATGTTGGATAGAGGCATGATTTATGGAATGAGTAAGTCAAACTAATCATCATATCCATCACCTTACTTACTTACATTTTTGTAGTAAAAACACTTTAAGTCCTGCTCTCTTAGCAATGTTCAAACACATATTGTTATTGACTCTAGTCCCCTTGTTGTATGTTAGGTCTCTACAACTTATTCTTCCTGTCAAGCTGAAATTTTGCTTCCTTTGATCAACAGTTTTTCATTTCAGCTCCTGCTGTTCCCCAAACACCATTCCCCTCTCTGCTTTGATGAGTTCAACTGTTTTACGTTCCTCATCAAAGTGAGATCCTGCAACATTTGTCTTTCTGTGTTTGGCTTATGTTACCAGGTTCATCCATGTGTCGAAAGTGACAGGATTTCCCTTTCCTTTTTTTTTTTTTAAGTTTATTGATGATTTAAAATAGTCTCCAGCTGGGTTGTAATCCCAGCACTTGGGAGGCTGAGGCAGGATGATCACCATGAGTTTGAGGCCAGCTTGGGCTACATAGTGAGCTCAAGGCCAGCATGTATAACATTATGAGACCCTGTCTCAAAAAAAAAAAAATTTAAAAAGAAAACAGTCTTGAGTCAGGCATGTTGACACACACCTGTAACCCTGCACTCTGAGAGACTGAGACAGAAAGATCACAAATTTGAGTTCAGCATGGGCAACTTAATGGCTTAGCAACCCTCTCTTAAAATTTAAAAATGAAAAAAACCCTTGAGGGTCCTGGTTTAATCTCCAGTGCCAAAAATGTTTCTCACTGGCAAATAATGATTGCGTATATTTATGGAATATAGTGTGATATTTTGATCTATGTATACATTGTGGAATGATCAAATCTGGGTAACTGGCATGTTACACAATTTGAGCTCAAGGAGTCAACAAACTATTTTATTCCCTCACATAGTTAGTTGCAACCTCACTGAAATTTTTTCAAACTCCTTTGCAGTTTTAGGGGCTTCTTTAGCTCTCTTTGTCTGGTTATTTCTTACTAATGAGAGGAAGGAAAGAAAATTCTTTGTTTGGAATCGAAAAAATGCAAATTGATTGTAAGGGTGCACAGCATACAGTATAGTCAGCCCTCCAAGTCTGTAAGATTGTACTGTAAGGATGGCAGAGTCGGAAGAAAAACACCCCTCTGCTGAGCATGTGCAGACATTTTCTTGTCATCATTCTCTGAAGGACATTGTGAAACGAATACTGACATAGCCTTCAGCATTAGCATCATATCAACTAGAGATGATTTAAGGCGCACAGGAGGATGTGTGTAAATTCTGGGGAAATATTATGTCATTTTACATAAGGAACTCGAGCAGCCAAGAATTTGGGTATAAATAGGAAATCTGGAACCAGATGCACCAAGGGACCATTGCATTTCAGTTTGGAATGCTGTTTTCTCGTGCTGTGATCAAGACCTGGGTGACAACTGTAGCTACAGGCCCAAGCTCACGTCTGGTCAGCTCTGCCCTGAGCTCCCTGAGGCCCCACACAACCCAGAGTCATGTCTTCCCTTCACCTGGGTCCCCATGAGCATCTCCTCACCTCTTACTGTAGTTTTTTAAAATTGTGCAGTGGCCACAGCAGCTTCTGTTGGCAGGGATGCCACGTGCATGTCAGCACTGTTCTGTGGCCCCTGATGTTGGAAGACTTTCTGTTCTCATGACTGCAGTAGTCCAGGGGTCGCCCAGATGTTCAATGACTTGCAGTCGATGGGGCGGGTCCTCAGTAGACAGCCATTCCCCTCTTTGAGGATCTTAGTCTTCCTTGACAAGCAACAGGGAGTGAGTTGAGTTTCCATGAGATCAGAATGGAAGTCCTTTGAGTTCACTTGGGTCATTTTGGGGAAGATACTGTCATCTAGAAAGATGGTCATGGTGGCCTTCAAACACTTTCCTCCAGTTGTCACTGGTGCCACCTTTTGACTCCTATTGTCACATGAAATGGCTTCCTTGGTTCATGTCACTCTTCTGTCTCCAAGGTGGCTATGGGTTACAGTTCATCTTGGGAAGAAAAGATGCGTCCCAAGGACACCAAGCAAAGCCAGTTTGTGACATCCTTGTAATCAACCCTATATCCCCAAAGCCATTCTTCTTGGCCACCTGTCCTGGGCCACACCCATCCAAAACAAAGCAACCAAAGAAACCGCCAGAAATGTCTTTTCAAATTGAATATTTGTGTTTAGGACACGAAGGAGGAAATAGGCCTCTGAATGTTTTCCTTATCACTCTCATTGGTGGTAGTGGAATTGCGATGTTCTTTTTTTTTTTTTTACAATTTTTATTTGTTACTAGAACATGTTCACAGTACTTAATATTTACATTCCTTGTACATAACACATCGCAATTCTTTTCTCATCCCCTTCTCCTCTTACTTCTCCCCTTTCCCTTCATCTCTTGTTCTGCTTCCCATTTGCAAAAGGTTTCTTATTATCCATCTTTTATTTTGTTCTTTATTTAAAGTTTGGGTTTTTCTTTTTCTTTTCCCCTATAACCTCAAATAATGGTTGTTTGTTTAACCAGTGTCACAAACTGACAATTTAAAAAATTACAACAAAGAGACACTTAGAAAACTCTGACATTATTAAGACCCAGTTCCTTAAATAATGGAAACTCTGTCAAACACAAAATCTCTGTTTTCTAAGCCAGTATTTTGTGAGTATTATTAAAATGAGGTCAATATTTTAAGAAAACCTTGTTGTTTTAAGCATAGAAGATTGGATTTTGGTTTTCCATAGATGTTTTAAAATAAAATTTAAAATGCAGTGACCTTTACCGTAATAAATATTTCTTTTTATTTTTACAGCATTTGTCCTTCATAAACCCTCTCTAACCCACCTAGATCCACTACAGTTGTTTAGACCCTTAATTTCTGTTTTACCTTTTAATTTCTTTCCACCTTAGAACAATTCAGTGATTTAGGACAAAAAAACTTTACTTTATCACACGAAGTCTCATATAAGAGAAACTGTGATATTTAAGCTTGGGTGTCTGATTTATTTCACTTAAGGTTATGGTCTCAATGTGCATCCATTTTCCACAGATGATTTAAGTTTATCTTTCTTTTTTTTGTTTTACTTTAAAGAGAAAAAAATAAAAATTTCAAAACAAGAAAATAGAAGATAACTAACAATGGTTAATACATTGTGCATTGTTATCTTTAAATTAGTTACTCAGTGTGCAAGATAAAGGCATTTAATTGACCAAACAATATTAGCACAAACCTTTCTTTTCAATGAACTAAAATGCATTAGTAGTATAACTATCTTAGCTATCTTTTATATATACATATATATATATATTTAAGTTTATCTCTATATATGTTTCAGTTTATCTTTCTTTATGACACAGTAGAATTCCATTGTGTGCAAATAACCACATTTTCTATTCATCTGTTGAGGGACACACAGGCCACTTCCAAGATTCAGTGCTTTTGAAGTGTGTGGCTATAAACAAGGATTTGCATGGATCACTACAATATGATGCAATCAACTCTTTCAGAAAGACAATTTTCTAATGTCAGTGTGGGTGTTTACGCAATGCACCCTGCTACCTGCAGCGCAGAGAGCCCCTGTACCATCACTTACCAATCTGCTGCTTCTCCTGGTCACCCAATGGGCTATTAGAGGGTACCTGAGCAACTGACAGAAGGGACCGTTATCCCCATGCTGGAGGAAAGGAAAGCAAACTCATCTTTTGCAGATAGCTTGGCCTCCGGGAAGTTGTAGAACGCCAACTTCAAGTTTATTCCCTCAGAGTATGGGTATGTTCTCCCTTCAAAATAAGGATACAAATCATTTACAGTTTGAGTACCCCCTCATCTGAAATTCTTGGGACTGAAAGTATTTTGGGTATCAGTCTGTTTTGGATTTTGAAATATTCACCTATACATAATGAGGTGTCTTGGGAGAGGGGACACAAATCCCCTCTGGACACAAAATTTATGTATGTTTCACATATGTCTTACACATTTAACCTGAAGTTGATTTTATTCTTAATGATTTGGCACATGAGATATGATTTCATGGCATAGAGTTTCCCCTTTCTGGTGTCCTATCAGTGCTCAAAAGGGTTTCGGTTCTGGGGCATTTTAGAGTTTGAAGATTTAGAACAAGGATGCTCAACCTGGACTTTGTTTTCACTGTGTGAAGATGAGATTCCACCTGCTCACAGCCTACATCACAGAAGTTGATAGCAATGATGAGGGCCAGAGGAGGCCCTAAGCGAGCATTGCACCCAAGCACACACCAGCTCCTAGCTTGTCAGCTACAGGGCTGTCGTGTTGGCTGCTGCTGTCTTCAAATCTCCCTCATGAGATGAAGCGTCGCTCATTGGCAGATTTGAACTTTAGGACTGGATGTCCCTGAGACCCAGGAGAATTCTCCATCTGTCTCCTTTGCAGAATTTGTGCTGGAGACAGGCAAATGACACAGACCTACAGGACGCTCAGAATCAGATTTTGAATACTCTCTGTTTAATAAAACATGACTTTCCAGCTAATTAGTGCCTACCATTCATTATTAAGGGAAGTGTAATCTTTGGGCTTCTGCTGCTTTGGACCTAAGTCATAATAAAGAAATTACTTTATAAGTGTTTCATCTTATTGTTTTGAAACAGAGTCTCAAGGATTTTCCCAGGCTGATCTGGAACATGCAACACTCCTACTTCAGCTTACCAGTCACAGGCATGCACCACAACGCCCACCTGCTCAAGAAGACTTTTTTAAAATTAAGAAAAATGTTTTAATTAACGGCAAATGGAGTTTCAATCTGTTTTAGGGCTCTGAGTTTGTGAATTTGGAGTGGGCTGTAGAAGTAGGGTACTCCCAGGGTAGATCAAGAGGGAAAGAATGATAAAGAAGAAATCTCCAAAATGTTCAATTAGTTTTTTGGTTCTCTTCAGAGCTTTTCCTGTAAGTAGTGTGATCACTTTCTAAGCCTAAGTCATCATTCCGCCAGTGCTCCCAGGCATAGTGTCCCCTCTGTGTAATGAAACCTTCTCTCTTAGAACGCATGTATAAAACTGCAAGATGCACTGTCATCGTTGACTTTATAAAACAGCATAATTGAAAAGCCTGTGCCTTCAGAATTTTTTCCTACCTCCCACAGAATCCTAAGTTTGTATACCTCTATAACCCAACTCAGATCTTTACTTTTACCCACTACTGCAACTTCAAAATATTTAATTTTCTCTTCAGTGAACTCCATCTTGGCCTGTTTTAGTTCACTTTTAAGGCATATGTAATGGGCACAGCTAATTTAACCAGACAAATGAAGTTCTTTTCTTAGAACTGAACATATACTCTAGTGCATTCTGTGAAAGTAAGGATATTTCCATCTCCATCCGACACATAAATGATCAGCCAAGCAAAATGATCCCTTTTAGCAAATTAAGAACCCACACATGTGCCTTTAATCCGGTGAGTTGAGAGCACAGACTGGGTGGCACCACTGCCTGGCTGATCCATAAAGCATTTTCCCCAAAAAACAGATTAAACTGTGACTTTTGCATCTTGCAACTCTTTATCATATTATCTCATTAGGAATGAGGTGCCCAGGGTCTGGCACTCTAGGGATTTGCCCTGTCCCTGTGGGCATGATAGCAATGACCAGGTTCCATATTGTAGAGCTAGTCTGTGGCCTAAGCTTTGTTTTTTATAGCTTGCATGTCCTTCACTTCCTGAGGCCCAGATGGACTCAGTTTGTTTCTCCATGGAGCAGTCCTAGAACAATGGGTAGATTCATATTATGTACTTATAAAGGGAGTACAGTTGTCTTTTCTCTAACTCTGAGGGTTCCTAGGTTTTTGGTATATGAATGCACTGAATTCCAGAACACAGTTTAGCCATATTGTTCTCTAAGACTTTTTTTCTCCAATCTCCTTCCAATTTCAATTTAGTAAATTCCCTCATTATTGATGTACATGTTATAATTGTCAGTTTATGTTTCTGCTTCTCTCACTGGTCTGTGATCTTACTACATCAGGCACTCAGTTCAATGTCTTCTACATGATTTGTTTTTGACCAATAAATGCATTCTATCCGATAGCCATGTCGCAAAGTGTGGGTCTCACCCACTGTTTGCTTCATGAGATTAACACTTTTCTTGTATTGGTTCAAGCCTTGGCTAGCTCAAGTGTGCTCTCCAATGAGTCCTGGGGCATTGATGTAAAACTGAATGCGAAGACATCTGAGGGTGCCTTCAGGGAAACACTCGTAGCTGTGAGTCCTAGGGGTTGACCAGTGTGTTCTTGACCGGCTGTGTCTGGCCTTGTACCAGAAGGGCAAGGGCAGAGAAGCAACTTCCTCTGCATGGCCATGGAGGCCAATCAGGGCTCTTTCACTGGGTCAATAGTAGAGTAGGAGTATGTGCATGACTAAGGAGCATATCCTTTCAGCTGCAGTCTTGGAAATTCTCAAACAGGAATGTTTGTATTATACTCAGGAATAAATTTCAGAGCTCCCGTGGGTGGGATACTCTGATGGACTTAATTGGTCCCAAATTTTGAGTTCTTTCTCTTAACTCAGAGCCACAAAACCATGCTGGTGACTAAAATGTACGATGTTGTTATTAACACAAATCGAAGTCATCCTATGCAAGAAAGGGGAAGTACAGTGTAAAGTTTTATCGCAACAGTTTGGTTGTAGTTTAAAACTCTCAACATCCCTCAACCAGAGGGCAGTTTGTCCTTTAAATCAACGAGGTTCTTGTTTCAGCCTTTGTCCAGAGGGAACTCCACTTCTTTGGGTATTGACTTGCATTGATCTAAGGTCTGCTTGTTTGATCCTCGACCTACTTGTTTTTCCCCCCTCTCTTTTGAGATTTCACATCTAGGGCTGAGAAGGAGAAGCTTAACCCACAGCTTTACAAAGGAGAGTCAATGATACCAAGTCCTTAGATTTCCAGTAGGACATGGAGGATACAGAGAATGCAGAGGGCTTCACGGATATCTCTTAGAAAGACACTTTTCTGTACAAACCCATTTCTTTAACCACTCTTTGCATCCACTTTCCCATTTATTTTTAATGCTGTATATTGATTTAACTTAGTTGCCTACCCATTCATTCAAAAGACATTTGCATAGCACACATCAATGTCATAGCAGAATTTCTCGGATGAGAAAACAAGATAAATCAATGGTTTCAGACTTGCGGCAGGGTGGGACTTAACTTCAGCTTTGTAACCCAGGTCTTTCCAGGAGAGCACAACTTCTGCTTTGCATTCTCATTGCCTGCAGTTTCTTTTTCAAGTACAAAAGTTGTCCATGTTTATTACAGAAATTGTGAAATGCAAAAAAGGTAGACATTTTTCTGAAAGAGCTGTTGTGAGCATTTTAATGTAACTGTTCTCCTTTCTATTGTTTTAAAAATCTAGGTGAGAACATTTTATTCATATAGACCATTTTATATTTCATTTTTCACATAACATCATGACATTGGCATTATTAAGATAATGAAGATACTGTGCTTCATTGTACAAATAAAACATTCCTCACTTAACTACTCTCCTTTGTTGAAATTTATCTTTTTTTCTGCTATTATAAACAATGCTGTTGTAAGCTTCTTTGTGGATAGAAGTTTTATATAGTTCACAATTTTTGTTGTTGAAGAGGGAATTCTGCAAGGTATAATTACTGTGTCTACTGTGTGGCTGTTTACAAGTTCATTTATACATATTGTCAAATCATTTTTCAAAAGGATTTTGTCAACATTCACCTCTAGCAGCATACAAGAATGTCTAGTTTAGCTGTGCAAGTCCTTAATGGAAGGACGTATTGTTAAGAACGTAGGCTTAGGACAAACACATTGCTGTAGTGCCAGTACTGGTCTTATCCTTTATTGTGTGATTTTAGACCCCTCACTTAACTCCTCAGTGTCTTCACTCTTCATTTGCAAGTACTCCATCTGGAGAATGGAGGTAAAAATAGTACTTCCTGATAGTGAAAATGAATGGACTTAATATGTATAAAAGATTAGAATATGCTTGGAACATAGCTGTGGTAAACATATTTTTTTCTTTTCATTTCTTTGCTTTAATTAAGTTTATTGGTACATTTTAGGTATACATAATGATGCCATTCATCACAGAGAGTTTGTGCCTGTACATAATATATCTTGATTCCTCTTTTTTCCCATTCTTATCTCCTCCCTTCAGTCCTTCTTGCCCTCCTTATTTACAAAAGCTTTGCTTCCGTTTCATCCTTCTTTTCTCATTTTTTTCCATTTCCCTTCTGTTCTTTCCCCTTCCTTTTGAGTTCCTCTTCCTATTTGAGCAATTTCTTCCTATTCCACACTATTTATTATATTTTTTGATCCTTGTTTACACTTTCAGTTTCTCACACCACAGAAATAATGTGATACTTACACATGTAGTTTCAATTTATTTCACTTCAGAGTATGGTCTCAAGGTGAATCCATTTACATAGAAATGTCTCAAATTTATCCTTTTAATGGCTGAGTACTACTCCATTGTATAAAAAATACATCCTCTCTATTTATCAGTTGAAGGGCATTTGGGCTGTTTCCAAGATTTAGCTATTATAAACTGTGTTGTTATAAATATGGGTGTGCATACATCACTGTGGTATGTTTTCAGTTCTTTTGGGAAGATATCAAGGAGGGGAATACCTGGGTCAAATGGACTCCCTAGTTTTAGTTTTTTGAGGAATCTCCACACTGATTTTCACAGTGGTTGCACCAGTCTACACTCCCACTAACAGTGAAGGATTCCTTTTTTATGACATCCCTGACAGAATTTGTTATTAGTTGATTTCTTGATAATAGTAATTTTTTTTTTGGTGTGAGATGAAATCTCAGGGTTGTTTTAATGTGTGTCTCTTGAATGGCCAGTGATGTTGGACATTTTTTCATATGTTTGTTTGCCATTTCTACTTCATCTGTGAAGTGATTATTCATTTCTGATGCCCATTTTTGGACTGGGTCCTTAAACCAGGGTATCTGATTTTTTTTAGTTCTTTATATAGTCTGGGTATTAGTCCTTTGTCTCAGGAACAACTGGCAAAGTTCTTTTCCCACTCTGTGTGTTGTATCTTCATTCTGTGGATGATTTCACTTGCTGTGCAAGACTTTTTTAGTAAGATGAGATCCCAATTGTTGATTATTCATAATATTTCCTTTGAGGTCTGTGTTTTGTGCATAAAGTCTTTGCCTACATCCATGTCTTTAAGAGTTTCTACCTATTCTATTTTCCAGCAGGTTTAACGTTTCTGTTTTAATGTTTAGATCTTTGATCCATTTTGATTTTAGTTCAGTGCATGGTGAGAGACATGGGTCTAGTTTTATCCTTGGCTTGTGGAAAGCCAGTGTTTCCAGCACCATTTATAATAGAGGCTATAGTTTTTCCAATGAGGGTCTTTGGAACCTTTGTCAGAGATAAGGTGACTGAGTGTGCTTGGTTTTATTTTTGCATCTTCTAATCTGTTCCAATGGACCTTAGGCCTATTTTTTTTTTTTTTGCCCAGTACCATGCTCTTTTAATCACAATAGCCATGCAATATAATTTCAAATCAGGGATTGTGACCACCTGACTTGCCTTTGTTGACCAGAATTGTTTTTGCTATTCTAGGTCTCTTCTGGTTCCAAATGGATTTTAGGATTGTTTTCTCTAGTTCTGTGAGATACGTTATTGGTATTTTGGTTGGGGTTTCATTAAATGTGTGTAACAATTTTGGGAGTGTGATGGTTTTCACTATGTTATTTCTTCCTATCCAAGAGCAAGGAATATCTTTCTATTTTCTGATATCCTCTTCAATCTCATTTCTCAGAGTACCACAGTATTGAATGTAAAGATCTTTTACTTCCTTTGTTAGATTTATTCCTAAGTATTTGATTTTCTTCAATGCTATTGTGAAAGGAATTGTTTTCCTAATTTCTCTATCAGTCACTTTGTTGTTTGGGTCCAGGGATGCACTGATTTTTAAGTGTTAATTTTGTATCTAACAACATTGCTGAATTTGGTTATTAAATCTAGAAGACTTTTGGTGGAGTTTTGGGGGTCTTCTGTGTAGAATATAACATTATCTGCAAATAATGATAATTTAACTTTTTTTCTTATATTCTTTTTGTTTGTTTCTTTTGTCTAATTGCTCTGGTTAATGTTTCCAGAACTATGTTGAATAGGAATGGTGATAGTAGACATCTTTGTCATGTTTCTAATTTTAAAGTGAAAGGTTTTGGTTTTTGACCACTTATTGTGATGTGGGCTATTGGTTTGTCATAGATGGCTTTTATGAGATTGAGATAAAGACCCTCCAATTTTCTGTAGAGTTTTTATCATGAATGGCTGTTGGACTTTGTCAAATGCTCTTTCTACATCTATTGAGATGATCATGTGATTTTGGTTTTTGGCTCTGTTGATTGGATTAGTAATGAAAAGGGTGAAATCAAAAGAGATCCTGTAGAAATTCAGATCATCGATACATGCTTCAAGCACCTTTTTTCTGATAGGAGGGAAAACACAGAAGAAGTGGACAGATTCCTACATACATATGAATTATTAAAGCTGAATCAAGAAGGTGTAAAACTTCTAAATAAACCAGTATCAGTCAATGTGATTGAAGATGTAGTCAAGAATCTATCAATGAAGAAAATTCCATGTCCTGATGGATTCACTGCTGGATTCTACAAAAAATTTAGTGAAGATCTAATGCCACTTCTCAAACTCCCTAGTGAAATAAAAGGGAAAAAGGGTTCCAAAACCCATACCTGGAAGCAAGTATTACCCTGGTGTCAAAACCAGAGCCCTCAATCAAAAAAGAGAACTATGGGGTGGTCTCCCTAAGGAACACAGATGCAAAAGTTCTCAGTAAGATGCTGGCAAACAGAATGCAGAAAGTCATCAAGAAGACTATACACCATGACCAAGTGGGCTTCACCCCAGGAGGGCAGGGAATACAAGTCAGGAAATATAATACATCATTTCTTTTTATTTTATCATTTCTTTTTTTTTATCAGTACGTATTTGTTATACATAATGATCATTTACATTGTAAGGAATTTGTACCTATATATAATACATCTTAACTCTTCTTTTTTCCCATTCTCCTCTATTTCTGTTAATCCTTCTTCCCCTCTCCATTTGCAAAGTTTTGTTTCCACTTTTGCCTGCCATTCTCTTTTTGAAAAATCTCTTTTCCCTTCCTTCCCTCCCTCCTCCCTACTCCCCGTTTTCCCTTTCCATTTGAACTTGCTCTTTCACTTCCCAATATTTATTCTTCATTTTGCTGTTTATCTACTGTGTCTCACACAAGAGAAACAATGCTGTATTTAAACTTATGTGTCTGATTTATTTCATTTAAAATTATAGTCTCAAGGTACATCCATTTACCTAAAAATATCTGAAATTTATTCTTCATTATGGTAGAGTAGTACTTAGTAGTATATAAAAATCACATTTTCTTCATCCATCCATTCATCTTGGGCTGTTTCCAAAATTTAGCAATTATAAATCATGTCACTATAAACATGGGTATGCATATATCACTGACACGATGATCTTTCAGGAAGGTTGGTAAATATACTTTAGGATTAGCTATTATTATCCTGCCTACTGTCACAAATAAAACTGATGGGAAAGATAACCAAGAGAAATCAAACAGTGGCCTATATGACAGCATGGTGAGTTGAACAGTGTCCCCTATAATTTCATTTCTACCAGGATCCTCAAAATGTGACTTTGTTATTGGAAGTGGATTCTTTGTAGAGATAGTGAAGTTCAAATGTGGTACTGGATTCAAGTCAATGGATCCTAGTCCAGTGTTTGATGTCCCTACAAGAAACAGAGAAAAAACTCAGACACTGAAGAAAGGTGAGATTTGGGCTATGCCTCTGCAGGGTGGGAAATACCAGGGTTATCAGAACCCCTACAAGGGGGCAAAAAAGGATTCTTTCTTAGAACTTTCAGAGGGAGAGTAGGCTGCTGATGCATTGATTCTGAATTTCTAGCCTCTGGAACTGTGAGAGAATGGAACTGTTTGAAGGCCTCAGGCTTGGGACAATCTATTGTGGCAGCCCTATGGCATTAGTATACAGGGTAAGTTAAACATCCCATTGGGCAAAAAGAAGCACACTGATTTATTTACATGGAACTGGCATGTCATAGTCAAAGAGGTTGACATGATTTAAGGTCACTAAGTCCCTCCTACTAGGGACCCTAAATGGAACCGCAGACCAAAGTCTCTGGGTAATTTTCCTGGATGACATCACAGCTAACAGAGGAAACCAGGCCATCTGATGTTGTATACATACCCCTGCCTGCCAGCCTTTATGAGTTTCTGGAAGGATCTTTGTCCTAATCGTCCATTGATAACCTAGGCTCATTTCCACATCTGCTCTGTTGCTTGACTGTAATGATGATTGATTCAAGAAACAAATGGCCTAACATTGCCCTCACAGCCTTATTACTGCAGATACAATTACCACTGGGCTGAGATTGCTGCTACTGGGGCTGATAATGGACCATAATTTGCCAGTGGGTTTGTGCTTCCTTATTCTCAGAGATCCATTTCTGTACTAGAGAGTAATTCATAAATATTTTTCTTTGTAGTCATGGGAAAAGCTCAGGTTTAATAGTGTGTTGAAAGACAGTTCTACTTAGAAGCCACGGAGGGAGGCTATAGGCATGGTTAAGACAGAGCTCACCAATCCAGCTGATTATTTTGCAGAAGAGTCCACTGAGACAAAAGTAGTCACTTGACTTAGCCAAGGTCACACAGCAGGTTAGCTAGCTCTTTGTGATCTCCAGTGCTGTCTTCCTTACTCCCTGTTCTGAAAGTTTGAGAATCAATATTCCCAGCAGCCTTTTGGGCATTAGTCACTGTGACTTCTGCTTCTATGTAATAATGGTCAGAATTATTTTCCTTTGAAAAGACCAAGTTGGCCCTTGGTACCCATGGGATTTGGTTCCAGAACACCCCTTCCCTGGCATCAAAAGACCCAAATGCTCAAGTTCTTTCTTTTTTCCATAAAATGATGTAGTATTTGCTCAAAGCTGACATGCATCTTCTCACACACTTTCTATAGTCTCTAGGTGACTTCTGGTACCTAACACAACGTCCGTGGTGTGTCAATAGCTGTTGCACTGTGTTACTTAGATACTATTGAAAAGAAAAATGTCAGTACATGTTCAGTAGAGAAGGAATTGTTTTCCAAATATTGTTGATCACAGTTGGTTGAATTTGCAGATGTGGAACCCATGGACAAGGATGCTGGCTGTGTATTTGTTGTTTTTATTTTATAATAATGTCAGAAAGCTTACTGATCAGAATTTGAAAAATAAAGAAAAGTTTAAGAAAAAATTATTTTACAAATACGTATATGTTTTCCATTTCTTATTTTGAACAACAATGAGTTTGTAGTACAATTTTACATTTTTTCATTTTACCGATTATTGTACCTCAGTTACTATCTAACATCATTAGTTATCCTATTGCATCTTCTAAAAAGTTATTATCTCTGATTACTTTTATATAATAAATACAAGTAGAATTTTAAAAAGCATAATTATAAATTATATTTTATGATTTATTATCACAGCAAAAACTGAATATTGGACTTATAATCAGAAAAATTAGATCTGAATCTCAAATTTTTCACTTACTAGGTATACGACTATTAGGCAAATTCTGTTTTTCTTGATCTAATGTACAAAATAAGAACAATAATAACTTCATCAGATAGCTATGAGAATTAAATAAAAATATATTCAAATGCTTAGTGCAAAGCTAATACTTAGCAGATAGAGTAGTCCTGTCTTACCATGGTTTTCTTTTCTGCAGTTTCAATTTTCTGTAATGAGACATGGTCTGAAAATATTAAATGGAAAATTTCAGAAATAATCAATGTATGAGTTTTAAATCTCACAGCACTCTGAGTAGCATGATAAAAGTTTCACATTATCCAACTCCATCCTGCCCAGGACAGAAAACATTCTCTTGCCCAGTGTATCTATGCTGTATACCCTACCTGCTTGTTCATCCTATAAGAACCATCTTGGTTATAAGATTGTGGTACTGTAGTGCATGTATTTAAGACACCCTTTATTTATTTAGCAGTAGCTCATAAACACAAATGCATTAATGCCATGGGAGCACTAGGGCTTAACACAAAGCATGACATTAACTCTGGTACTGTGGGCCAACAGTGTAAGGTATATGATCAAACAACTGTAGTATACAGAGTGAAGAACCTAGGTGTTCTCAGAGGCAAAAACCAAAGTCACACTATGAGAGAGAACACAGTCACATAATGTTTGGTATAGTGCATCATTATAATTGTTCTATTTTATTATTCCTGTTCATCTTTCTCTATGCCTAATTTATGAATCAAATTTTATTATAAGTATATATATATATATATATATATATATATATCTAGGAAAAAGCATGGCATATACAGAGGCTATACTACCACCTTTTTCAGTGTCCACTGGGAATTCTAGAGAAAACACCTGCTGATAAAGTGCAAGTATTGCACTCAACACAGTGATATTTATTATTTTTTGTTTTTTGCTTTTGCCACTAATGAGTAGCGAAGAACCAAACTTTTCTAGGAAAATACCAGGAATTTGTATTTTCCAAATAAGAGGGCATTGGCATGGGAAAGAGACGGTAGGATCCTTTGTCTTCCAGCAGTAGGTAAATCAAGTGAGACGCCCGGGAGCAGCCGTTCTTGGTTTCTATGATGAAAATCCTGGGTCAGGGTGGCTCCATGCCAGTGTCATATCTATCATTCTGATGATGTAATATACTCTTCCTATGAAGAATAAGTGGAGAGCCCAAACTTCTGTCAGAAATTAGAATTTCCTAGTGCAACAGCCAGCTTTAGACAAGTGTGATATGGCTATGAGCTTCCGTGGGCAGGAGGAAACAAGATGACGGTATATGGAATCTTGGGAATAAAGCTCTGCCTCGCCTCAAAGTCTCAACTTTCCAAAGCCTACACCAGAGGTGGGCCTGAGGAAAGTTAGAGGAAGTGAGCCGAAACCAAACATGGGCCTCGAAGTAGCTGGGCCCAATTGCACATTCAAACGCTGACACACTTCCTACCACAGCTGCATAACTTTGAGCAAATCTTTTGACCTGGGTCTGATTTCTGTTATGTTAAAGATTATTAAAGCAGCCAATTTAGTGAGACTTTTATCACTTTAAAAGAAAATGAATATAAGACAGAAGGGACCAATGAATAGCAATGGTTTTTATCATTATCCATGAAACATTGGGTAATCTACCACCTTATCATATCTTCATTATCTTTCTGATAAAACAGAAACAATAATAATTATGCTTAGATTGCAATATTATTATGAGGGCTATTGAAAAAATATGTGAAAGTACAGAGTCATCTGTGTGGTATTATGAAACAGTTGGAATGAGGGAAGAGAAATGATTACTACTGGAGACAGTGAAGGGAGTCGCTCCTTTGAAGTCTGGGGCCTGGGCTCACTTCCACACTCCCCCATTGCCTTCTATCTTCAGTTGATTTAGGCTTTGTGTTCCAGTCACTGCTCCCTGAGAGCCAAGATTACTCAAATGTTTAGTGTGACAAAATCACACGTGTCAGGATTTAATACATCCCACGGGGACAGTTTGGCATAATCAATGCTTATTTCTCAACAAGGGGTGTGGTTCCTGTGGTTGGCTTCCAAGTCAAAGGCCTAATCATTGCAACAGGTGAGCTCTATGTAGAGAAAGATGGAGTGGGTGGGGTTTAACAGACTCAGACTCCTTCCAAACCTCCAACTCGAGGACAGCTGACCTCTACACCAGCCATTTCTCGGTCTTATTGGTTACAGATCCATCGGGGAAGGTTTAAAGCATCAGGAAGCAACTGTACTTTAGTTCCAGGGTTCTTCCCACCCATAAGATGAATACAGTGCATCCCTTTTCTTAAAAATTTACTTTTTGCAACTGTCATCAGGTACCAATAGGATTATGGGCCAGGCAGGGGTAAGGGGAATTAATGTTTGTGTAGCCAAATTTCTTTAATGATGTGATTTTGAGCTGTTAATGGATCCTACATACATTTAGATGTTTCATTCTGTTACACAATATTAATAAATGGTAACAGAAGATGATCCACTAGTGTTATTGTTCGTTCAGGAGAATGCAAGGAGTGAGGCAATGGTACTTCACAAGAGCTTCTCTGATGACTCTGCTGTTCACAGAGATCTGAGTTCATGAACCCACCATACTTGAGAGTTATTCAGCAAATGCTTACTGAGCGCTGGGCATATGGTTACTTATTTCCAGTGACAACAGCCCTCCTGGTGGTGGGAATAAAGAGAAAGGAATGGAATTCAATGATGAGGAGTTAGAACTGAAGGCCTTAACCTCAAATGGATGAGGGAGAAGGCTTTTGTTTCTCTTGGGTTTTGGCTTGGGAGACTGCCTAGGGAGTTAGAAGTGATGCTTTCTAAAACAGGAGATACAGAAAGAAGAGCATGTTTACAGGGAGGAGATGGTCAGGAATCATCAGCTCTGGAAAGAACTGGCAGTTGTGACTGGTGATCTTTTCACCTGTGGATCAGGGCATGGAAAGAGATGGAGTCCACAATGTTGCACATTTTATCCAAAGTTATAGAGCAGGAGACTAGAGGTCACTGATGTTATGTTCCTCAGCAGTATTGGAGTTCAGTATGTGAAAGAAAGTCTGTCAGTGGCTCATTCATCAGCAGGATAAACCAGAACAGGAATCAAGGTTTGGCGTATGTATCAGCTAGCTATTGCCACATAACAATCATCCCCAAATTCTACATCAGCCATTTCTCAATGTCTCTTGAATTCATAGATCAGCTGGGCAGTTCCCCTAATCATGATGGAATTTGGCTCACCTTGGCCGGACTTGTTTCTGCATCTGTGTTATCAGGCAACAGGCTTGAGAGCTAGCTTATCTGAGGCGGATTCAGCTGGAATGACTTGCTATGATCCTTACTATCTCTGTGCTCCAGGGTTTATTCTCACAGCAGGTGCAGAAGCATGTGAATCATTGTAAGGCTTAGCTTAGACCAGACACACTGTCATTTCTGCTACAAAAATGAACCATAATGGTAAGCTCAGATCCAAGGGGCGTGGTGCCAACTTCGTTTCTTGATTGGAGAAGTTAGCCACTTGGCAAAGAGCATGAGGAGATGCAGAGTTAGAGAAATAGGACCATTTTTGGAGACAATCAAAGCCATATAAAGTTCTGAGATCAGGAAAATCAAGAAGAACAGTGGGAGGACAGAGATAATACTGATTCTCAATGTGGCCCCATGCCAGGTCCAGTATAGTGCGCGGTAATGGGCCACAGGTACCTTTAAATAGACTAGAACCGAGTGGACATGGGGATGGATGTGGCATGACATAGAGGCAAAGTTTATGTGATCTTAGTGGGAAGACCTGTCTCCTTTTGCTCTCCAAATGCCTCCATTGTAGGGACCCACTCATGTAGTTAAAATGGGACAGCCTCCAAACAAAGCAATGCTTCAGTATTGGGAATTCATGAATGAGTTTTGAATCTTTTTGGAGTTATTGATGTCAACAGAGAATAAGAGAGAGGTTGGCAGTTGGCAGTCAAGACTGGAGATAAAGCCTTACCTTTCTCACTGTTTTATAATGAATCCCACACTTCCCATGTGGTGCCAGTAGAAACATCCTGTGCTACTTAGTATCTGCACACTGAACAGCTAAATGTGAATCAGCAGTGTTGTGTATCTTTTAGAAAAACCAAGGAAGGAATAATAAGAGTGAAAAATTTAACAACCCAAGAAAGACTCTCATTATTTCCAAATTAGCCAGAACTTAGCAGAGTGTTCAGCTGGCCTCTGGTTACTGAAACTATCATCACAGAGATTGCAGAGAGTCCAGGAATTGAAGCAGGTAATGAAGTCTGGGGAAAAATCTCATAAGGAAAGAGACAAGGATGTGAACAGCTAAACTGAAATAAAACAGAATGGAAGAGAGACTAATATTATGATTTGAGGTTAGAAAATAGCATTCATGATAATAAAATGGGCCCCATATCCACTAAGAAAAGCAAGAGAAGAAGGCAAAGATGCAACACATTAGATTTAAAGGAAGAATTCCCTGAATGATTTAAGTATGACTAGTTTAGCTCTTTAGAAGAAAATAAGTTAGAATAAATATAGTATGTCAACATTGCTATGGTTTTGTAGGCATGCTATCTGTGGGCTATGTGTAAGTGACCATGAAATCTGTTTCCAAGGTGGCCTTTCAACTGAGATAATTACACCAGGGATAGAGATCAAGAACAGGTTTAACCAATTGCACAAGTTCTTTTCAAGACCTCCAGGAGTAATAAGTACCTCTGTGGGATCCTGAGGTTTTTGAATTACTATGTTTTATGCTTCTGTTATCATTCTTAGTTTTAATAATGAGGGGTTCCTCTGTTTTGAAATTCAACAAACACATTATGTCAATAGTGTTATTCATTTGAGTTTTATAAAGCCTTTTACTCTAAGTAGGGGCAAGGGAAGAGGGCACTTAATGGCGAACAGAGAATTTGCACATGAATTTCTCTGTTCCCCTCTGTAATACAGTGTTGGTCCCAAAACCAGCTCATTTTCTGTGAGCTTTTATTTTCTGCTCATGTGTGACAGTCAGTGTGATGTTACACAACGGTGTCAGGTGTGTCATCTGCAGCCCTAGACCTGAGATAGGTCTGATGTCTTAAACTGCAAGCTCTGGGAGCAAAATTTAAAGCAAACAGGAAAGATTGCTTCAGTTCCTTCTTTATAAAACAAACTGGATTCTGTGCTTGCTAGAATTGGAGAGAAAAATTATGCAGGTCAACAAGAAAGCTAGAAAAAGGTGAATGCATTTGAACTGAAATGTGTCAAAAGTGAGATCACAGCCACAGGACAGGTCCTAGGAGGCTGGGGATGAATAAGATCCATGGAGGCAAAGGAAATCAAGTGCAGTCTATTACCTTCCCAGCTATGTGGGCAAAGGAGTTTTAACATTAAGGAAGCTATGAACAAACAGCTTGATCTGCTAAGGTGAAGAGGGAAAGCCCCGGTGACCGTGGACTGGGCCTGCATGACGAGATTGCTCGGGTGTCTGAAGTGCGTGATTCACTAGCTAACTAAAGCCGTTGACGGCTGACCTAGGTACTAAACGTTCATCACCCAGAGCAGTGAAATTTGTGCCAGTCCCTGCAAGCAAAGAAGCAGCTTTTCTGTCTGATTAGAAGAAAAAAATACGTAAGGCAACATATTTCCTTCTTCTGCCTCATTCTCGGGGCATATTTGGTAGTTTAAGGCTATTCACAAGGTCTAAGTCAGAGACAACTTCTATTTGACATAGTCTGCTTTAAAGTCTATGTGTAGGAGGAGCCATGGTGGAGACAAGTCAGAAGTCCTATCTACACTCCTTAGTCTGTGGTGCCTATCCAGAAGCACCTACAGAGATGGTAGAATCAGCTGGCGGCTGGGTGATGTGGGAGGCTTGCAGGTGATGTTATATTTATTAGTGGGTGAGCTATGGAATATCTCACACAAGCATCAAAAAAATACAGTCAGAGCTGGTGGCTTGAATTTTCATCTTCCTATGAGTTAGAAACTTTTATCTACAAAAGGATTTAAAAAAGCTTAAGTTATTTGCTGAAAGTGTCATAGCTGGAAGGTAGTAGAGGTGGAATTTTTAATGAAGACTGTCTTAATTCTCTGATCCTTATTCTGTATCCTAGCTAAGAAAAAGCTTAAAAGAGGTAAGGTAAGGATGATAAACGTCAGGTGTCCAGGTGCAAATCTCACAAGATGTAGAGGCGACGTGGAAATAAGGATAGAAATAAGGATAGTGTCTTCAGCTATTTCTTCCACCTACCAAGCATTGCACAGTGAGTTGAGTACCTCCTTCTTTAGACCAGGTAGCTTTTGCAAAGATCATTCACTGTATGATTTTATTGAGCATCTATTCCATGTCAAGCCTTGACCTCATTACTAAGACAAAATCCCTGCCCCGTTAGGGCATTGGCTTAGGCCTGGTAAGGAGACAAGGGTCACCCAGCCTTATAGCTTAACTGATTTTGGACTAAATCTGGTTATCAGTGCCTTCTTTACCAAGTTATGTCAAGATGAAATCACAAAGTCATTATCAGTGTGATTTTGAACCTCCACTTTTCCACTCATTTATTTGTAGTAAAGTGTGACTTATAATACTAAGTCACTTGTGTCTTGGGAGAATTAAGTAAGACAGTGAAGGGGCTGCCTTGAGCACTGTTCCTGACATACAGTGAATACTCAGTACCTGTTTGTTGCTGTCACCATTATTACAAAATAATGCTAGAAGCAGTAGCAGCAGGTTCCCCACAGGAAAAATGCCATGAATTGTGACCAAGATCCAATGATATCGAGTCCAGTTGCTGACTTGTCTAATACGAGGACCAGCAGAGAGCACTCTTCCCCGGGGGTGGATTGTTTCAGGCTGCATCAGAGACAGATGAGGGTCTGTGAGACTCTGAGCCCCTTAGAAGTGCAGAGGAAGCAAAATACTCCAGAGCAACCTGAAGCTGTGTCCATTTAAGATGCAGGGAGGTTTTTTTCAGAGCATGTATGTCATGGCTACCAGCGGTCTGGCTCTTGGAGGTTAAAAAATGAGTATCTTTCTTGCCTTCAATTACGAAGCTATGAGGTACTTCTTTTTTTTTTATTTAAGAGAAAAAAAGACACATAACGAAGACAAAAGCAAAAGAGACAAACAAACAACTAGAGTAAATGCACAACGGTAACATTATAGATTTACAAAACAGCATGATAGAAACTTGACAATGGTTGCAATATTGTGTATCATTATCTTCAAAATGGTTGTTTACATTAACATATATAGACATGTAAAATTGATCTAATCATATGAGTATTAATTATTCTTTCTCAATAACGAATACATTCAGCAGTATGTTTGTTTTAGTTATCTTACACATACATATATACAGATTTATATCTTTTCCTTTTCCCTTCCCTCTTTCCCCCTTTTCCCTTCCCAATTACTTTTGCTCTTCAAGCTTATGAGGTACTTCTTAATTATTCATTTTAAATAAATGCACCCCATTTTATTTTTAAATTTTGTTTTGTTTTGTTTTGTGGCACCAGGGGTTGAACTCACAACCTTGCACCTGCCAGGGCAGGCACTTAAGCCACTGAGCCAAACTCCCGACCCTTTCTTTTTAGAAAGTATGCAACATATTGTTACTAACTACAGCCACCTTGTTGTTTGTTATGGTTTAGCTATAGAATGTCCCCTAAAGTTTTATGTGTTTGGAAGATGTTTGAACCATGGGGCATTACACTTATCAGTGGATTCATTCACTGAGTTCAGGAGCTAAAGATTCTGGTTGGAGGTGGGTCACTGAGGGACCTGGAAGTGTATATTCTTGTCCCTGGTTTCTATCTGCTTCTTGGTTGCCATGGGGTGAGCCTATTCTCTGTACCATGTGCTGCTGCTATGCCACTTCTGCCTTGGATCTAACCAACCATGGACTGAATCCTCTAAAAACTGAACCAAAACCAAACCTCCCTTCTCTACCTTGTAGGTATTAGGTATTTTATGCCCAAGACAGGAAAGTGACTAATAGATTGTACAACAGATCTCTTTAATGTGTTCCTCCAATCTAAGAGAAATTTTATGTCCTCTGACCTACATCTCCTAATTCCAGAGGTGCCCTTTTTGCTACTGTGGTAGAGCAAGAAGAAATTTCCAGTGGGAGCCTAGACGATCTATTGCATGGTATGGGCTCTCCAGGATCCAAGACTTTTATTTTCCAGCAGCAGAGTTTAAAACCAAGCTAAGCTTCCCACAGGACCACACACTCTCCCCACTGGTGCTACAGGCCAAATCCAACTTCACACGAGCTCTCCAGGTGCACACACTGATGTTCTCAGAAAGCTTCACTCAGGGTTGGACTTAGGTAGCTGGCTGGTGACAAAGTCCTCTGATTATTGCTAACATTCAAGGCTGTTACTTTCTAAGACAGCAGGAGGCCTGTGTCCCTCAGAGCACAGATGGGTAGAATGTTCCTAGCTCAGCTCTTCCTGGCATGATGACAAGACAGGAGATAATGCTTCCTGTTGCTGATCTTGGTATCTACTTCCCCCTTGTTCCTTCCACCCTTTTCACACATCCTGGTGGTGTCTGCTTTTATATAAAACTCCACTACTTTTCATGAGATCAAAATTTGTACCAAAAAAAGTCAGTCTGCCAAGGTCTGCACCCCACTCCTGCCACTGTGAGCTACCGGCAGATCCAGAGAAACACAGACTGAGATGATAGCTATTGAAGTAAAATACAACTTAATGCTTGCAGTGTTTAGTGTTTCATTGACTTTGCAGGCCTAAAGCTGGTAGTCTGATCATCTATTTAGAGGATAACAATACACAGTATAGCATCTATAGGGGATCTCTATCTGAAGTTGGTAGCCATTGTTAATTCCCTGTAATCTTATTTTAAAATCTTGTATCATTTTCATTGTTTTGTTTGGCTTGGTTTTATTCTGTTTTATCTTGTTTGATTTTGTTATATCTGATGGCATGGGCAGCAATTTCAAAGAGAATAAGATATATCATAGTAGCCATTTTGGACTTGCTATTATCTTGTTTTGAGGTCCTGCATTGTGTGCATTGCTTTGTGTTTATTGGTTCTATTCTGTTCTGTTTTGTTTGATTTTCCTGTGTCGGAAGGTATGGGCAGCTATTTTGAAGACAACAAGAGGCATTATGGTAGCCATTATTGATTTCCTAGTATCTTGTTTTGAAATCCTGTATTGCTTACACTCTTTCATTTTGATTGGTTTTGTTCTGTTTTATTTTTCTTGGTTTTATTCTCTTTAAAATAAAAAAAATTATTAAAAATGTTGCTCTGGTTTGGATGTTGCATGTGGTAAATGTTTGGCCCCCAGGGTGACGCTATTGGGAGGTGGCAGAACCTTTAGGAGGTGGAGACAAATGGAAGTTCCTTAGGTCACTGGGGGCGTGTCCTTGAAGGAGTTGTCAGACTCTTGTCTCTTTTTCATTCTCTTTTGCATTCTGGCCAAGAGGTAAATGGTTTTGCATCATCACATGTTGATGTGACACTAAAGACCTAAAGCACAAGACCAACTTGTCATGCACTGAAAACTCTAAAAGTGTGAGGCAAAATAAACATTTTCTCTTTGCAAGTTGATTATCTCAGTTATTTTGTTACAGCAATGAAAAGGTGACTAACACAAATAAAGGGACTATTAAAACGTATTTATGTGAACTTGGCCTAAGAAGCCATTTAACTGAACTCTTTGACATTCTAATTTCAGCATCTCCAGATAACCTGGGGTCAAAAATGGTTTCCAGATAACTACAAGAAAGTGGAAACCACTTTCAGATAAGGAGTGGGAAACCATTCTAGCCCTATTTTGCAGTTTTAATAAATGTGGCTTGGTGCCTAGAAAATACTGTGTCAGCCTATAACCTGGTCTCAGGATCCAGCAAAGTTTCTTGATTCTTACACTGACTCTTTGCATTGGATTTGTTTTATCTTCCCGTTCTGGATTATTGCCAATATTATTTTTTTCTTGTACATTTTCATTCTTCTCAAATTGTATCATGAGTATATGTTTAATTTCCTTAGCGTATAAGCATCCCAAGGCCAAAATCCATGTCTTATTTATTTTGTATTTCTCCAGAGTAGACATTTAATAACTGGTTATTTCTTTTACTACTGTATTTTTATTGTTAGAATAAAAAAAATCTTTTTGGATACATCTAAACTAAAAACAGAGAATGGTGAAAAAATAAAGTCAACAATTATGTTTCTTTTTACCCAATGATTCTTAAAGCAACTCTGTTAAAAGTATAAATGCAGGCATTAATTTTTATGACCCCTGATATCTTTTTTTTATTTTGTGGCACCGGGGATTAAACTCACAATCTTGTGCCTGCCAGGCAGATACTTAAGCCACTGAGCCAAACTCCCAGCCCTCGTCTTTTGAGGCAGTGTCGCACTATGTAGTTCAGGTCGACCTTGAGCTCACGTTGTAGCCCAAGCTGGTCTCGAACTCACAACGCTCCTCCTACCTCACCCTCCTGAGTACTGGGATTAAAGGCATGCGCCACCACACCCAGCTGATCCCTGATATCTTTAGAGAACCAACAAATTCTATATTTTTTTATTGTTGTCTCCTTGTATCACTGTTTCATGAATCAATTCTTTGAATTTAAGTCAGAGAAGGATGCAATGCATTAATTCATATAATTCATATAATAAAAGCTTCCAAATATATTCACTCTTCCTATTGCCTTCTCAATAAGGACAGATTTAAATTAGAGACCAAGAGTAGTGAGAACAAGACATAGTTGTGACAAATTCTTCCTAAGGTTGCATAAGAAGAAACATCTTTGACCTCTGGTTAGTGTCCATTAGCCTTTCAAAGTATATTTGAAACTCTCTTGCTTTTACATTGGTTATGAGGGCAGGTTCACCAAATATGTTGATATGGCAATACATATAAGTGAAACAGAAATTCAGAGTTAAGTAAGCAACAAGTTCTGCAAATACAACTGTACAACAAGACACCTAAGTAAGCAGCAGAGATTTTAAAATGACTGTTACAGCTATGATGAAATAATCAAGTTAGTAAATCTCGAGGAGTTTAAACAAAAATTTGGAATCAAGGATAACTAATAGTAACCCAAGGATCATTTCCCCCTTGAATGGTATGATTTAACTGGATAAAACACTCCATACTTGCTTTGATTACTTTATTTTTTTTTGCAACCACTCATTTTCAGTATCTGAACTATTGCTTTTTACACAGAAATGCAGATAGCTCATGGCAAGAAATGTGTTGAACTTGTAGGAGAGCCAGAGAGGGAAAGACAGAAGAAGGAAAACTGCTGAAAAGAAAGGTGGGGGGATGAGAGTGAGGAAAGGCAGGCATTGGAAAGGGGTGCTGGAGGAATGAGAGAATAGAGAGTGAGGAGCGTGGAGAAAAGCCAGTCTGGAAAAATTTCTTTTACACTTGTGGGAACTGGACAATTGTACTAAAAGTGGTTCTGGCTCATATTTTTGTCAGTTAGTCATTACAGATTGCTTTTGTTTTTATGAACAAAGTTCATTGTCCCTTCCCAAGCAGCCCCTCAGCAGCTGTGTCAAATGTGCCCCTCTATAGCAGTTGCTATCGCTGGCCCATCCGTAACTCTTAGATTCTTTTGACTTTTTCTTGCACAGTGACAAGAAAAGTTCCTTGGACTTTTTCTTTACTCCTAACTGTCAGCATGGGTAAGCCTCTTTACAGGAGAGCACCACTGTTCTTAGGCCAATGACATCTTCAAATTCAGCTTCTCCCTACATTCTGAAGGGTGGAAGAGCCTGGCACAAGCACACACCATTTCTTCCCCCAGCATACCCTTTGCCCATAACTGATGACTGCAGCCCTAGCAATATTCCGGCTCTCTTGCCCCTTGGATTTTGAGGTGTGGCTGTATTGTCTTTACAGCTCGTCCTGCAAATTGAATCAATCTATCCCATGTAAGCCGTCTTCCTTTCCTTCCTTTCTCTACCTCTCCATACCTCTACTGATGACCCTGAACCCGCTTCCTAATAAACCTCATGAAACCTCCTCTCAAGGTCAGCTTCTGTGACCTTGACTTAAGACACCACTCAAATAGCCTAAATGTCTCGATTATTTCAATGAGCCCCGAGGAGGTGTTTCATTGTTCGATCCCCAGGGATGACCCGGCAGAGTGGAGAATTTACTTGATACGATACACAAATCTGTAAGTGTGATGACAAAGGACATTCCCCTACTGTGCAGTTTCCTTCTGCCACGCTTTCCTCTTGAAGCCCTTGCTTCCTTATTGCACGGGCCCTGGAACTGCAAAGCATCCGTCCAGACCTGGAGGAACCACATCCTTGGCGACTCTGCTTTCTCACTCTCCCTCCCCTCCCAGGCTCTGCTGAGGTTGCTGAGGCTGAGCTCCATCTGGCAGTCTGACAGGCATTTTTCTCCGAGTAGGTTGTGCTTGAAAGTGGGTTCCAGTTTAACACCCATCCCATCAACCACTGTCTGCTGGTATCACCCCCAGGAGTGGGTTGGAAGCCATAAAGAGTAGAAGGCAGACGTCTTCACCCTCAGCCTGTGGCTTGAATAGACATTTGTCACCCGAACTAAGATGCTGTCAGAACTGGAGTGGGGGTGTGTGAACTAAAATAGCACCTAGGCTTTTCTAATTTGGAGGAAGGCAGCTGGGGTGGTGTTTTCTGGTTCCTCGTGAATCCATAATTTCTCTCTGAAGTCACTGTGGTTCGCCATATTCGGTGAATCAGTTCTTAGGATTCTAGTTTAAAAGGTTCAATTTTTTCTTATTCTGAAACACTGTGAAAAATGGGTCCACTCATTTCCTCTCTTACTTATATAAAAAGAGAATAGGCAACCGCTCCCCTTTTGGAAGTTAGAAAATTGGAAATGCTAATGATTATGTGTCTTTAATAAAGTTACAGCATATGAATGCAGGCTGAGAAAAGCCCTCTACTGAAGGGGCATGCAGTAGACAGCAGAAATCCAGACTATCCTATGATGGATGCCACCAGGAGACCAATTGGGAGGCGTGTAATGAAGACGGTGTGAGGTTCCTTTGTGAAAACCATGCATTGAGTATTTGTTGATCACTTACTGTACGCTCAATAAAAAAAATAGATAGGTGGCAGTGGAGACACCTTATGATATTTTTTGCTCTTCAGGAATTATATTGCTTGTGAAAAATGGTAATTTTGACATCTTTGATCTAGACACTTTATTGCTCATATTGGTAATATGAGAAATCTTCCCCAGATGAAAAACCTGACAATTTTTATGCAAATCGTTGCATAATTGAAGGAAGCTCTCTGATGAGATTGGTGATCCCCATGTCAGTGGTCAGTCACCTCTTTCTCATTCTAGTTGCAGAAAATTTGCAGTGGCTCGTGATTTTATGGGAGCTGTTGTTCATTGTTCCCTTTATGCCTCTGATTTTCTAAAAGTCTCTAGTAGGAAAATCGGCTTTAGAATGTTGAAACTTACTTGGGTAATAAATTAAGAAAGTAAGCATTTCTGAGAGGGCCAACAAACTGGAACTTGTACCAATGAAAGTATTTTCCCTAAGGGCAATTTTTATCTAACAATTATTACTGTGAAAGTCATCAAGCTTGTTTAAAAATTAAACGGCGTGAAGGTAAAATGTACCCACTTATCCTTCTGCTTCTTCCCAGAATCTTCACTTCCTTGCAACACAGATCAGAGATTCCAAAGGGAAGGAAGAGTGTATCCAAAGGTGATAGCCAAGTAAAAAATTACTTAACTAGTATATTTTTTGCACTGTACAAAGTTTTCTTGGTGTTAAAGAAGGAATTTTAGGGGGAATATTTTGGAGAACTCTGTGAGGTCTCCCTGCAAAATGAGGGTGTTTGGCTTTTATCATTCACTCACATGAGGAGTTTCAAGAAGACCACCCAGAGCTTTGAGGTACTCTTGAAGTTTTGGGCTAATAGCTGAGGCCAACCAGAAAAATCTAAAAGGTAGGCGATTAGTTAGCCATAAGCTCTGTTTTCCATGGATTGAACATAGGCCATGTGTGAGGAAACACTGCTGTTGGGGTTCATTCCAACCAGGTCAAGGAGCCAGCAAAATGAAAAAGAGTAGAGGTAAATAGTTACAGTCTAGGGACTTAGAAAGGGGCCTCGAATGATCAGCAGGTACAGGGATGCAATTGCTGATGTCAGTATCAGTGGAGGAATAGAATAGAATAAGGGGTGTTTAAAGAACCCAAAAATATGCCCCTGAAGAGAAAACATGAATTTAATCTTCTGCCAACACCAGAGGGCATGTGCACCAGCTCTCTTTGTTATCAGTCGTACTGTGCCCATTTTCTCTCATCTTTTCCTGGGCTCTGATCCTCAAGACTCAAGAGCTAAGGGAAGGGATGGAGGAGTGAGAAAGCACCCCCATATCTACCTGCAACAGACTGGAGTTGTAGAAAAGGGAGACATCTCAAGTTTATATTGTGCTTTGAGTTGATTATTAAGTTAAAATTGTGTTACAATAGTACTAAATGGAGGGTCTTTCCTATGTTTTAAAAAGACTACAGGAATTTCTAAAAGTAAATGTAACTAGAATGTTCATGGACACTGCCCACATTTACAAACAGGGTCAAGGGATGTCCAACTCATCCTGTTAAATAAACATCATTGTGCATAGACCAGGTCTGGTGTCATGGTTGTTTAACACAGGAGATTCAGAAAGGCATATATAAAAACATAAACACACATTCACATGTGTCTTGAGATCACAGTCTCTCAAAATAGCTGCTTAAGGATTAAAGATTCATTGGCATCTACTCTAAGAACAGCAGCAACCTTGACTGACTCTTAAGAGCAGCAATGATGTCACAAAGGATAAATAAATGGACACTTAAGTAATATTCAATAAATGTTCTTTCAATTTCCTATCATCCTACTAAGCATGCTCATTTGTTCAGTTACTTTATTAACAGCAGGAAAAAATTAACAACAGAAAAATCTTAAAATTTCATTTTCTTAACCAGTGAAAGATCATTTCCTATCATATCACCATCTGATTCTAATAGAGGATCTTCCTCAGTCATGAAGCTATCAGAAATATGTGACCTCTCCCAGTGTAAGGCAAGGGCCCCTTAGGTAGAATCCAGTCACAAGGTTCCAATCTATATGAAGAGAGGCTGTGAAACTCAAAGGAGAGCATGGGTATTTACAGGTTACTTGCTGTGTCTGCCAGAATGATTTACCATATGTTATATTATATTGCCATGTAACATTACATTATAGTAAACAATATATAGTAATATTACATTATAATATACATTATAATATAACAATATTTACTAAGCAATGGTTACATAGATTTTGGATTTTTTGGTAGGAAAAATCATAAACTTTAGAATCAGTCACATCATGATTCTTCATTGTTTGCAAGGTGTTTGCAATTAGTAAGTTTCTGAATCTCTTTTTTTGTTTTTCTTACCTAAATATAATAATAATTATATGTGCTTTTATAAGATTACTATAAACATTTACTGGGATAATTACGTAAAGTTCTTTGTATAATAATGACATGAATAAGTGCTGATTTTCTTCCAGATAGTCCTGCAGAGCACTTTTGACAAGGTTATATAAGATATAAAGATTTCTAAATAACAGTGTTTATCCTCAAAGAGTAAGTAAATTTGGTGATATCAGTAAAACAAGTATGCAAAAGTTTAAAAGACATTATGAAAGAGCCATAGAATTGATTGGAATCAGAGGTTCCATAAAGATTTAAAGGAATAATTGTCACTCATGGTTATTCTGTCACTTCTGGAAGATTTCCTGGAAGAAGGTATATTTGAGCTTGATTTGAAGAATGGCAAGAATTTCAAGGAAAGGCAAGAATATTTGGGAATTTGTTAGCCAGGATTCTCCAGAGAAAGAGAACTATTAAGATTGATGGAGAGTGAGAGAAGAGAGAGAGGGGTTTAAGAGTGGATTTATTATGCAAGTTGCCAATTACAGGGGTGAAGTCCCATGATAGGTCATTTGCAATCTGGAGACTGAGGAAAGCAGGTGATTTAATTCAATCCTGAGAACTGGGCAGAGAACTGAGAGTTCTGATTCTAATGTCCAAAGGCAAAAGAAGATGGTGGCCCAGTTCCCCTAATCCTAAGTGTCACAGACAGAGGGAAAGGAAGATAGATAAAGAGAGACACAGAGAGGCTTTTCTTCACTTTTTGTTCTAGTTGAGTCCTCAAAAAATTGGATAAAACTCATCTACATTGTTGATGATTGTCTTCCCCACTCCTTGTACTAATTCAAACGTTATGCTTTTCCATAAATACTCTCATGGAAGTGCCCAAAGTTAATGTTTTACCAGTGATCTTAGCATCCAATAGCTCAGTCCAGTTGACATCTATCATTAAGTATCACATAATTGGGTGTGATTATTGATTAAAGAGGGAAAGTTTTAAAAATTGACTTTTTGGAGTACCAAATGTTGAGCAGTCTTGACTACAAAGGAAGCTTAAAATAGGGAACTGGTGAAAAATAAAACTGAAAAAGTAGGCAAGATGTAGGATAGGAAGGGGCTTGAGTGTTATCTGAAGGTTGAACTTGATCTTGAAAGTATCAGAGAATCGTAACAGATATTTAAAAGAATAGAGTGATAATAGCATCAAAGTTGTACATATAGAAAGAGACCCACTTGGCAACCAGTTATTAATAATGAAAGAGGTTTCCCTCCTCTCTATAACATGGGGAAGAATCAGGAGGAAAAGGGACATAAGGGAATGCTTAATCAAATCTTACGCATTCATAGATTTGAGAATTGAGATCAGAGAAACTAAATGACAAGCCTGAAGTTCCTTAATGAAGCACTAATGGGTACAAGATATCCTCAGGTCACCATTTTGATGCTGCCACTTCCCTGTGTGCCTTTAGACACCTTGTTAACATTTGGAGAGCCCAGGGCAGCCTGTGATCTTAGGCTTCCCTGTCTTTTCTCAGAAGGCCCTTGATAGGTTAGTGACTTCCGTTTTTAGACTTCTAAGACATGAATACTTTTCATTCACTCTCTATTTGTTAGCCACAAGTATAATTCCAAGTCACAGTATTTGGTGGTATGGGTATGTTAAAGATGGCTTAGTGAGACTCCTGCCCTTAGACAAAGCAAGAATGAAGAGAGGTTGCAAACTTGCTGGGAATTACTGCATGGTGGTGGGGAGGGAGAAGGTAAGACAGTAAGTAGGAGGAGACAGAGGCAAAGCTGCTTGTTTCTACCAGTTTTGGGATGAGTAGGAGGACCCGATCCTGTGTTGGTGAGGTAGCCCCTCACATGGGCAGCTAGCTGGACTCCAAAGTTTTGTCACGTGAAGCACACATGGACACTCACATGCCAGCTGCATCTGAGGAGGGGTCCAACTCTCTTCTTCGCCTCACCTGAGGTGATGGGGCTTTATTTAAGCATAAAAACTGAGACTGAAAAACCCAGACTCTACTTTTCCCCACCAAAGTGCACCCGTATTAGTCAGCTTTCCTTTACTGTAACACATATCTGAGAAAATCAGGTTAGCAGAAAAGTTTCTTTTAACTAATAATTATGGAGGTTCCAGTCTATGGTCATATAACGTGGCCTTGCTTATTTGAGCCTGTGGTGAGGCAGCACAATATGGTAGGGAGTACGTGGTGGGTCACAGTCACTCAGCTCATGGCTGGTATGCAAAGTAGAGAGGAAGAGGAGGTGTTGGGAGTCTCACTTTCCCCTGTAAATGTGCACCCCCAATGACCCAAAGACCTCTGCTGAACTCCAACTCTCAAAGTTTCAAAACCTTCCAATAGTCCCACCGTAGGGAGTAAACCTTTGAAAATGGGCATGGGGGTCACATTTAAAATCCAAACTGTGGCAGTACCAGAGGGGAGATTTGTGATTTAGTGTCGACCTTGGCTAGTGTGACTGCTTCTCAGCCTACTTAGGGTGCCTTGGTTTTTGCCCATTTTCTAGATCTATTCTCTCCCAGGTATCCTGGTGTAGCAGAAGTAGATTTCCCACTGCTGATGACCCTGGGCACCATGATTCTTTAACTAATAGATCTCACAATATACACAGTAGACTGGTACTGAATACAGAAAATCCCAGGCACAATAGTAAGGGTGTAATAATTACTGCTTCTATCTAGAATGCAAGAAGTCCCAGCTCATGTTCACCGGTGGTACTATTTATGCCATATTGAAACTCCTATTTCTCCTGCACTGCATGTGTGACCTGTATTCTTCTGGTTTTCCTTATTCTCACTTAGTAGCAACGTTTCTGTCTCCCTCGAGAGTTTCTTTTTTGTCTGACTTTAAAATTATGATATTTTTCATCCACAGCCCTGAGCTTTCTATTCATTCTGTAAATTTTCCCCCAGATTTCTTTAATTTCCTATATTCTTATTTTGGTTCCAAAACTCACTGTGCAAATACAAACATATGTTTATATTTTATAACTCAAATTACAGCTGGTTGATTGAGATCCTTTCCTCCCATATTAGCAAATATTTTTAAGTATTTTTCCTTTGCAGAACCACCTTTATCTTGATAATTCAAGAAGCCCTAGAAATATATAAGCGTTCCACATGGAGAGTGAGTTTCCCTCCGAAAAAAACTTGAGGTCTGTCGCTTTCATTACTGTTTTTGCTTTTCGCTGCTACACATTCTACCCAGCTCGGTGGATGCCACTGTTAATTCAGAGTTCAAGTAGATTCCTAGGAAGGCATTTCTTCCCTCAGTCCCAGATGTGGCCAGGGTGTTATCATATTCCTTTCTCAGGTGCGATGTTTTGGTGCTTCCCAAATCTGCAGCCACCACAGGGCTATGCAGGGTGCTCATGCTCCCCTTGTAGAGATCTACTGTGGCTTCTCGCTCCTTCCTTGCAACCCACCTGCTCGGGACAGCCAACACTTTCCTCCCAGCTCTCAGAACAGAAGTGTCATTGACCTCATCTCCAGCCCCTACAATGGGGAGCAATAGCCTATTGAAATTCAAATGCAGGAAGAAAGAAATCGCAGATGTTTTCTTGTGTTTTGTGTTGCAATAATGAAATACCTGAGACTGGCTCATTTAAACAATAGAAGTTTGTTTGGTTTAGGGTTCCGGAGGCTGGGAGGTCCAAGAGAATGGTACTGGCATCTGGTAAAGACCATAGTGGGTGCCACATCCTCCCATGGTATAGGGCAGAAGGTCAAGAGAGGGCAAGAATAAGTGAGCAAGAGAGGACTGAACTCACTTTTATAACAAATCCACTCTCGAGGTAACTAATTCAGACCCGCATGAATGAGATCAATCCATCCATGAGGATGCAGCTCTCGTGACTTAATCACAGTGTAATGGGTCTCGCCACTCATCACTGTTGCTCTGGGGATTTCATTTCCAACACATAAGCTTTGGGGGATGCATAGAAATCTTAGTTGCTCTCCTTGCTCTTACTCTAAGTCTTGGTCAAAGGCAGAAGCCACCCTCCACCATTCTGAGAAACAAAGGCAATGTTTTAGACTAGATCAGTAACTCTCAGAAACGTTGTTTTTACCCTGACCCACACTAAAAGCATATTTTATAAAAAGAAAGATTCAGGAACTGTTCCAGATTAAAAGAGACTGGAAAGACTCAACAGATGAATGCAACACACGATCTTGGATCTTCTTTAGTTATAAAAAAACATGACTGGAACAATTGTCAAAAATTCCAATACAGTCAGTAGATGATAATAGTATTATTTAAATGTTAATTTCTGAGTTTGATAACTACATTGTTGTTATATATTTTCTCTTTTTAAAACAAAAGTACGGATAGGTAAGAAGACAGTATATCTGCAATATTTGAAGAGTTTAAAAATGTGTGTATGTGTGTGTGTTTACATATGCACATGAAGGAAGAGAGATACAAACAGAGAGAGGGAATGCAGTGAGATGTTAATTTTAATTTTCAGGAAATCTGGGTTAAAGATTAGAAGTTTCTGGGATTTCTTTGCCTTTTTCACAAATTTTCTTTTTCTGAAGTTATGCCAAAATTAATATACTAAAATAGCTTTTATATTACAACCCAGTGAATGTACCCATATGTATGCATTCAGATGTTTGTTTACCCCATATTTAGTGAGTCCTATCATATACCCTTCTAGGTGATGGATATTTATCAATGACCAAAGCAGACAAAAATATGTGCCTAAGGTGCTTACATGAATACCTATCCATCCATACTTATATATGTATATGTATGTATTTGCATGACAGCCATAAAAACAAAATTTCGTTCACATTATTCTTTGGTAATTAGTGGTGCATCATGTTTTTAAATTTTATCACATTTAAAAATTTAATCTAGGAAGAAAATATTGATCAGTATTGAAAATATTGATTTTATGAACCACTAACAGATCATAAGTTGCAATTTTCAAGTAGAGCATCAGAGCAGAGAGAGAAAAGCAACAGGCACCATCACCCTAAATTTAAGCTTTCATAGAGTGCCTCCCCCAGCACTAGTTTGAGATCTCAACAGAAGCCCCATCCTCTGAGCTCCATGTCTTCATATCCAACTGCAGACCTACTGTGGCTGCCTGTACTGCAATCCTGCTCAATGCAAAGCCGTGCTCTAGATCTGTTCCTGCCCCCTGCTCCGGGAAACATCCCCTCACCCCACCAACTACCCATCCAAGAATGATTAGTGCCCTCTTTATACTTTCTTTGCTTCACTCCCCACCAATAGTCAATAATCAAGTCCTGTTGATTCTCTGTCCTAAACAGGGTCTGAAATGCGTTCTTCCCCTTTTCTTTTCATTGGATGCTGTTTTAGTCTAAATTCACCAACATCTTTAACCTGAATTATTCTAATAGCTTCCCAGTTGATCTACCTATATTTAATATGTCTCACTTCAATCAACTATTCCTGGGACAGCCAAAGCAATTTTTTAGAACCTAAAACAATTATTGTGCCATCTTTATGATTTCCCCAGTACTGGCAAGAGAGACTGACAAGGGTATATTAGCTAAATTTATGTTTCACTGGGAAGAACAGAAAACCAAAAATAACCATGGATTAACAGGATAGAGATTTCTTCTCTATCATACAGAGAAAATATTTGGTATACCATGGGAGTCAAGACCTGAATTCCTTTTGTCTTCTAACATTTGTAGCACAATGTTCACTCTTGCCCACATAGCTGTCTGATCTCCAGACATACATTTGCTTTCCAACTAACTGGGAGGAGGAAATGAATGAAAAAGAACATTCTTTAGGAGGACTCTTCAGCTTACATAGAGTCATCTACACTTCTGATGTGCTGTTGTACCTGGCTGCAAGGGGAGTGGTGTACAAAGACTTTTTAATCCAGATGAACAATGTCTAGCTAAGAAGTAGGTACAAGTGATTAACTATTAATAATGAAGACACTGAAAATGGGTGTTGAGGAATCACTGCTAGTCTCTTCCACATGGCCTTGATGGTCTTATTAGAGTTGGTCCTGCCATTTTCCTGAAATAAAATTCTGCCCATTTCCTTGAAAAATTCTTGGACCCAAGAGAGAAGGAGATAATTGCTTTCTTAGCTTCCTAAGCATCTTACTTAATAGTATTTGTTTGGTCATATAATTATTTATGCAAGTATTTGTTTATATTGGTATATTACTTTAAAAATAGTCCAGCATGAGTAGGGGGGCCATGTACATAAAAACAGGGCAAATCTAATCTGGATCAACCAACTCTAGTTGGTCAATAATCTTAAAGTAAAGATGGTTGTGCTGGTTGATTGCTTGTATCACCTTGAGTAAATAATGCTCAACTAAATTGGCTCAGCATAGTTCTGGGTGTGGAAGACCCACTCTAGAGTGGATTATCCATATGCCATAAAAGGGAATGAAGAAGGAAGGATTGCTTCAGTCTCCTTGGGAGGAGCACCGTCTTTGCTTTCACCTCGAACATTATCTCCTGGTTTCCAGCGCAGATTCTTCAGCCTCCAGCATCGACCTTTCAGCCTTCAGGTGCAGACTCTTACTCCTCTTAGCACAGACTCTCACACACTCTCACACAGGATAGTCCGTGGAGCCCCAGGCCTTCTACTGGATCCTTTGGGTCCCCAGTGTGCAGACTGACCTTTTGCACTCTTCTACACCTGACTCTGTGGGTGTCCATTGTTAGCCAATCTGTAAATCCTTCCGTATTTGTGTATCTTCTATTAAATGTGATACGGTGGTAGTCAGCTTTCCATCTCTATAACAAATACCTGAGATAATCAATTTATAAGGAGAAAAGCTTTAGAGGTTTCACTCCAAGACCATTTGACCCCAGTACTTTTGGATCAATGGTGTGGGAACACATCATGGAGCAAAGAGATGCTCATCTGGTGGCCCAGATGCTGAGGGAGGAGGCTGGGGTCCCCTAGTGCCCTTCAAGGGCATGCCTCCACTGACCTGAGACTTCTCACTAAGTCACGATCTCCCAAAGGCACCAAGCGGGGACTAAAAGCCTTCAATGCATGGGCCTTTGGAGGACTGGCCAGATCCAAACTCAGCAGTACACAAATCTGAAGTCGTCAAGATCTACAGGGTACGAGGCTCTATCTTAGTTACTCTCATCAATGAGACACCCATGACTTAAAGGAGGAAAGTTTTATTTTGGCTTACAGTTTGTAAAGGTTTCAGGGCACAGTCCACTGGTTCCAAGGCAGGGTGTGTGACAGCAGGGCGTGGCAGAGGAGAAAAAGCTCATGGCATGGCATCAGGAAAGAGAGATGGCTGATGGGAAAGAGACCCTTCTAGGCACACCCACTGTGACCCACCTCCTCCAACCACGCTCCACTTCCCAGCATCACATTTAGCTGCAAACTCATCAGCGGACTAGTCACATCCCCAGGATGCAATCACCGCCCCAAGTCCCACTGTTGAGCATATGAGGCTTTGGAGAACATCTAGATAGAAACCATAACAGTTTATTTATTTCTTAGGGAATTATTAAAATGATGACAGAGTCAATATATGTGATTAGTTGGGAGTAAGACAGCAACCCATGTTATTGACTGAATAAGATAAATAAAGGTAAGTGATAGGTCCAGTAGTTTATTCCATTTGTACTCAGGGTTCAGGGCCCACCTGGGCACAGCACCAAGTAAACAATCATTTGTTGAGTGAATCAATAATTCACTTAACTTAGCCTTTTCACTCTGGTATTACATATTCCTTATATAAATCTAAAAACCCAATTGAGAGGTAAAAATCAACACTCTACACTACTCTGCTTGAATCACTTCACCATCAAGTAAAGTCAGGTAAACATTTGTATTTTGCCATAGATAAACACTTTGTTATGTTATAATTCACATAACAAATATCCCTCATTTAGTGTATCTAGTTCAGTGGATTTTAGCATACTTACAGAGTCATGCAACAGTAATGACCAACTTGGAGCAATTTAATCTTCCCAACATGAAACTACATATCCCTTAGCTATTGTTCCTCACTCATGCTAATTTATTTTTCTATAGGTTTCTTCACTGTGTATATTTCATATGACTAATGACAATTCATTTAGCATGATATTTTCAAAGTCTATCCATGTATAACCTGTATTGATGCTTCATCCTTTTTTATTGCAAATAGCATCCCATTACTTGGATATACCACAATTTGTTTATCTATTCATCAGTTGATGGGCATTTGGGTTGTTTTCACTTTTGGGCTATTGTGACCAATGCAAGAACATCTGTACATATTTTGTGCAGATGCATGTTTCATTTCTCTTTGTATTAGTTTCCTGCTGCTACTGTCATAAATCACCACAAATACGGTGGCTTAAAACAATGTGGATCTATATGGTCTTATAGCTTTGGAGTGCTGAAGTCCAAAATGAGCTTCACTGGGCTACAGTCAAGGTTCTTCCAGAACCTTGCAATCCATCTCAAAGTTCTAGGAAACATCGTTCAACTTCTAGGGACCTTGGCTTCTGCCAACAGTGGCCTTCCTTCATTGTATCTTCTGTCTCAGAAATCTGGTTCTGTTATTGTGTTTCTAAATCTTTCTCTCTGCACATGGTCTTCTCTGACGCCCACCCTCCTGCCTCTCTCATTGGGGCCCTTGTGATTACATTGGACTCACACAGACAATCCAGGCTCATCTCTCTGAACTCAATCACAGGTGCGAAGTTCCTTTGCCATGGAAGGTAACACAAATGACAGAGGGTGACAGGTGGGCATCTTTGAGGACCTCTCATTCTGTTTCAAACCTGGGCTTAGATGTAGAATTGATGGATGTGTTAACTCTAAACCTAACATTTTAAGGAACTGCTAAATCGTTTCTCAAAGTGGCTGCACCATTTTACATTTCCACCAGAGAGCGAGGGTTCTCATTCTTCCACATTCTTGCCAACCTTAATATTGTATCTTTTTAACACAGTCACTGTAGGGGGTGGGAAGTGGTATAGTGCTGTAGTTTTAATTTGCATTTCCGTTTATAAATAGTCACATTAAGATTCTCTTCATGGGTATGGTAGCCATTCTGACAGATTTTTTTGAAAACTAATCAAATTTTTGGTCAATTTTTAATTAAATATGCATCTTTTTTGTTGAGTCAGAAGATTTTACATATGTTGGATAAAGTCCTTTATTGCATGCACAAAGTTTGATTTCCATGTATTTTCTCCCATTTTGTGTGTGTTCTCTTTACTTTCTGGAAATATCATTTGCATCAAAATGGATTTAATTTTAATGAAGTTCAGTTTATTTTTTGTTGCTGATCTTATTTTTGCTGTCATATCTAAGAAACTATTGTTTAACTTCAGTTCACAAAGACTTAATCCTAAATCTAAGAGTTTTAAAGTCTTAGTTCTTATATTTAGGTCTATGAGCCATCTTTAGCGTGTGTACGTGTGTGTGTGTGTGTGTGTGTGTGTGTACGTGTGTGTGTGTGTGTGTTCATTCTGTAGCCTATAGATATCTAGTTATCCAGCACCATTTGTTAAAAAGACTATTCTTTTCCCATTAAATTGTCTTGACATTCTTG
Source organism: Dasyprocta punctata (assembly GCA_004363535.1). Classification (NCBI taxonomy): domain Eukaryota; kingdom Metazoa; phylum Chordata; class Mammalia; order Rodentia; family Dasyproctidae; genus Dasyprocta; species Dasyprocta punctata. The sequence goes on along the minus strand of RJWM01000819.1, from coordinate 122,788 downwards.
TCAAAAATCAATTGACTGTAAAGGCAAGGATTTATTTTTGCACTCTCCATTCTGTCCTATTCATTTATATGTGTATTCTCATGCCAGTCCCACTCCATCTTGATTATTGTAATATCATAATAAGTTGTGAAATTGAGAAATGTGCATCTTCCAAATTTTTCAAATTATGTTGGCTATTCTACATTTTTGTACTTCCATCAATTTCAGGGACCAACTTGTCACTTTCCACTAAAAATTCAGTTAGGGTTTTGATAAATGTTGTGATGAATTTGTGCATTAATTTTTGCAATATTGACATTTTAACAATAGTTATGTCTTTTGACCCATGAAGCTGGGATGTATTTCCCTTTATATAGATCTTCATTAATTTCCTTGAACAAGTTTTATAGTTTTCAATGTATAAAGTAAGTTTCACATTTGTTACATTAAATTTGCTTTGCATTTATTCTTTTCATGCTATTGAAATAGAATCATTTTCTTTTTTTAAGTTTATTGAAACATTATGTATGTTTATTTTTCATGATATGGAATTTGTATCTGTATATGACTTATGTCAATTCTGTTTTTTCCCATTCCCTTACCCGCCCTTCAACCTGTCTTGCTATCCTTATTTACAAAAGCTTTGCTTCCATTTTATCCTTCTTTTCTCATTTTTTCTTTTCCCTTCCTTCTTCTTCTCCCCTATCTTGTTCCCCTTTCCAACTAAGTATTTTCTTCATATTTCATAATATCCAGTATATATTCTCATCCTTATTTACACTTTCACTTCTCACATTAGAGAGACAATGCAATATATGTACATGTGTATTTGGCTTATTTCACTGAGGAGTATTATCTCAAAGTCTGTACATTTCTCTATAAATGGCTCAAGTGTATCCTTCTTTATGGCTGATAGTACTCCAATGTATTAAAAAAAATCTCTATCTCTTCTTCTGTTGATGACCATTTGGGCTGTTTCTAAGACTTAGTTATTACGAACTGTGCTGCTACAAACATGGGTGTTCATATGTTATGGTTTGTGTGTAGATGTCCACCCAAATTCCCATGTAGTCGTGGGGGTGGGTTTCTAGAGTTTGTGATTGATTCATGGTCCAATGCTGGGATTATGGGTGTGAGTGCTACATCTGCCCTGGGTTGGAGGCCTGCATACAATATAAGGGAAGGAAAGGGACTTGCTCTCTCCTCCTCCCCTTTTTGCTCTTCTTGCTTTTGTTGTGTTCCCTTGCCATGAACTGTTGCTCCTCTGCCATGTGCCGCTCTACCTTGGAACCAGCTGATTATGAACTGAAACCTACACAACTGTGAGCTAAATAAGCCTTTCCTTCCTTACTTTTGCGAGTTGGGTATTTTGTCTCAGTAATAAAAGAAAAGTAACCAAGTTAGCATATATCATTGTGGTATAATGTTTTTAAATCTTTTTGGAAGATACCAAGAAGGGGACTAGTAGGGACAGATGGAACTTATAGTCCTAGTTTTTTGAGGAGTCTCCACACTGATTTCCACAGTAGTTGCACCAGTCTACATTCCCACCAGCAGTGAAGAAGAGTACCTTTTTCCCCACAGACCTCGTAACATTTATTATTGGTTGATTTTTTGATAATTGTCATCCTTTTTGGGGTGAGGTGGAATCTCAGTGTTGTTTTAATTTGTATCTCTTGAATGACCAGTGATGTTGGACATTTTTTCATATATTTATTTGTCATTTCTACTTCATCTGAATTGTGTTTATTCATTTTGATACCCATTTTTGGATTGGGCCTTTAAACCTAGTGGGTCTGATTTTTTTGAGTTCTTTATGTATTCTAGATATTAGCCCTTCATCAGAGAAACAGGTGGCAAAATTTTTCCCATTATGTGGGTTGTCTCTTCCCACTGTTTGTCATTTCTTTTGCTTAGCAAGAAGCTTTTTAATAAGATGAGATCCCAGTTGTTGATTATTTATAATATTTCCCTTTAAGTCTGAGTTTTGTTCATAAAATCTTTGCCTCACCTATGTCTTCAAGAGTTCTACCTTCTAAAAGATTCAGTGTTTCTGTTTTAATATTTAGATCTTTGATTCATTTTGATTTTAGTTTAGTGCATGGTGAGAGACATGGGTCTACTTTTAGTCTTTCGTGTGTGGAAAACCAGTTTTTCCAGTGCCTTTTATTAAAAAGACTATTTTTCTTCCAGTGAGGGTGTTTTGCTACTTTGTAAAAGATAGAGTGACTGAGAGTATTTGTGCATCTTCTAATCTGTTCCACTGATCCTTGGGACTGCTTTCTTTTCTTTTCTTTTCTCTTTCTTTCTTTCTTTCTTTCTTTCTTTCTTTCTTTCTTTCTTTCTTTTTTTCTATTACCACGCTTATCATGCTTTTGTCATGGTAGCTTTGTAGTGTAATTTCAAGCAAGGGATTTTGATGCCATATGACTTGCCTTATTGCCCAGAATTGTTTTTACTATTCTAGGTCTCTTCTGGTTCCAAATAGATTTTAGGATTGTTTTGTCTAATTCTGTGAGGTATGCTATTAGTATTTTGATTGGAATTTCATTAAATATGTGTAACAATTTTGAAAAATTTTGAAAGTATGGCAGATTTCACTATATTGGTTCTTCCTACCAAAGAGAAGGGGATATCTTTTCATTTTCTGATGTCCTCTTTGATCTCCTTTTTGTGAAAGTAAAAATCTTCTGTTTCCTTCATTAGGTGAATTCCTAAGTATTTCCTATTTTTTTGATGCTATTATAAGTTGTGGCTTCTTTAATTTCTCTCTCAATGAGTTTGTTGTTTGACTACAGGGATGTTACTGATTTTTGAGTGTTGACTTTGCATCCAGCTATGCTATTGAATTTGACTATTAAATCTAGAAGACTTTGTGGAGTTTTTTGCAGTTTTCTGTGTAGATTATCACATCATCTGCAAGTAATTTTAATTTAATTGCTTCATTCCTATCTTTATTCTGTTTATTTATTTCTCTTGTCTAATTGCTCTGGCTAATGTTTCCAGGACTGTATTGAATAGGAAGGAGCAGTGCTAGTGGACCTGCTTGTCTTGTTCCTGAATTTTAGAGTGAAAGTTTTCAGTTTTTGACCATTTAGTATGTTGTTAGCTGTTGGTTTGTCATAGATGGCTTTTATCAGGTTGAGATAAAGACCATGGATTCTAGCTTTCTGTACGGTTTATCATGAATGGCTGTTGAACTTTGTCAAATGCTTTTTCTGTATCTATTGAGATGATTGTGTCATTTTTGTCTTTGATAGTGTGTGTTACATTTATTGATTTGTGTACATTGAACCATCCCTGAATTTCTGGGATGAATCCTATTTTGTCATGGTGCATAATCTTCTTGATGATTTGCTGCATTCTGTTTGGCAGTATCTTATTGAGGATTTTTGAGTCAATGTTCATTAGTGAGATCAACCTGTAGTTCTCTGTTTTGGCTGGATCCTTTTCTGATTTTGGTAACAGGGTAATACTTGTCTCTAGAAATGTGTTTGGAAGTATTGCTTCCCTTTCATTTCATTAAACAGTTTGATAGGTAATGGCTTTATACTTTTCCTAAATTTCTTTTAGAATTCAACAGTGAATCTATCAGGACCTAGGCTTTTCATTGTTGAAAATTTTAAATTAGACCTTCAATTTCATTAATTGATATTGGTTTATTTAGAATTTTTATATCTTCTTGAATCAATTTTGATAATTTATACATATCTAGTGATCTGTCCATTTCTTCCATGTTTTACATCTTGTTAGTATACAGGTTTTTGAAAGAGGTATTGATGATCTTCTAGATTTCTGTAGGATCCCTTTTGATTTTACACTTTACATTTCTAATTGTGTGAATTCAAATCTTTTCTTTCTTTCTTTCTTTTTTTATAAGGTTGGCTAAGAGTTTATCAATTTAAAAGAACATACTTTTTTACTTATTGATTCTTTGTATTGTCTCTATTACATTAATTTCTGCTCTGATCTTTATCATTTCCTCCCTCTTATGAGTTTTGGGCTTGATTTGTTCTTCTTTTTCCAAAAGTTGAAAGTTCAGCATTATGTTGTTTGAGTTCAGTTTGTTTTCCTAATGTGAGAATTCACAGCTATAAATTTCTTTCTTAGGATTGCTTTCATTGTGTCCCTTTTGTTGTGGCACGTTGCACTGGCATTATCATTTAATTGTTGGTACTGTTTAATTTCTTCTGTAATTTTATTTGGCTCACTGGTTTTTATTTAATTTCCATGTGTTTATGGGGCTGTTTATTCTGCATAGATGTCTTGTATGTGCAGCTGCCTCTTGGTCTTTGCATCTGTCCCAAGACCTATCTTCCCAATTTATTGGGGATGAGTAGCTGCTATCTATTTGGTTCAGTGCCAGTACTTTGGTACTGGACTATGGTGATAGTTATGACAGCAGACAATCACAATGTTGTCATATAAGGGAGAATAGTTGATAACAACAGGAATTACACCCTGAGTAAAGTAGTACAATTAGCAATGACATTAGCATCAATCACAGCCTAGACACTGACAATCTGCGGTAACTATTAATTTGGTACCTTTAACCATAGGATCAAGATCTACAATTGTGTAACAAAACCTAACATAAACCAGGAACTTGTATGTAGTAAGTTTCCCCTTAGTTGAATGATTTTATCGTACATTTGTGTGTGTGTGTGTGTGTGGATTTATGAGGGATAGGGGACACAGCAGAGAGATAAATGGTGAGAAATACAGTAAAAGCAAGGCAAGAGGTCCAGTGGTGATCACCCAAGTTTTAGGAAACTATGAAAGAGGACAGGAGAGAAAGAATGAAAGAGAAGCAAATCAGAAAGACTAGAGGTAATGTTCGCTCACTTAAAAATATCAAAAAAATAATTTTCTAACTTTCGTTTTCAGGTTGGTCCCTGAATGTGAATAGAGATGCAATTAATTTTATATTGATCTTATATGAATTTTGAATTTACTCATTGAATTTACTCATTAGTCCTAATAATTTTTAGTGGATTCCTTAAGATTTTCTACTATAATATCATGCCATCTACAAATAGAGTTTTTTAAAAATTTCTTTTCCAATCTGGATGCCTTTTATCTCTTTTATGTCTTTTTCATGTCCCATGTCCTTTGTTAAGTGAAAGGAACTTTCTATTTATTCCTTTTTCCTTAAAAAAAAACATGTAATTTTTGTCCTCTCTCATAATATAGTGCATTACACAGTTGTTCAGATGTCAAACTATCTTTAATTTTTTACATTTGGATTCTTTGTGTCTTAGGACATATTGATAACTGATCTGAAATATTTGTTGATCTATTGACCTTTTTCCTTCATGTGGACCTTATTTTTTGCTTTGCTCTATAGCTTATGGTTTTCTGTAGAAAATTAAGTATTTCAGATAATATAATGTGGCAACTGAAAATATAGCATTATATTCCCTTCTCTAGGTTTGTTGTTGCTGCTATTGGCTTAGTGATATTCCCCAACTATTCCTTAATTAATTACATAAAATTCATATTCTCTGTAGTATGAATTCACCAAATCTTTGTTGTTAGCTGAGTGGTCAGTTAGCAATTGGACAGATATTTTGTTATATGCCTGATCTAATAAACTTTCTACTGTTTGCTGAGGTGTGTGTCTGTCTGTGTGCGTGTGTGTGTGTTGTTGTTGGATGTGCCTACAATTCTCAGGTAGTTTGTAATTCTGTCTTATCCTTTACTGCATCTTTTAGAGAACTTCAAGGCCAGACAGAGATGGGAGATTGGGGTCTTGTCCATTTTCCCAAGACTTTTCTCATGTGCATAGCCTTTTATATCTACAGGAATACGTCAGAGCTTTTGAGACTGTCTATGGACATCTCATTGCTAGATCCTCCTTTTAAATTTTAGGCTAAATAGTAGCATTACCTCAGATAGCTGTGATACTAAGCAATTTTTGAAAGTTTATTTCCAGAAAATGCTGTGGGGGTAAAGACTTTCTGAGAGTAGGTTCCAAGTCAGGTTAAGTGGTGATCTGGAGATGGGAGTTTTGGGAAGTTCCAAGCCAATCTTGTGTCTTCTAGTAGTTGTAAGATTGACAGTTTTTACAACTACTGTGGTTGCAAGACTCCTGTGGACAAACTCAAAAGTTACAAAGGCTTTGCACTTATGAAGGTTTAGCAGGGCTTTTGGTTTGTTTTCAGTCAATCCTACTTAAATCATTCTTTGCATATCTCTTTTTAATTTCCAGAGCTCTGAAAAAGTTGATTTGATAATTTTCACTATTGTTCTTGTAGGTTTTATTGAGGAGCAGATTTGTAACAGTTCTTACTCTGCCATTTCAGAAGTCATGTCTCTCCAAAAAAAAAAAAGAAATCACTGATGATTGACATTTGTGTCTGCTCACTGATTAGAAATAGAAAGAATGGGGCTGAAGATGCAACTCAGTGAAAGAACGCTTTGGCCGTATGCACAAAGCCCTAGCTTTTATCTATAGCAGAAAAGGAAGAAAGAAATGAAAGAAAGAGAGAAAGAGGGAAAGACAAAAAGAAAAGCACAAATCATGTACCCAAACTACAAATTTGCTCCAGTCTTCGTTAGAATTAAAATAGATTATAAATCACAATGGTATGTAGTAAGCCTTAAGAAAAATCAGAATTGAGTGTCATTCATTTCAAATTTTTAAGTATCTTTCCTGTAAAATAAGAATGTATAGTCATACCTTGGTACTTGACTGCTTTTATTTTATCTTATTTTTTATTTTTATTTTAAAGATAGTAAAATCCAACAAAACATAAGAGAACAAAGTCAATCAAAACAAAGCAGTAGAACCGGTACAGAACTTCAGAGAAGATACTATGAAAGCAATAGCTATCATAGTGTATCTTGTTATTTTCAGAATATTTGACCATTCCATCAGGTATAGTAAAATCAAACTAAAAAAAACCACACACACACAATAAAACCAATAACAACAGGATATGAAATGATACAAAAAAATTAATCAAAATAAAACAAAACATTGACAACAATATTAGGCCTTGAAGACAAGACAGAGGAAAATCCCACATATTTGCTATATTGCATACTGTCATCTTCCCAAGAGATGCTCAGACTGCCGGCCCCAGGCCTGCAAAATCAACCAAACAATAAACCATTTAGTTGCTTTATGTACTTTAGTTGCTATCAAGTTAGCCGGTCCTCCAAACCAGCAGGTTGTTTATGGGGGCGAGGGCGGGGTGCAGTACGGATATGTCCTTGATTCTTACCTCGTGCACCAGTAGGCGTACAGAAGGCACATCTTTCTCTCCCTGGAGTTCACGCCGGTCATGCAGTTACCAGGAAGGCACGCTACTTTTCTTCTGGTTCCTTGACTGCTTTTAAATGTTGAGTTTCGTACTTGTTACACTTTGGCATGAAAATTTTGTTTAGGTATCTGTTGTTTTCATGGTACTCAAAGCTCAAGCTAGAACTTGTGCTTATTAATTGCCTCATGACTTGCCATCTTTCCCAGCCAAAACAGTTCATTTGGAACTGGTAGTTTTGGGTACTGGTCACACCCATTGGAACCGATTGATAGTGAGTACCATGGTACCACTATAGCTGGCCTCCCTATCATTAGGTTGAGCATCTCTGAAGCGTCAACCAATGGTAGATTTAAAATATCTAGAAAAAAATGTCTGTACTGAGCATGCAATCCTTTTTTCCATGTTATTACCTAAACACTACACTACAATATAAAAACTATATATTACATTTACATTTGCATGTTAGGCATTTCAAGTAATTGAAATTGCTATTACTTAAAGTATATGAGAAGACATAAGTATACTTTACTGTGAAAATACTACACTATTTTATGTAAGACCTATGAGCATCCAGAGATTTTGGTATCTGAGAGGGATCCTGGGGCCAATTCCCCACAATAGCAAGAGAAGACAGTTGGTGCAAACCAGAGCTTAGATAAGAGCATGGCAAACAAAGGACAGTCTTAGGGAAATAAAAAAGAAAAAGTAGCGTTGTTTATCCCAGTCTTGACTATTACTCCTGCTGGGATGAATTTTCATTTCTTGCAGCATGTGCTTTGAGCTTATACTGATATCATATCATCTTTTTAAAAAAAATGATATTGATTCACCTTGAAAAAAAGATCACCTAGTAATTTAACATTTTCTCAATTGTGCCCTTCCCCCTAAATACCAGTATTTATTCAAAGACTTAGGGGTGAGCCCACATCCAGGAGTAAAGAAAGCAAGTTCCGTTGCCATTCTCTGAGCAGTTCAAGATATCCACATTAAGCTGTGGAAGTCATGTGGTGGAGGGCTCTGCTCACACATAGCCCTTTTGAGGACTAAGTCAAGCAGACTCAAAGATGATTCCGTGACTTCTCCTGGGCAAGGAGCAGTTTACTGATGGCTCAGCTATAGCCACGTGTCTTTCCTGCAGAGAGCTGAGTCAGAGTAAATTTGAGGCAAAAGTTCTGAGAGCTTCCAAAGAAGAATTTGCAGCCTGTTCCTTTCAATCTGGCACAAACCCAGATCTTTGTACAGAAATTTAAGGCTTTCGTTTCTCAGTTGTGCCTGTTTTTCTTTCTTTCTTTTTTAAATTGACTCAAAAAGTTTCCGCTGAGTTCCAATCAATATGCTTGAGGTGGGCCAAGTCATTCTGGCAAAGAGAAGAACCAGGATTGTGTTCCTTGTGAGTGTACCAGAAGGCAAGGCTCCCAGAGGGACGGGAAGGAGACGTACAGGCCCTGGAGACCTGGTGGCTGCAAAGACAGACGGCTGCCAAGTCAGACTGGCTGCTCTGGGTGCTCACTGCAAAGCCTGGAGGCTGTCTTTGTCTTAGGTCCTTACTTCACCACCGTGTGACCTGAATAAGCCATTTGGATGTATTGATGCTCCCTTTCCCAGCCCCCCATGAGAGATACTATAGCAAAGGGCAGTGTACCATTTCTGCAAAAATACTCTTAGATAACTGAAAATACATCTAATGCTTTTAAACTAATAATTTCACTGACATAATATCTTTGAGATTTATTCTTCTCCCTGATTGCTCTTTAGCTGGCAGTGATATTGACATATGAGTGTCAAGATTCTCTGTCCTCAGCCTCTCTGGCAAAGTGTTAATGAGTTTTATTTTTATTTATTTATTTATTTATTTTTTGCGGCACCGGAGATTGAACTCACAACCTTGCGCTTGCCAGGGCAGGCGCTTAAGGTGCTGAGCCAAACTCCCCAGCCCTGGTTTTTTGAGGCAGGGTCGCACTATGTAGCTCAGGCCGGCCTTGTGCTCGCGTTGTAGCCCAAGCCGGCCTCGAACTCACAACGCTCCTCCTACCTCAGCCTCCCGAGTGCTGGGATTAAAGGCGTGCGCCACCACGCCCGGCTTGTTAATGACTTTTAGTACAAAGCATAAAAAACTCTCCCTTTGGAAATGTATGCATAACCTGTTTTATGGAAAAAAATAAAACAAAATTTCCTAACAAAATAATAGGGGAGAATAACAATAGTTAATACATTGCATATTGTTAGCTTTAAAGTACTTACTCAGAATATACAATATGGGCATAAAAAGTTCTCCAAACAATATTAGCACAAATCTTTCTTTTCGATGAACTCAGAGGGACATGTATGTATAATCTGAAATATGGAAATACCTATGAACTAGTGGGAGCTCAGAATGAGAAGGACCATGAGTTCTAAAACATATTGCTTCACTGTAACAAATATTTTGTGTGCTTGCATTTTTCTGGTTGATGATAATCTTTTCATTAATGACAAGTTGTCAGATATAGCAGTTACAACTAAATTGAGTGGGAACATACAGCTACTTTGGGATGCTCAGGAGATACTTGATTAGAAGTGTAACTATATGTGCACATGTACATCCAAAGCAAGAATTATTGGTAAACTGAATTCATCAAATTTTAAAATTTTTGTTCTCTAGAAGACCTTTAATATTGGTTTTTGAAAAAAGAAAACAGAGGAGTGAAACCACAAATTGGGAGAAAATGGTCACCAAATATATGTGTGTGTTTGTGTGTGTTAGCTTTCTGTCACTGTGACAAAATACCTGAGATGGACAACCTATAAATACAAAAGGTTTATGTTGGCTCATGGTGTCAATGATTTCGGTCCATAGTTACTTAGTACTGTTGCTTTTTGGCATGGGTTGGGGAAGAACATTATGGAGAGGAACACAGGATGCAGCAAAGCTGGTTCCCTCCTACCTCACAGCAAGTAGGAAGCAAGGAGAGGCGGGGGTGGGGGAGCTGGGCTCTCAATGTCTGCTTCAGAGATGTGACCCCCAGAAGGCCTAACTTCCTCTCCATAGCCTCACCCCATCAAGGTTCTACAGCCTCTAGTGCTCCACAGGCTCATGATAAAGCCTTTAGCACAAAGGCCTTTGGGAGGGGGCGCATCTGACAAAGGACCCACGGCTGTAGTATGTGCATTTTTGTCTATGTCATATATGTACATCTACACAGAATATATATTTTAAAGAAAACAATCCAGTAAAAATGAGCAAAGGCGTATCTCATTATTTAAAAGTGCTTTTTCTTGACTAACAAGGCTGAGATTTTACATATGTTTATTAGCAACCTGATTGTTCTCTTTTATAAAACAGGAATTTGAATGACTCTCACACCATAATATTATATAAAACAAGAATACTGCACAATAAAAAACAAGCAAAGGCTTGAGCAGACACTTAAAAGTTGTATGAAAGACCAATAAACCCATTAAAAATCTCCAGCATTATTAATCATCAGAAATAGAAATGAAAGTGACAGTGTGCTAGCATTCAACAGTGGTCTAATGATGAACAGATCAGGACACTAAATGTTAGGTTAACAGTGAAATGGGAATTTACATAAGCACTTTAGAAAACAGAGTGAAAGTTTCTTACACATTTTTTTAAGGAGACAAAACCTATCTTACCACTTGGAGACTATACTTGGAGGTTTTTCCCCCAGAGAAATGTAAGCAGATCCACAAACGTTGTACAAGAATGTTTACACAACTTTGTATATATCAGCTAGAATTTGTCAAATCATAATGTTCATTAATAAAAGATCGGGTAAACAAATTATAGCATACTGACACAATGAAACACTGCTCCTAAATAACAGGGGAATGGATTGCTGACACTCAATAATACTCACGAGCCTTCAGAATATGTATATGTTGAGGGAAAAATAATCCAGAAGTGCATGCATGTCCTGCAAAATTCCTTTTATAAGAAGGTTAAGAACAGGTAAAATTAATTTAATGTAAAAGGGATCCGAAAAGCATTGCTTAAAATGCAGAGTTTGGAGGCAAGTGACTGAAAGGGGATGAAAGACAACTTTTGGCTTAAATGGAAAATTTCTCTAGTCTGATAGTGGTGTGGGTGGCCCAGGTGTATGTATCTGTTAAACTACCTGAACTGCGCACTGAATGGCTGTAGTTTTCACTGTAAGATTACTTATTATGTAAAATACATTAAAATGTAAAATATGAATCTCTGAAGATGGTAAAATGCGGTTCATCAGGGATCACCCCTGAAAACATCTCCTGGTGACCTCTCAAGTGTGGTTGTCTCAGAGCTTCTGATTTTTACAAGGCAGTGCAAGGACCATACACAAGGTTCTCCAAAGTCTCACTCTGAACATCACGCAGTGTCACCGTTCCTGTCTCTGCAGGTCAAAACTGCAACGTGTTCCAAAGAAAAGGAAGTCAACTCCATTTTCTAGTATGAGGAAGGCTGAAGAATTTTTGGCCTTCTTTCATCTATTGCAAATATAGTGAATAAAAAGAAACACAAGAATTAAGGGGAGGACAAATTCATCAATATAAGAGTACTATCCTAAAGCTGTAATTCAGTATAATGTGTTTTCCAGCATTAGGATATATTTTTGCTTACTTCTAAAAAACTTTCCTTGGAACTAAATATTCTAATCTGTGAAACTATAATGTGAGACTATTGCTATCCAAAAGGACGTGTGTGCTTTGCTTAAACTCAGACTGAAAGTTTATTCTTGGACTCTCTTGGGTTCTTTGATTGTTTTTGGTTTTCTTTCAGCCCTCAGATGCAGAGTTAGGTCTCTCTTGTTATTCATTCATTTTCACTTCAACTTACGCATTTTCCTCCATGAACCTTCCCTCACTTCATAGGCAACCAATTTAAAATGTGTCTTTTAGTTTGTAAATTCAAAATGATCTGGCTATTACACATGAGATATGTATATGTGTGCGTGCATGTGCATATATCTGCATGTATGTGCATGTGTGTATGTGTGTGTGTTACTGGGAATTGAACCCAGGGCCTTCACACTGAGCTACAACATCCTAACCCTTTTTTATTTTTTATTTTGAGACAGAGTTTTGCAAAATTTTTAAATCGGCCGGACTGGACTCAAATTTGTCATCCTCTTCCCTCAGCTATCTTCCAGGTTCTAGGATTGTAGTGTGCACTACCCATCCAGCCCCTCTAAACTGTTTTTAGGTGTATAGTTCAGTGGCACTAAACACAATCATCACGCAGTGCTATTATCAACACCACCAATCTGCAGAACTCTTCATCTTGCACAATTCTCTCCATGCCCTAAATAATACATTCCTTTTTCCTTTTTCTTCCAACCCCTGGAAATAACTATTATACATTCTACTTCTCTGAATTTGACTACTCTAGTTACTTAATATATATGGAAACATACTGTATTTGTCCTTTTGTGAATGACTTAACTTAGCATAATATCCTCAAACTTCAACCATGTTACAGGTGTCAGAGTTTCCTTTTGTGTATGTATGTGAGTGTGTGTGGGGGGAGGTACTAGGGAGCAAACCCACGAACTCCGTCACTGAGCTATGTTCACAACCCACTTCAGTTTTTATTCTGAAACAAGGTCTTACTAAGTTGCTGAGATTAGACTCAAACTTGTCATCTTCCTAGCTCATCCTCAGAAAGTGCTGGCATGACAGGCGCCCTTCATTTATAAGGTTGAATATTATTCCATTGTGTACCTGTATCACACTTTGTTTATCCATTCTTCTACCTACCCATCCATTCATCCACCAAAACACTGGCTACTAGGGATAAAGCTGCTATAAAAAATGGTGGAGGAAATACATCTTTTAAATCTCTGCTTTCCGTTCTTTTGATTATATACTCAGTAGTGGAAGAGTGGAATTGCTTTATGATGTAATTGTTTTAATTTTAGAGAAATTATTATTTTCCATAATGACAGCCCTTCACATTCCCACTAACAATGCACACACATTCCAATTTTTCCACATCCTCATCAACACTGGCTATTTTCAGGATTTTTTTTTCTTTTTCTTTAGTTTTTTTAGAGTCACCCTCCTTTTGGGAGACATAACATTTTTTCAGAAGAGTCCATGTTTCTTCTCATTACTATATTCTATGCCTCAAATGTGCAGTTTCTCTGATTTCTAATTATTTTGACAGTTCTTCCTATGCTTATTAGGTTTGTGAGTCTTCTCTATTAAAAATTTCCTTTTCACATCATTTGCCTGTTTTTACTTTTAAATTGCTATGTTTTCTTTTCACTGTAGGATTATCTCTGATAAAAGGTTTTGACATTAATAACTTTTTAAAAATTGAAATATTATTCTCCTACTATATGTGTTTATTAAGTTTGTCCAAGTTTGCTTTTTAGTAAACTGAAGTTCTTAATTTTGATATAACTAAACTACACAGTTGATCGCTTACATATCATATTATTTTAATGTTTTTCCTTGCTCTGAGTTCACATACATACTTCTCTTACATTTAATTGCTACCTGTTCCCTACATTTTATGAACTCTTTATTTTTACCTTTTGTGTGAAAGTTTTCAGTCCATCTTTCATTCATCTTTGTATTTAGTGTTCTAGGAAGAAAATTGTTTTATTTTCTAGATATATTATGAGAAATACTTTTCTACATATTTGCTCCATAAAATATTTTGATACACTGTCTACTAATCAAGCTATATTTTAGTTATTTGCAATGCTGTCTTTATCACGCATTTAGTTCCCATATATATATGTCTATTTTTATACCTTTTATTCTAACTCATTGCTTAATTTATGATTTCTTCATTACCAATGACAAAGGTGTAATAAAAATCATAAAAACCTTTACACTTTAAATCATATGACGTTGTCAATATTCAGTAATTTAAACCCCAAAATAGCAAGTTGATAATGTCTCAGTAACAAGATATCTTAGTATTTCTTGAAGCAAGTCCTCTGAGTCTCCTGGCTTTGTTCTTTTTTTAATGATTTATTGGTCTCTTGATACACATTTATTCTGCTAGATACATTTTAGATTGTGTTTAATGAATTTCTTTGTAAAAATTTGACGTTTTATTTATTGAGTTTCATTAAGTTTTAGATCAATGTAGGAAAACAGGAAAGTTTATAACACCAAGACGGCTTACCTGAGATCCTGGGATGCCTTTATGTATTCAAATAATTATTTTTTTGCATTCTTTATTATTGTTTTAAATTGTCTCCCCAGAAATTGTGTGCACTCTTGAATTAGTTAATGCCTAGATCCTTTCTAATATTTGCTGTTATTTTAAATAATTTTATTTTAAATTTGATTTGTAGAAAATTCCTACTGGAATGGAGAGATACTATTGATTTTTTTTCTAGATTGATCATCTATTCAAGTATCTTGCTGGGACTCTCTTATTACTTCAAATAGTTTTCTAATACAAGTTTGTTAATTCTATTGGTTTTCTTCTAGACAGATGATAATATTACCTGTAAATAATGACAGTTTTATTTCTTTGTTTCCAACACTTAGAACTATTTCCTTTTCTTTTCCAATGCATTAACCAATACTATTTTGAGAAACTGCTGCTACTAATGGGGCATCTTTATTTGTTCTTAGTCTTAAGGGGAAATTTTAGTTTTTCTATGCTTTGAATATTTAATGCTGTGAATTCTTTCTGTACATTTTTAATTCATCTGTCTACTTGTTATCTGTCATGCATTTACGCATGCATTACTGGAGATCAAATCTACTTCCTTGCTCTTCCTAGTCAAGTGCTTTACCCCTCAGCTACCCCACCAGGTCTCTCTTTCATATTACCACTTAAAATGACTTCAGGACTTTCAACCAGCTGCCCAACCCTGTTGTTCTATCTTTTGGTTAAAAAAAAAATCACACAAGGTTCATATCTTGGGTGGAAATTGAAATAGGTTTTTGGGTCTTATGTATGTCCCTGAACCTTGTCCTAATCAAAGTGGTATCTCTTTTTTTGGCATTCGTGCATAAAATAATTAAAAGTTCCTATCTCTAACCTTTGACACCTCATGGAAGATTAAAGGGAAACATGCTTGTTGAAGCCCCTCCCTTTATTTACCTAAAGGGTAAACCTCCTGTTCCTTTCTAATCATTTGAGGAAGGCATCTTACATTTCCCAGGATTGACATCTCTAGTTCCTGCACCACTGCAATGTCTAATACATACATTGAGATAATTAGTGACCTTCCTAGCTCTTTGCCATGGCAACCTCAACACCTACCTTTTTATTTTATTTTATCTTTTTTACAGAATTGCTGATAATGATGATTTTTTTTACCGATTGCCTGTAATGATGATATTATTATTCACTGCTTTTTGTTACATTTAAGTGCATTTTAAATGTTTCCAGGCAAATGTGTTGACTCCTTTGCAAAGCTGTTTGACTTGAAATGCCTCTGCTCACTACCTAAAAGACAGAGGGAAAGCTGACACAATGCCAGCTGTCGTTATTGTTCACAATTAGACCCATTTTCCCTGCTGTTGTTTAGGAAAGAAAAAAGTGTTCTGAAAGGTTGGCTTTAAAAGTCAAGGTGTAAGACTTGACTTTGCTTCTTACATTTTCTAATCTTTTTGTACAAAAGGTTACTGTTATAAAAGCTCAAGAGCTTGTGGAGAAGCTATCTGACACAAATCAACTAATGCCAGACAAGCTAATTGCTGGTGTGCTGTATAATCAAAACATATCATGACTCCATTTATTTAGGCAATAAGAAATAGCAAGGGATAGGGAGAAAACAAAGATAGTCAGGTAATTGCCATTTGTCCCTGTTGTACTTAAATAATTCTGTAAGATAACTATTACTCCCTTTTCTAGGAGGAAAATGTAGATTATCAAGGTCATAGAGCAATGAAAGTCAGAGTATTTATGTGACAGAGCCAAATTTGAGGTCTAAGCTAATTGGATTCCAAAGTTCTTGCATTTTTCACTTCAGGATAAACTCACAGGCATTTCTTTGCTGAAATTAGCAGGGCAGGTGTCTTATGAAGAGGCACTTCCTGCTGAACTGGGGGTCGGAAAGCCCAGCCTGGGATTTGCTACCTGGCTGTCACTAACTCTCACTGTGCAGGACGGGAGAACTCTGTGGGTTAAACAGACGAAGACAGCAAAGGCAGACCTTTACAATTATTTCCAGTTCTTCCTTTTCCTTTTCTTCCTTTTCGGTTTGATAGTTAGACTGCTAGTTTCTCTTAGTTTATTGAAAATAAAGGTTTGGAGATATCCCTTGGAGAACTTTTTATGTGCACATCTTGTACTCTGTGTAACTACATTGAAGATAACAATATACAATGTATTAACTATTGTTATTCTCCTATTATATGGTTTTGTAATTTTATTTTATTTTTTCCATAAAATAAAATAATAACAATTATTAAAGGAAGCATTTTTTCATAAGAAATAACTAGCCTGTATATTATACATCTCTGTTTGCAGATTTTATATACATAGACGAGGTCTCTTTAAAATTTGAGTTTATTATGTCTGTCTCCTGTGACTCCATATTATGTTGTCATAGTAATTGTCTCAATGGATACTTCTGTTGGGGGATAAAACCTCATTTATCCAACATTAGACCCAGATGTATTCTTAGAATTTGCTTTGTTATTGTACCTTTTTTTCTCTTCTTTTGGAGAGAGCTGGCCTGTCTGCCATCTTTGGCCACATTTCCCTTCAACAATCAATATGGATGTGATATTTTTATGACCTTATGAAAATAACCTTCTGGTTCTTTATTTAAAAAAAAGACAATTAGTTGCTTATGTAAGTATTCTGTTTCCTACTTATGAGGCTTCAGAACTGCTCTGAGTTTGTTCAATTTTCTTTTTTAGTCACTTAACATGTTAAAATGTTAATAAAATTTGACATGTGTTAAAAAATTATTTGCAGTTATATAAGCAACTTAAAAAGTGTTGGATCTGAGTAAGCCTTTATCTATTAAATAAATTAGGGAAATAATTAATAACTTTCAAAAACAGAAAGTGCAAGGTCCAGATGGGTTCATTGGTAAATGCTGCCAGACATTTCAGGAAGAAATTATACCAATTCTCTACAATATTCTCTGACAGACAAAAGCAGGAGGAAAACATCCCTAATTCATTATCCTAATACCAAATCAGACACAGTCATACAGAGGGTAATAACACAGCACACTAGGCATTTTTATGAATGTAACTATCCACAAGAAAATAGCAAATCAAATTCAACAATACATAAAAAGAAAGCCGGGCGTGGTGGCGCACGCCTTTAATCCCAGCACTCAGGAGGCTGAGTTAGGAGGAGCGTTGTGAGTTCGAGGCCGGCTTGGGCTACAACGTGAGCGCAAGGCTGGCCTGAGCTGCATAGTGTGACCCTGACTCAAAAAACCAGGGCCGGGAGTTTGGCTCAGTGACTTAAGCACCTGTCTGACAGGCACGAGGTTGTGAGTTCAATCCCCAGTGCCGCTGCCGCAAAAAACGAACAAACAAACAAAAATATATAAAAAGAATTGTACACCATAAAAACATACAGTTTATCTCATGTACTGAAAGCTGGTACAATTGTTCAAAAAACAATTATTAGGAAGTTGGGGATATACCTAGCACGTGCCAGGTCCTTGGTTCAATTTACAACCCCACAAAGATTATCAATCCATCACATCAACAGGCTAAAGAAGAAAAATCACATGATTATAGATACGAATGATACATAAAATTATTTAAAAGCCACTACTCATTCATGTTTTCAAAAATGCAGTAAACTCGATGTAGAAAGGTACTTCTTCAACTTGATAACAATGTTAGCAAATAATAAAAGCTAACCTCATACTTAATGCTGACAAACTCGAAATTTTCCTGTTAAGACTGAGACTAAGGTGAGGATGCACCCTCTCACTTCCACTTTCAACATCATACTGAGGTCTTAGATAACGCAGGAAGTCAAGAGAAAGCACGAAGTGCACAATGTTTGGAAAGAAATCAAACTGCCTGTGTCTGCTAATGTCATGATTGTCTACATAAAAAACATGAAAGCGTCAATAAGAAAATGACAACTCCTAGAGGTAATAAGGATGATAGCAAAAGTTGCAGGATATAAATTAAATACACAGAAGTTAGTTGCTTTCCTGCATACCAGCAATTGGCAAGTGGAGTTCGACATTAAAAACATTACCACTTACATTAGTACCACCTTCAAAATAAACTGCTAAAGTACAAATGTTGGAAAACATGTACAAGATATATATGAAAAAAGCTATGAAACTCTGATGAAAGAATTCAAATAACTAAATAAGAGAAAACATTTCATAAACAGGAAAACCTAATATTGTGAAAAAGATGTACGTTCTATATATATGGTGAATATTTAATTTTAAACACTTTATTACAATAAATGACATTTGCCATTTATTAACCTCAAAATACTCACCTTCATTTCAAACACATTTATTTCATTGCTCTTGCCACTTTCTGAAGCAATTCTGGCAGGACTCTCTCACGAGTGTCTTTAGTTGCACTGTTGTGGCTGCCTTCATGTCCTGAATCCATTAAAAACATTCACTTTTTGTGGTCATTTTGGCTTTAGGCAAGAACCAGAAGTCACACAGTGGCAGGTTCAGTGAAATAGGTGGATGAGGACACACTGTAATATTTTTATGAGTCCATGAAACCATACTGGTATAAGTGATTGAAAAAATGAAATAAGTGGGGGAGAATAGCAACATCTCCCTCACAGAATAATTTCAAATAATTTAAGTAGGTACTGCACCCTCATGGAGCTAGGCTACCACCCTTTAAATGTGGTTTGTATTGAGTGACTTCCTTCCAAAGTGCACAGTCTGAAAAAAGAGAACCAAGAGTAACTTCACAGAGGAGACACCTGATCACGTCAACCTTCATCTGTGACGAAGGTCACCACTAATCGTGATGAGCCACACTGGTGATACCACAAATCCTGGGCATAGATCGCAGCCTCTACAATCTTCCTTTTCATAATCCAGTACCCGGTCTAATCATGAGATAAACAAATTCCAGTTCGGGTATACTGTACAAAGTACTTGACGGCCACTCCTTAAAACTGTCAAAGTTATCGAATACAAGGAGACATCATCACTAAATATCACAATACATCTTAGATGGAATCCTGGACCAGAAAAAGGGCATTAGGTAAAAACTAAGTATCAATTTCACCTAATAATAATAATAATAATAATAATAAAATAATAATAGTAGAGTTTCTCCTCTATACAGGGAAACTATGTGGAGTATCTGGGAATTCTGAATACTATCTTCTTAATTTTTCTGTACATCTAATATTCTAAAATTAAAATCATTTAATTCATTTTTGAAAAGGCCTTTCTGAAACTTCTCAGGATCTTCTGAGTGAAGCTCACCTCTGAGGTGGGCGGCAGTGGTGCATTTCCAGGTAGGTTAGTCAGTCTGGGAAGGAACGAGTTGAGAATGCGCGCTGCTCTGACCTCTCAGGTGCAGTCCTGGTCACCTCCAGGGCTGTGTACTGGTGTTCCTGGCTCTGTGCGTCCTGTGATAGCTTCTATGTAGGAAAAGGAACGGTTTAATGAAAGCCAAGCACTTTGCTCTACCCAATGACTGAACGGAGAATCTGTTTTTTCAGCGTGTTCTGTGCCCACATGCATGTACACATACAGGTAGGAGTGGTTTAGGGGCCCTGCCCTCCAAGGGCAGGGTTTTTTAAAGATGATCCTGAAACTTTGGGGAGGGGGCAGCAAAAGGACCACACACATCCCTATGGCTCAGTTTGCTTTGAAGTTGCCTCTTGACCCCCACAAATCGTGACCGCACCAGTCTCTTTACATCATTTTGTCTAGCAGAAAGTGACTTCCCCTCGATGCATTGTTCTTGTTCTCAAGACCTTCTGGCATTACCTCGGAATAAACTAAAATCTCTTCAAATTGGATCCTTGAATAATTCCAGAGGGGAGAGTTTCTTTATAAATTCTGTTTATTTATGGATTCCCTACAGTGTTTGCAAATTCTACAGGGCTGGAAAACCTCCAGACCCACTTAAATCCCTCTTCCAATTACCCAGAACCATCAAAGTTGTCACTGATTTGAAGCAAAAATCCAGAAGGATTCTTTTCTACAGAATGTGTATTAAAGCCCAGATTTTTTTAAAAAAGCACATTGCTTTTGGAGTGGCATCATATAGACACCAAGATGTGTAGCTTCCACCAGTGAATCTTGTCCTTTTGCTGCTGAAAATTAATGGTAGAGGAGTTACTGGCAAATGGTCAAGTTTCCCAGCATGCAGAAGATTTAGAACAAATTGGGAAAAGATATCTTTGAGCTATGCCACCCACATTCAATTTGGGAGCTCCCAAGAGCCACAACTGAGTGATGGCTGCAAAAATGTTGTAACACTTGGCCCCCGACCTCCTGGGAGGCTCCCACCTGTGGGAAATCCACGTTCCTGTGGCCAGGTGTTTTCTTTCATAAGAAGAACAAGTTAACTGATTGCTAAATGTTAGTGCTGGGAGGCATGGTTAGCTCATTTCATAGCCCTTGGACTCTGGGATTCTAATTGTGGAATGAAAATTCTTGTGTTGTAGATGCTTATCCTCAAGAAGACCTTTGGTTGCCTGTGGGAGCTGTCTCACTTCAAAGAGGATGAAGCCTCAGAATGTTTCTCTGAGGAAATCACACTCCCCATTGGCAGAAATAATGGTTCTATGTGTTAAAAGGAAGTCTTATTATAGAAGAAATCCAGCCTCAGTACAAAGGAGCCTACACTGCCTGTGCATTCTTGGCCTTTTCTCCCTGAGCACATGATAGTCTAGGGGCCTTCACGTGTTCCTCAACCCCACCCTGGAGGAGCTTCTAGGCCAAAGCAGATGTCACTGCCAGCTGATCAGAAGCTCTGGGTGTCTTGGTAGCCTGATTCTCTGCTCCGTGGCCTATGCTGGTTTTCAGGTGTCTCTGACCAGAAGACCACTGCTTTCTCCTTACTATATTTTCATCCATTTTCTGATTTGGGATTGAATGAGAAAATCTTTCATGGTCCTGAACTGATGTCACAAAATCCTTCTGAACCAGATGAAAGAACTGTTAATTGCAGGGACCACATTTTTTTTTAAGGGAGTAAAACAGAACAGTAAAATGAAACAAAATAAAAGAGTAATAGGACAGCAGGAAATCCACAATCATTACTGTATTACATATTGTTATCCTCTAAATAGTTGCCCAGACCACTGGCCCTGGGCCTGTAAAGTAGATCAAATAACATAAATGTCAGGTTGCTTCCCTACTTCAGTTAGTATCATCTCAGCCTGTGTTGTGTCCGATTGCTCACAGGTGGTGGGGGGAAGCAGAGGTGGTTTCGTTGCTGCTTCTCCCCAGCCTTCAGGACCCACACTGGCACATGGGGAGGCTGCATGGCTTCCCTGCTGCTTCTCCCTGGCCAGTAGGACCTCAGCCAGCACACAAGGGGTGAGGGCTGCGTTGCTTCCTTACTGCTTCTCGCCAGCGGCTGGTGGGTCCTCTTGGGGACTTCAATTTTTGCAAGAGCACATGTAAAATTGAACTGTCTTCCCTTTCTTCCTGATTCTAGCACTGTACAATAGCCTCCCTGCCTCCATTCATGAAGGACATACTCCAACACCTTCAGTGGGTGCTTGGAACCAGGGACTCTAAATAGAAGCATTGTGGTACCACTACAGTCGATCTGATCGTCAAGACAGCTACTCGGTGGTGATCAGGAGGGAGGTGTATTCAGCGTGGGTGCTTAGGACAATGAAGTCATTCTCATCCCCAGCAGGATGGAGGAAGATGAATTGAGATTTCATTACTCTCCATAGAACAGTGTGCAATTTACACTTTATGAATGGTTTATATCTGGAATTTTCTGTTTAATATTTTCAAATCTCTATTGTAACATTGGGTAACTCAAACCATAGAAAGCAAAAGCTTGAATAAGGGGAGATTGATTGCCCTCTCAACTGGCCTGCTCTGTGTCTTCTGTCCCCTCATTCCCAGGAAGCCTTATTCTACTCTGGTCTTCCGTAGTCAGAGTGACCAGATCATGCTGGTTAAGGTCTTTCCTACAATATTTTGTGAACTAAAATCCCTTGTTCCAAGAATCTCTTTAGTTCTACACATGTCAGACAGCTGGTCACTCTGTCTACAGCTCGTGGTCCCGAACTCAGTTGGAGGGAGCAGTCTTGCAAGCTGACTCACTTTGGTAAATGAGATCTGCTAAAATTCAGAGTGACAACATCCTCCACCTAGGACTTGCCAGCATACAATGCCTCCGGTTGTGTGTAGTGTTTCCTGAATGACTCCCTCTTGGTTGTAGGTGGTGGCAGGCAAATCCACTGGGACCTCAAAGATATACGTAGGGAATGCCCAAGCCCCTGAACACTTGTATTTTTTATTTATTTATTTATTTTTTTTTTGCGGCACTGGGGATTGAACTCACAGCCTCGCGCCTGCCAGACAGGCGCTTAAGCCACGGAGTCAAACTCCCAGCCCTATCTTTTTGAGGCAGGGTCGCACTATGTAGCTCAGGCTGGCCTTGAACTCACGTTGTAGCCCAAGCCGGCCTCTAACTCACAACGCTCCTCCTACCTCAGCCTCCCGAATGCTGGGATTAAAGGCGTGCGCCACCACGCCCGGCCTGAGCACTTGTTTAATAAGACTCCATTTCTTGTATGTTTCTCCACATGTTGAACTAATAGACTGTGCTCAGTTCTGCAAGATGGAAAACTTCAGAGAAAAAATGCCTGGCTTGGTTTCCTAGTTCTGGAGTCACCACAGACTGCATAGCAGGAGGCGAGTGTGAGCTGGAGGGCAAAGATTCTTCATCTCTATTTACAGCTTCTCTCCACTTTCCACATGGTGGCCTGAGCTCCACTACCTGTCAGATCAGTTGTGGGCTTAGGTTCTCATAGGAGCAAGAACCCCACTGTGAACTGTACAAGCAAGGAATCCAGCTTGTGTGCTCCTTAGTGAATCTAAGGCTTGATGACCTGAGGTAGCGCCAAGGCAGGCATGGCAGTGCTGGGGATCGAAATCATTAAGTATTGCAAACAAATACTAATAAAAAAGAAACTACACCTCCCCCCACTCTGACATTGGTCCCATTGGTGGAAATATTGTCTTCCCCAAAACTGGTCTCTAGTGCCAGAAATGTTGGGGTCTGTTGTCCTAGGTGATGGAACTAAGAGGTTCATAAGGCTGAGAGCTAAGCCTACATATGGTCTTGTTTAGTGCACTCTGGAACACAAACCACCACTCCCAGGTGGTCCATGAATAGAAGCCATCTTCACAGTACAGCCGCAGTATACTGTGAGTTGAATGTGCACTAGGAGGTCTGAGAAGGGAGGAGGCTTGTTAGATCTGAGAGAGCTAGGGAGGCTTCTGCAGGGTATAAAATTGAGCTGTGCTTTAAAGAGTGATGTTCGTAGAATAATGGAAAGGTGTAGCAACCAGCTGCAGCTCTAGGTGTTCCTGGGTGGAAGGACAGTGAGCGGATGAGAAAATAAAGAGACAAAAGTTGAGGTCAGGTAGAATCCTCTCTCCTGATGGAAGAGAAGGGACTGCTCAACCACTGTAGCATGTTTATTTATACACTCAAGAAGAGGATGTCGATCTCAACCCTGCTGCCTAGCAACTTGTTTGCCTGGGCCCCTTGCCTTCTTGGAGCTGGAACAGGTTGTTTATGTGACTTGTTTCAAGCTGTCTGTGTTTTCAGGACTGGTCTTGCTTTAGCCCCACATGTGATCAATCTCCAGCCTCAACAGCTCCCTACAGAAAGGGACTCCTAGAGCCTATCCTGAAACCCAGAACCATAGAATTGGTCCATGAAAACTGCTACACTCACATGTGAGGCTGTCTTTCTCTGATAGCATTCTACTTTTGGAAATGGCAGACCACCTCAAACGGTGTTGGCCTCAACTTCTCTCCCAGTGGTTATCCAAGTATGTTTTTGACTATGCTAATCAAGCCTTTCCAAGAAAAGAAACAATAACAGAGCTTAGTAAGCCATTTGAACAATAAAATATTCTCAGTCAGTATATATTTTTCTCTTTCTTTGCATTGCTGCTGTGGTTTGTTCATGCTATTATCATACCCACTCTTTTGTTTTTCATTATATTATAGAAGTAATCAGATTAGAAGTATAATTTCTCTGATGTCTGAATCATATCTGGGGAGCAAGTTGGGAGAACGTCTGTGTGTGTGTGACTGTGCAGAGGTGAGGAAGTGTTGGTGGAAGGGATGAGATTGGTGAAGCATTTGGGGAGGAACAAGTGAAATACCTATGAGTATGACTGCTGTGATTTGCTTCCTAGGAAATAAGATAGGCTTGGTCACAGGTGTGAATTGAATTTTCTATAAGTCCTGACTCCTTTGTGAGTCATTTGCTTCCTCCTTCTCCTAGCTACACTCAGATTACTTACTTTCTTGCCCTTTCTTCTGATTACTGTGTTAGAATCTTTATTCACACCAAGATAAGAGTGATGACAGCAGGTCAAATAATCACGTTCTTTTGTATTTTAACTAGACTATCCTCAGACAACAGGCATGGTGGTCACAATTGTGAAATGGTAGGATGATTGACAAAGAGGATTTTGTAAGGAGAGGACTTTGGGAATCCTACAGAATACCAACTTTGGCATACACAACTCCAGCAGAAGATTAGGCTAATTTTGACAGAGAGGGATTTAAGGAAAAGTGAAAAACAGGTGAAAATGTATACTTGGACATAATCATTCAGCACAATGAAAAATTACTTTCCTGAATCAAGTGAATGGACTTTTTCCTTTCTATTTGTTGCTTAACTAAAGTTGTTCAATATTCAGAATCCCTGTCTAATGTTTTAATAGATTTGAACACAGCTGACAGATGATCTATCATAATCAGCCAATTCACTAAGATTCCTTGAGGGTCAATCTATGAAAAGCATTTTTTCTGCTTCCTCTGGAGTATACAAATACATGAATACCTTCTTTACAAAGTTGTCTTAATAACTAGAGCTAATCTATGTGATGTGCTCAGTGTTGAATACAAAATAATCACTGAATGAATGGGTGCTTTTGTGAATGTTTTATCACTGTCACTCCAGATTTCAAACACTCCATGACTGCTTGGTTATGAACAAGTTCGTCAACTTCTCTGGGCCTTAGTTTTCTCTTTGGGGAAATCTAGATGGTATGGTAGCTCCTGTTTTATAAATGTGTTCTGAGTTTTAGAACAGATAACATATACAAAGCTGCTTTGAAAACTAGGAAGCATGGAACAAAATACAAGAAACTCTCAGGAGTCTGTTGGTGGAGGAAATTAAGGGCTCTTGTTACGTCCCTTGTTCCCTGGAGCCATATCTACTGTGCTGCCCACTGCCAGAGCTGTGAGTCCAGTTCTTTTTCTGGCTGGGAGTGAAGAAAGTTAGAAGCTGAGGCTGAAGTGGTCTCAATTCTCACCTCCTGATTATATCATCTAGTTTTTTTTTATTAATTAAACTTTTATTTCTTGATAGATGAGAGAGAGAGAGAGAGAGAGAGAGAGAGAGAGAGACAGAAGAGAGAAAGAAGGAAGAAGGTAGAGGGATTATTTTCCTGACCTTTTGCTTCTGAGAACCCAAAAACAGCAATCTCCTCTTTAAATTTTTATTGAAGAACAAGGTGGACAGAGAAGCATGGGTTATGATTACTGGGTCTTAGGGAGCTCCTGAAGGGGCTTGGACTTCTGACCTTAGACTGTAATTTCTGCCTTCCAAGGTCTGTGTGACAGTGCTATAAGAGCTGTCATAGAAAACCTCTGTCAGGCACTGAGAAGGGTTAATAGTTTGTTGAAGTCCTGAATCTCTAATAGCAGTTGTGGAGCACTGTTTGGAAGGTGTTGCATAATGAACCTTCGGTGTGCTAATACATGCACATTTTCATACTCTATCTCAGGGATTTGAACTCCCTTATTAAAATAAAATGCAGACTCTCAAAAGTTTTAGTCCCTTGTGGAGTCTGCTCAGGTAAGGAAGGCAAGTATTTGGGCCAAGTGCATCTGCCTCCTTTCCTCCTAAGTGTTATCCAGCCCATGAGTCTGCTCGCTTTAATCACAGTGCCTCCATTGCATTGGAAGCTTTTCTAAAACTCTGCCCTAGCAGTGAACAAAAACTTTTGAAGTTCTTAAATTTTGAGGGTGAGAATTTTCTAAAAGGCCTTACTCAATGTAATACAAGGTAAAGGGGTGAGAAAACAAAGAAAATGTAAAATACAGAGCATGGACTTCTGATGGTCACAGCTACAGTTTGTCCCTCCCCATGATTCTCTGAAGTGACCCAAAAGGAAATACGTTCCTAACTTCAAGCATGGAATACTTTGCCTGAGCTTTCAGCATCCCAGCCCCTCACATTCCCTAGAGTTTCCCATCCTTGTTGAATACATCCTAGATATTTTGAACATTTTAAACCCTAGCTAAAGTCAATCAGTAGACTGGGAAGACCCCCTCCACAGAGCTGTTATTTTAGCCCAGGCAGCAGACCTTTTCCCAGGTGATTGGCAGGTCTATGAAGATGTGTACGGAGGTTGACTTCGCACTTCCATACTTCTACACACAGTGGCCTTGTCTTCAAAATGGGCCCTGACATTAAAAAATAAGCTAATTTAGTCATGGCAGCACTCGCACAAGGATAACAATGACCAGCATGGTGGTCATAGAAATGTGCCACTGAGATCTACTGCAGGAACAAAAGCTGTTGTGTTCTGGATCCACCACTGTGCTTGCTTCCGACCATGCACACTCTCTAAGGGGTGCTCTCAGCCAGAAAGAGCATGGCAGCAGTCCCAAGCCTGCTTCATTCTGATGAAACACAGAACACTCCTGCCAGTGACTTTGACTGGAGAATTCACCAAGAGCTTGGCCAAATCTTATGTGGAAACAAGCTGCAGTCCGAGGGCCCTCCTGCTAAAATATCCTCCATTCCCTTTCTGCTTACACAGTTTTCATACCTTCACTGAGGTCTGAAGATGCCCTATACTTCTCAGGATGTCTTGCCTAAAAAGTTTCCTGGACTTCTAATCCTACCCTGCCATTTGCTTCTCAGACACAGACTAACATAACCAGGAACCCAGGAGATCTTGGGTTTCCAGCTGGAGTTGTATTTCTGAGCTTCACTTATGTGAATTTTTAGGCCCGCGTGTTTCAGCCATCCAGATATTTGCTTCAGTGGGTGGTCCTGGTGACTCATAGCACTGGGTGAGCTGGTCAATCACAGCAAATTAGACTCCGATTTCTTTTCACTGTGCTTTTCCCTCTGCAGTCTATGGCAGCTGCATCACTGGAAGAGACATTAATGCTTAGCTCCTTCTTGCCTGGGAGCCTCATTCTTCAGGGATACAGCTGAGGTAACACACCTGGAACTGCCCATGGTACATTATCCAAGCCATTTTGACACTCTCTACAACCCCTATGGTCAGGAGCTTCTGACAGTAACAAAACAAAACAAACAAAAACTCAAATAAATAAAAATGCCACAAATACCTTGTTTGAGAAACTTTGAAAAAGACAGAACTGTGATCATTGGCTCTGTGAACAATGCACTGGTTGTTTGAAAAAGCAAAATAAAATTCCATCTGTGTCCACAGCTATGTTGGAAACTGAATACACAGACAAAGCACCAGCTTAGAAAACTAACATCACAATGGTACCATGTAATTTTGAAGAGTTCAGTTTCCATAAACCTATTCCTAACCTCACAGCCAACAACTGTGGCATGTGTGAGTTGCTGTTGTTTTATAATTCTGTCTGGTTTTTACATTATAACATATCTCCATCAAGTCCCTAGACATGGCCCCTGGATAATCAGTCTCTGTTCATCTTGAAAACTCAGATTAGTTTTATGTTGTGTTTAATCATTGCATCTCTGGGCAAAGACCCCCTTTTTATACATTATGTTATTTTATTTTAAAGATAATAAAACCCAACAAAACAAAACAGAATAAAGCCGACCAAAATAAAGCAGTGAAATTGGTACAGAACTTCGGATCAGGATAACAGGAAATCAGCAACAGTTACTATAATATTTCTTATCTTCACAATAGTTGTCTGTTCCATCCAACATAGCAAAATCAAACCAAACAAAACAGAATAAAGCCAATCAAAACAGAACATTAAAGCAAAATAATTAATCGGAACAAAACAAAACAGTGAAAAAAATATTGGATTTCAAAAACAAGACAGAAGGCGATCCCCCATATTTGCCATACTGCATACTGTTATCATCCTAATAGATGCTCAGACCACTGACCCCAGGCCTGCAAAGTCAACCAAACAATACAAGCATTTAGTCATTTTTTTGTCCCTCAGTTGCTATCAACTCAGCCTGTCCTCCGAACCAGCTGGTTGATTGTGGGGATGGGGAGTGTCTTGATTCTCACCCCGTGTGCTGGTAGGCTCATGGGAGGTGCTTTCTGGCTTGTCTCTTCCTAGGCCACACATGGCTTGCTTGTGCTGCCTGCCAGAAGGTCTAATTGGCTTCTTCTTCTTGATGGGCTCCTCCCAGACCCAGCATGTCTTCTGCAGATTCACAGGAAACCAAAGGGCCTTGTTTTGTAGTGCTTGAGGTTTTCATGGCCAATTGCAATTTGTCAATGTGATGCCACTTAGCATATTACTGAGAAGAGTTGTACATGGTTCATTTTCGTGAATGATAGAAAGCAAGATTCAGCTCCCTTCTCATTCTAATTTCCTTTTGTGATAGTTTAAATTTAAATGTCCCCTACAAGTCTCATTTTGTCTAAAGGTGGGGCTTTCAGAAGGTAATTGGGATTGGGGCACTATACACATCATGGACTAAATCACTGATGAATTCATACCTGAATGTGTATTAAAAGGTTGGAAGAGGTGCATCATTTGGACATGTCTTTGGAGGAATAGCTCTCTCCACAGCTCCTTGCTTTTCTTTTTGCTTCTGGGATGCCATGGTTGTAGCAGCTTTCCTCCAACATAGTCCTCCACCATGCCACCTATGCCTTGGAGCCAGCCAACCATGCATACTGAGACTTCTGAGACTGAGAAACACAATAAACCTATTCCTCTTTAAGTTGTAGGTGTTGTGTCCCAGTGACAGCTGACTGATACACCCTTACACTTCCTGCTTTCTACCCAGCATAGCAAGGGAGGACATCTCTGAGAGTGAGAAGACTAATTTTGCAAAATTTATTTCAAGGACCCATTGTCAAAATAATTTCACTGTATGTGTTTCTCAGAAACAGAAACTCAGATTTATTTGGAATTTTTGTGAAGAGTATGTTCTATAGTTTGGATCTGGAGTGTCTTCCAAAATCCCATGTATTGTAGGGTGGTCCCCAGTCTGTGGTGCTGCTGGGAGATAGTGAAACTTTTAGGAGGTAGAAATTTTAGGGAGCTTGATAGAAGGGAGTTAGGTCACTGAGACATCCCCTGGAAGGGATGTCTCTGTGTCTGTGTCTGTGTCTGTGTCTGTGTCTGTGTCTGTGTCTGTGTCTGTGTCTGTGACTGTCTCTGTGTCTGTGTCTGTGACTGTCTCTGTGTCTGTGTCTGTGTCTGTGTCTGTGTCTGTGTCTGTCTCTGTCTCTGTCTCCATCTCTGCACTTGATCTTAGCTAAAAGGCTGAGAAGCAATTTCTGTCTCTGTCTGTCTTTCTCTCTCAGTCTCTCTCTCTCCATCTCTGTCTCTCTCTCTCCATCCCTGTCTCTCTCTCTCCATCTCTGTCTCTCTCTCTCCATCTCTGTCTCTGCTTCCTGCCACCATGAAGTGAGCATTGTCTTCCACCTTGTTTGTCCACCATTGGTACACTGTGCTTCCACAGTTCCAAAGCAATGTGGCCAAGTGGCCATGAACTGAAACCTCTGAAACTATGAGCTAAAATAGATCTTTCTTCTGTTAAATTGTTTATTTTAGGTACTTTGTCACAGTAATAGAAAGTTAACAAAATGATCTGTATTCTGTACTATAAAACATCTGTGGCCATCATAAGAAAATTACTACAGCAATGACAATAAATGTAATGACAAAAGAAATGCTTTTCTCATCCAAAAATTCCCATCTTGCTTCTCTGCCATGAGAAACTTTTTTAGCATCCAAGGCATTTGAGCCAAATCAAGTTTAGAGATTAGCTTCATGCTTAACCAGCCTAGTAATAACGGATGGTAGAAGGGAGAAGATTCTTGTTGGAGTTATAAACTTTTTGGAGGATTTAATAAATGCTATCATAGTTGCTGCACAGAAAACTCAGTAGCATTTAAAAGTATGCCTGTTTCATGAAGGTTAGGAATTGAGCCTTCCTCCTCCCTAGTCTTACTCATTCATAAGCTCTAAATCAAGTGCATCTACTCTAAGGTAATTGTTCTGAATGCTTTTCTCTGTGCCTGTTGTGACTCAAACATGTCCTCCAAGACGTCATGTGTTGGAAACTTCATCCCCAACTTCGTAGGTTAAAGGCAGTCCCAGGTGTGGCCTTTGGGAGATAATTAAGAGTGAGGTCATGAGAGCAGGGTCTCCAGACTGACGCTGATGGCTTTATAACAAGAGCAGAGAGACTTGAGCAGCACACTTTCCCCATCTCACTAGGTGATGCCCTCAGCCGTGTCATGACCCAGGAGCAAGGCCCTGGCTGGATGCCAACCAGATGCCCACACCTGGATCTCTGACTTTCCAGTCTCTAGAGCAGCGAGCCAAATAAACTTCTGTTCTTCATAAATTACTCAGTCTGTGATATTCTGTTATAGCAACAGGAAATGGATTTAAAAATACCTAAAAGTTTCCAAATCTAAGCTGGTAGAACCCAAGAGAATTTTGCATAGGAAACTTGATTGCTTTGTATGTGAAAACATTCTTTATAAGATTTATTCAGACCAAGCCGATGGGATCTCATGATGAGGGATTTTTTTTTCTGTTATGTGTAAAACCTGATGTACTCTGTGGAGGCATTTCTGTGCACAGAGGTCTCCGACTTCCCTTAGGATTCTGTAAACTGTTCAAGTAATTAGCATGCACAGGGTTTTCAATATTTTGGAGCTGCTTACTTCACAAGCATGAGTGCTGATTAATTAGCTGATGTGTGTGGAAGTGTCAGGAGTGGCAATGGGCAGGGAAGGAGAGCTGAAGGGGTGGGGAGATGAGGTCTGTGGGTGAGGAGGGCTATGAAGTACAAAGTAGTCTCATTAAAAATGAATGCTGTTCAGCAAGAAAACTTTAAACAGCCTCATATTTGCTCCTTTCTTAAAGATCTCCTACTCAGGCCAACCTCTGAAGAGTATATTAGATTGTTTTCTCTTCCAAGCACCCCTTCCATTTCTTTAATTTGTGCTGAAATCATCATCACCCTTGGGCAGTGTGGGTTCCCTTCTCCTGGGAGATGAACTTCTCAATCTATAACTTGGGCTTTGGTCAAAAGAACATTAGTGTTAGAAGCTGTGCCAGTGGTTGGGTTTTTGATAGTACCAGGTAGGACACATTCTACACACATTGACCTTTGGGGATTGGTGGGTATGCTTTACATGAATCATTGCTGGTATTTAGTTGAACAGAGATTTTGATTGATTGACTGATTGATTTGGCTCTGCAATTTGTTATCAGAGTGCTTTCATTGTGAAAATGTTTTTAAAAGTTTCCCGAAGAGCCTAGCACAAAGGAAAGTCTTGCCCTGTTGCTTCAACCCAGACCAGGTGCCTTCTATTGATTAAGCACAGAACCCAGTGCCAGGGATACAGGATTCAGGAAAAACGGACATGACTCTTTCCATCAGGAGTAGTGTGGTGTTATCTATTCATAGAGGAAATGTACAAATACATCACGCCTGAAATACCTGGTACTCTGAGACTGGGACCATGTCGTTGTAGGACTGGTGCTACTTACCTGAACCATGTTAACTGAAATCCATGCACATTGAAACTTCATAAAGTATAGATTTGGAGAGCATCTGATTCCTTTTGTGTTTCTACCCCACTTTATTATTTGTATGTGATAACTGTTTTATGTTTCAAAAGAGAGAAACGACAAAAAGATTAGTATCATCAAACCATGGTGGTTGAGCGAACACTGCTAGCTACTTGTACACATTTGTATGTGACGTTTGTATGTGCAGCCTTCCCATGGCAATGCAGACTTGTCAGATATAGTCATTCTTAGGAGAGTTCGGGATCTGCTGTGGGAAAGTGTAGGCAACATCTGGATGAGAGTCAGTGAGCAGCTTTGGCTGAGGTTAAAAATAATTGAGAGTACACATCAAGCACTTTGCCCTCCCAAAGACAGGGACTTTGAAGTAATCTTGTATTAAATAAAGAATTTTGTGAGTTTTTTTCTTCATTATTCTCTTTCTTTCCTGATATTATAGGTGAGTCAAATTTTTTTAGAAGCCTCTCTGGGTTTGGAAAGAAAGTCTTCCCTGGAGGTTATCAAGTATCCTCTAATTGTTCACAATGAATAGTTCAACATTTTGGGAGCAGAGTGAAAACAGTGTCATAAGAAATCAGAATGGATCCAGCCACCAAACTAAATGCATTTGGGACACATGAAAATCAATACTTGGACACAAATGAAAGATCTGGGCTTGGAATTTCTTGCAAATTGCTGGGGTTTAGGTACAAATTCACCACAATATTTCAGTGTGGAGAAAGTCCCTACATGTCTCAGGGTAATTTCCTTGATAGGGTACCTGATTAATTGGGAGAAATGTCATCAAGTTGGGTAAAAAGCACAATTTGTCATTTTATTATTTTGGCTTCCAAAATTTGCAGCTTAATTGTGCCATAAACTCAGTAAAGAATGTTTTTAGATTTGAAGATAAAATGGATCCTGTTTTTGCTGCTGTGCAGGGCTTGGGGATTGACTGAGCCATCTTCAGACTTTTCAGGGAATACTTCCTTTCCTGAGTTCACCAGCCTGTGGAATTGTTTTAGGATTTTTAACTGGGGTCTTAAGTTTTTTTAAAGCAAAATTAAATCTTAAATTTTACCTTCATTAGCAGAATGGTAAGTCCTCCTGTAATATGGGAAATGTGTATTTCAATTATCACCTGGAAGCCCTTTCCACTCTGTTGATACATTTATAGTAGTAAGATCAGGTCCTTTTGTTAAAAAAATTTTCCCACTACTCATGGAGCCTAAAACACAGCAAGTCAATAAAGTGGCAAAAGACAATTTGGGAATATTTTTTGAATTTTTGTTGAGGACTTTATAATAATTTCAATTTAGGATGTGTTGCTGAAAAACACAGTCCAAATGGTGCTATGGTGAAAGGAAATATAATTATAGTATCTTTTATAGCAAGATGAGTATTGCAATCTTTATTTTGCTTAATATGCACCAGAAGAAAACAGATTGGATTTCTATTATTATTACTGTTATAATGATAAGATAGTGAGATCTGAGATATGGAATGCATTTTCCATAGGGACCATTTACCTTCAGCAATGGTGAGCAATACCATGTGAATGAAACTTCCTATCGAGAACAAATTATATATATATATATATATATATATATATATATTTTTTTTTTTTTTTTTTTTTTTTTTTTTTGCCGTGAAGTCATTTGCTGATCCAGAGAAAATAACTGACAAATTGAACGGCGATTTTGACAGAGTCTCATTCAAGGGGAACAGCAGTCCACGTCCACCTGAGGTGAAGTTCTGATACACCGCTCCCTCATAGTTAAAGCGAGGACCCCACAGATCTTCAGTCGTGATGAGCGTGAACAACTTGTAAGCCAGCATTGGTGCTGATCATGATCTTTTCTTTTGCTGCTCTGAGGAAGCTCATGACTCAGCTGGGACAGAAGTGGTCTTATACGGCTGGGCACACTTGGTAGAAACAAATAAGGATTCTCGCTGAAGGAAGGTACTACCACTCTAGGCCTCCAATTTTGTCTGTATTTTTTTTTAAAGCACAAATATAGGAAGATACACAGGAAATAATCCTCAGCTATCTGCAGAAACAACAGAAAAGTGAAAGAACTCACTACTTCAGATCCTAGCGGTATCAGAAGCAGATCATAAAAATTATGCATATGTTTTTTCCTTTTTTAATTGCTGCATTACATTTGTTGTTTTGTTTATACTATTTTGCATTTATGCTCATAGATAAAATCAACTGTGATTTTTCCTCTTTTTTACTATTCTCATTGAATCTTGGTATCAAGGTTTTGCTATAATCATGAAACAAATTGGGAAATATGCCTTCCTTTTTCTTATCTAAAAGAGTTTGAGAAAATTTTAAGTGTTTTTAAAAATATTTTTGTAGAACCATATAGTGCAGGAAGCTAAATGGCCTTAGTTAACTTTGTGGAGGAGCGCATGGACCCTTTTAGTTCTTCTTGAATCAGTTTTGAGAAGATGTACCTCTCCGCTCCCTCCTCCCTCTCTTTCCCCTCTTTCTCCTCTTCTCCTCATCCTTCTTTTTCCTGTTCTCCTCCTCCTCCTTCTCCTTCCCCTTCTTTCTTCTCTTTCTCCTTTTCATTTTTCTTTTCCTTCCCCCCGTTGTTGGTGCTGGGAATTGAACTCCGAAACAAGATCGCTTTATAATTGCAGGTATTGGAAACACGAATTTCTCTAATCGGGTCACTAGGAGTAATTGTGAGAAAGGCTACTCTACCCGAATCTCTTGGTGCCTAGACCCATGTGGTCTAGCTTTCAGGAATAATGCACCGTGTAATCACCACGCAGTGGCTTACAGCTTGCACTGCCAGTGCGCAGGCTCCATTCCCATCCATGCAGTGGCTCCACTATGCCAAATGCACGCTGCAGCTGTGCCTGAGGTCAACCAGCATAAGCCTGGTGGTCTCTGAGTGATGTGACACAGGACACAGATGATGGACTGTACACTTATGTGCCTATCATCACATTTAATTTGCTGCCTGTTTGTATGTTTTGTGGTATTATGGATCAAACCCAGGGCCATCACACTGAGCTACATCCACAGTCTTTTCTAAATTTTTATTTTGTTCCACAGTGCTGTTAAGTTGCCTAGACTGGGCTTGAACTTGAGATTCTCCCCTTCATCCCCTCAGAGAGCGGAAATTGCAGATATATGCCGTCACTCTTGGCTACTTTGCTGCCTCCTGACTGACTAGTTAAACTTCTGGTATTGATTCAAAGACTTACGTACTTTGTGTCTGTCTTCACAGGTCCTTCCAGTACATTCTTTCCAAAATTTCTTTATGTTTGATATTTTAATTCTGCATTTCTTAATGTCCCATCTAGTCAAGTCATTCACCAGTGCTCAAGAGACCTTACTTTGGGCCACTTCTTCCGTATCAGTGTGATGACCAGAATGTCCGGGCCCACTGGAAGAATTTTCTGTCTTTACGATCAGTCAAAGCAACTCTGAATAAGGCTGTGGTTTGTAGGCAACCCGCCCTTTAAGCTCACATAGCTGCCAAGTGAGTGAAAAGAAGGCTCTGGTGCAAGGGGATTACATGTTGTTGGTATAACTTGCTTGTGCTTCCCAGATCTACCGGGAAATGAAACTCAGTTTTCCTTGAGTGATGGACTGCTGCTGAGTCTTGCAAACTCTATCACTGTTTGGCTTTCATGATAGGCAGCTTCTGTCACATAATTTCTTGTTCCATAGCACAAACTCAATCTCTATTGGAGCCTAGTGGCACTCAGGAGCTACTGTTGCATGCATGGCAAACAATTCTCTGATGTAAATGGCTTTACTGTGTTCCAGAGCTCTTGGATTCTGCACTGTATCTACTACTGAGTTGTGCCTGAGGTTCCACACTGTCCTTTTCTACACAACTCTTTCTAGCGCTATTGGATCTGTTGGATCATATGGCCCAAGTTGTGGAGATGTTCATACTGCTAAGCTATTTCTTGCTCTGGACCCACTCCAAATTAGCAGCTATCTGAATCATCCAATAAATGGATCAGAGCAGGATTTCAAGTGTGATGTATGATATCTCCAAATTCTAAAGATGCTTTTTAAACGTTTCTTTTTCTTAGAGGTAGGAGGTGCAAAGTGCAGTAGCTTGCCTTTTACCTCCAAGGAGATGTCCTAGAATGCTCCAGATTACAAAGTTCTAGAAATCCCTGTGGGTTTTTATTCTTACCCTCTGGAATGCACATGTCTCCTCAGAAAAGGAGGAATACCTGTCCTTTCCTACTCCATAGTTCTGATTAACATGATGCTACCAATAGAGTAAACAAGCATGGTTTTCTGTGGAATGTCCATATGATGAAATCCCTTTGGATTAAATTATGACAAGGATCAGAGAAGTAGAGATGGCAAATACATAAAGCCATCACTCCCTTGTTATTGTGAACTGTCTTCGATCCTTTTTCTTAATAGGCATAGAAAAGAATGCACTTGCCAAATCAATATTCACACACCAAGAGTAAGAAGTTATGTTAATCTATTTCTAGATCTAGTAGAAATATCATAACCACACCACTGAAAGTGGGAATATTATTCAGTTAAGTTTATGAGATTCTCCCATCAGCTTCTATGATCCATCTTGTTTCTGCAAAACTGTATGGTTGAATTAAATGGGGTCATGATAAGAACCAGCATCTCTTCATGTTTTAAATCTTGGAGGGGGGTGGTAGTCTTACACACTCTCCCTTACTTGCAGTATCACTTCCAATTTATTTTCTCCATTAATGGGGGACAGCTTAAAGACTTCCACTTGGTCTTGCCTATTGTATTATGGTCCTTATTCCATCAGGAAACCAATATGAAGGTTCCACCAGATGCTGTGTACATCTGTCCTTAGTAGGCAATCTGAACCCAGGAAATGACCACTGGTTGGGTCTGTAGACCCAGTAGACTTAATGTGAGATGGGCTTCAACCAGAATTCTATTCATCTCAGAGCATCCATGAATCTCAACTCTAACAAAATGCATCCATATCAGCTTAGATGCTCATCCAGTTCTGCAGAAAGCTCTGGGAAGTCCCTTCTTTGTGGCTTACATCTACTCTCATAAAAAGTCTTTTGGTGAAGAACTGTAACAATATCTATGGTTATTCCTGCTCTTAAGTTGCTGGGTCTTTCCTCAACAAAACCTCCCTTAAATCAATGGGGCCAGATCTAGCATTTTAAATATGTATTACTAGAGATTTTTCTTCTGCTTTGTATTGTTGCGTATTTTTCAGATCATACAGCACTTTAGATGAATATCTTTCTTCCCAGAAAATGTTCAATACTTTCTACTGGTATTGTCTAGAAAGATAATCCTGGTTATTGGTTTAAAAGCAATGAAGAGAGATAGGGTTACAACTTGAGGAGGATCAGTATGATCTTAGATGATATTCACCTCAGGCAAGGCATGCGTGTGGTCTCCAGGTAATGAGACACTGCTGCTCTCCCCTAAGAAGGGGGAAACAGACACTTGTGAATACTCAGGTAGATCTGGGAAACTTAAGGTTCTGAAGGGTATTCACCCAACATCCTGAGGCTTCATGTCCTGCCCTTTCTGCATCAAGACCATGGTTACAATCAAACAGTTTGCTGGATTATTCAATACAGTCTATTCTTGAACTATACGACATGGGGCTCCCTCCAAACCTTGCCTGGTAGATTTCACACTAGATCTAGGAGGTTCCAGCAGTCATTTCATCCTGCCAGGGTTTCTGTGCTCAGACAAACGATTCTACTGTCCTTCCTGATTTGTATTGTCTACATGGGTTACTAGTGTTGGAGATACTGCAGAAGCCCGTAGAGATTACAGTTTTGGTATTTCTGATGCTTCATGCCACAGAACTGGGGATGCTTGCAGCCATCTGATTAGAAAGCAAGCCAATCCTAGTATCTCATTCTGAGGATCTTAGAACTACTCTGGTTCCACATGATTTAGATAGGTATAAAAATTAGCTTTTGTTTTTATTATGAATCACCTCAAAATTTAGTGATTTTGAAACATAATCTTCCTTGTAACTTGTGATTATGTAGTCTAGCAATGTGGAATGAACTTAGCTGGGTGGTTTTTCTGACATGAGCTATATCACTCAGCATTACCTCTCAGCATTACCCTTAGAGGGGCTTTCCTGATTTAAGAATGAGATGGATTTCTTTCAGATTACCCTGTCTTGTATTGCCCTTAGCACCTATCACTATCAGATGAAATTATCTTATTCATTATTTATTTATTTATTTTAAAATGTGCTTCACTATAATATAAGCTCTACAAAAGCAAGAATCATGTCTGCCCTACCCAATGTTCTTTACTGGATATAAAGGGGGCAATGAATCTTTGTTGAATGAATGAATCAAGAAAGGAATGAAAAGAAAGTGCTTAGTGGTGCCTTCTTCATGTAACAGGGATGTTCTTCTATAACAGGCTCAATTCTACCAGCCTTGGTCCCTGCCCAAGCAACACAGGTGTCAATTACACCTGTGTGAGGGTGAATCTCTCTAGGTGTACCCTGCAGGGCCAACCATTTCTTCTAATTAGGAAATTTGGCTTTCCAAGTTGGAGACGTGGCAAAGCAGCTTCATGGGTGTGGTGGAAACAAGAGCCTGTTCGAAGTGGGAAGATAGAAATGAGCACAAAGATTTTGCCATCTAGTTGGTCCGAGCTAGAGCTCTAATTTTACCTGCTTTTCATTCCAGTTCCTAGCTTTCTCCAGCATACCCTCAACAAACAATTTGAGTTCCAGCCTAAGTAAAAATGTAGGCTGTCATCTGATGGGTCGATTGATTATCTGGTTTCTTTTGTTGTTGTCATTCTTTGTTTTTTTCTGTTTACTATGTTTGCTAGTCTTCCTTAGAAGCAATTCAAATGCCTGTCTTTCGGGGTAGTGGTACAAAAGGGAGAACCGATTTTCCTCTCGCTGGCTTGCCTGTGAACTCTGTGGGCGTGTGACATTACAAAAATAGAAGAGGCAGAGCAGTACTCTCAGTTGCTTAGGATTGCAACAGAGTGAACCGTGAAATTTGCTTTTGCAGCTGTTCTTTACAAAATGGATCCCATTCAAATCATAAGTGTTTTTCTTTTTTTTTCTTTCTATCATTTCTTTTTCAGCCCGTATTGGATTTCAAATAACAACATCAAGTTGTCTCTCTCTTTTTTTTTTTTTCTTTTGTACTGGGAATCGAATTCACAACCTCGAGGTTGTCAGGCAGGTGCTGTGCCACTGAGCTATCTCCCTGGCCCAAGGTCAAGTTCTTTGACTTTGGTGAACTTGGCTGCTGCACTGGCAATGCCGGTGGGCCTCTGAGCAGGTGGCTGTCTGCTTGAGAGCCTGATCAATCACAAGGGCTAAGGTTAGTAGGATGTTAGGAGGGTTTGACATTTAGTTTTGGATATTATTTTTATTTTCAGGTTCAAACCTTTTCAATTTAATTCACATTTGAAGTGATTCACTGGTGGTTTCATGAAATTTAGCTTCTGATTGTGGTGTAGGTGTTTTTTTGTGTGTGTGTGTCTTTTTTTTTTTTTTTTTTTTTTGTACCAGGCATTGAACTCATGGTCTCGTGCTTGCTAGGCAGGCACTTGTGCTGCTGAGCTACATCCCCCACCCCAGAAGAAGTATTTGCTATCTGTTCAGGATTCAGCAATATTTCTTTTTACTATGATTAGGATTTATTGTTTAAATTCAAAAATTTGTATTGAAATTGGTTTTCCTAACGAATGTGGTAGCCAAAAAGCTAGTAGCCACATTTCAACATGTGATGTTACGTTTATTGCCTCCTGGAGACTAACACTGCTAATGTTCAGTTGTCTAGAAGTGGATTTTAAATATTAGCCAATCCTCTCTTTTGAGATTCTGGATAGTGAACACTATTAGAAAAACAAACTTCCCAGTAAATGAGTTGTTGGATATGCACAACCTCTTTTGCTCAATAAACACATTTTGGAACATTGATTATGGCTCACAAATGCTGCCCTAAATGAAACAGTGGAGGTACCTTGGTGGAGGTAGAGACCATGTTCCTGGATTGAAGGTCCAGGCCTCCCTCTGGCCATCTGTGTGCACCTGAACAAACTGTCTCGCATCCCGAGGAGCTTTGGTTCACTCACATTTAATCAGGGCATAATCTAAATATACGGCCTCTATACATTTAAGGGTTATTGTGAACTCATAACAGAAACTGCATCCTATTCAACATGCAGCCACATCATTGCGACAGGTGATCTGTAGTTGTTTAATAAAAATATAATGGTAAATGACTACATAGTCACACTGCAGATTGTGAAGTGATCTACACATACATGATAGAATTGCATAAAATATTTCACGTTGTAAGTTCTTCCGCTTTTTCTTCTCTTATTCCTCCTCCTTCTTCTCCTTAACTTGCTTCATTTATTTTTCATTCTCTTTTTCCCTTTTTGCTCCTTCTTGTTATCATAGAGAGTAAAAAAGGTTTGTTGTTGTTGTTGTTGTTGTTGTTTTGGTTTCAGAAAAGCCTGAGGATCTGTTCTCTGACATCTGGCGTGAGAGTCACTCCCAGCCAGTATAACTCATTGATGTGACTCTCTTAATGATTCATTCACTCCTGCATTCCATTCACCAGACATTTCTGAGCATCTGAGTTGTACAGTTGATTCCATGGTTGATGATAAGAGACCAAGATGCAGCTCTTATCTCTGAACATGTTTGTTTTGGAAAAAAGTACAGGAGACCCACTTAGCTTGGGTAATGTACCATGGCTAAGCTGTTTAGCCCTATTAAGAAAATGTGAAATAAGATTCCTTCCCCAATTCACTTGTCCTAAACTAGTAAGAAATTAGGAGAAGGGAGTAAATATTCTATTTCCATGGAAAGAACTGATCAGAAAAGCAAGAGATATGCATGGTAATGACCTAGGTGGTGGAATATCATCATCCCTGTGAGCGGGGCTGGGGTGGGGCCTGCCAGCACAGTGACTGCGTACCAGGGAGAGGGACAGAGTAAACATTTGGAGCTGTTCTTTTCATAAGACACTGTGATATGATTGAACATTTGCGAAACATTGGTGGTATGTTGGAAGTAAAGAAACTTTCTTTGTTTTGTTTTTTCCAAATATCTTCATCCATACAAAGATACAAATCCACAAATGCTATCAGAAGTTCTAAAAGTTTTATACTGGCTTTAGAGTCCAGTACCATCTCTCCACAATGAATGTAATCATTATGTGTTGCAATCATGAACTAAAAAAAATGAAAATGGGGAAAGGAATCTAGAATGAGAGAGAGGAAAGAGGGAAGGAAAGGAGAATAAGAAAATTAAGATAGTGTCTCCTGGACTCTAAAGCCCAAGCATTTCATCATCGCCCTTACACATTACTCAGTTTTTCACCACTGTAAAGCAATTCCTGGCATAGGCTGCATGTAAAGAAACAGAGGATTATTTAGCTCATGGTTTTTGAGGTTCTATCATCAGTTCAGTTCTGTTGAGGTCCTACAGTGAATGGCTGATGGCAGATAGCAAAAGAAGTGCATGTTGGGAGAGATAGTTGTATCTGGAGCCAGGAAACAGAGAGAGCTGAGTAGGGCAGACTTGCTTATTTAAAACAGGGAGATAGTTCTTTTACAAATGGGACAGGGACCAAGAAACTGAGCAAGATGGGCAGCTAAAATGATTTAAGATGTGTCAGGCCCAGGTTCTAAGAGATGGGGCTACAAGTCACATCCCCGTACTCCACTCCAGGCCCCTGTGCCTGTCCCGTATGGGAAGCCCTCTCAACTGCTCGCTTCCTTGATACCCAGGTTGTATTCTCTTCTTCTGACAGAGCCTACTGAGTTCTAGCTATTCACATGCAGACTAGTTTCAGTGGTGCTGAGGCGCTAGATATGAACCTCTCCCATGCCACCCTTAGTCACGTGCCTGTCACTGAACACAATATCTGACACCCACAACATAAAGGATGGGAGGCTTATTTTTGCTCGTGGCTTTAGTCCATGGTCAGCTGGCTCCAGGGCAGAAACAGGATGGCAGAGGAGCACAGCAGAGGACAAAGGTGCTCAAGCCAGGGCATCTCAGAAGCAGAGAGCCAAGGGAGGAGCCACAGAGGGAGCTAGACACTTCTAGGCCACGCCCCCACGATCCACTTCAACCAGGCCCCACCCTCTAACAGCACATTCAGCTGTGAACTGATCAGTGCGTGAATCCGCTGATGAATATAAAGCCCCATGACCCAGTCACCTTCCACACATCTGAGGATTTGAGGGGGGGTGCATTTTAGATCTAAACCAGAGCACACACCTAATATAGTGGATGTCACAAGTGTTATAGTTGCCTGATACTTGCTTCTACTCACCAAGCTCTTCAACTCCAGTGGCTGGGCAGATATAAAATAAGTAGCTGAGAGGAATGTGGGTTGTGCTGTATTTTACTCCTGAGTGAGATACGAACAGGGAATTTCAGACTCCTGTATTGATTTTGCTTAATTCCATAATCAAGTATTTGAAATGCCAGCTGTTGAAGACATCAGGGGAGGAAGAACACAGCCCCTACTTCCACGAGCCTCCAAGGTTGACTCTGGATTAGACCAAGTGAACTAATGCAAAAGGTTTGCAATTTGCATGTTCAAATTGTTCATAAGTGATTGTACCATCAGAAAATACTGTCATTCATGGAAGCAAAACACTTTGGGAGTATTTTGCACATAGAGAACACATCTTATTGTCTATGTGCAACCCAGAACAGATGACATGCTAAGTGCCAGCTAACTCCAAGGAAGGAGATTCACTGATAACTGAAAAGTCACTGGCATCGTATCTGTTTGAGGGACATAAGTATTTTAAGGTTCTAAAGTATTTTTTGAAAAGCTTTTAGGAGCTATGTAGTGAAGATTTGGTGATGCAGCCCTAAGTCACATGCATGACCTTTGTTTCTTGCCTAAGAGGACTGCACAGCTACAGCTGATGGGGTCAGGGGATGTGATGACCAAAAAGAAAGCTGATCTCTTTTTGGAGTCCTGTGGGACTGTGGCTTTTGGAGAAGGAGTGAGTCGATGTCCTTCTCTGGAAAAAAAAAACTCTCCAGAACCACTCATGGAGCTCTGGAAAATCTTCCGAAGGAGCCAAATCTGAAGAGACCAGGGTGGGTATGGGCTTCCCATTCCAAGGAAACCATTTTTGTCCTTCTGACTCCTTAATGCTGGACCAATGGTCAATTTCAGACTTGATTTTCTCCCTGTTTTGAGACAAGATGCTTATTTCTCCCTCTCTGAAGCCGTGGTGGGGCTGTTTCTCTGACAGTGCCCTCTCTCTGCAGTGAAATGAGGAGGCTTTCCCCTCTGAGCCCATGCTGGGAGCTCCCTTGGTTTCCCTCTTGAATGCAGGAGGTGAGACAGGAGACTCCACAAGTGGGGAGCAGCCTCTGCCTTCCCTAGCTGCTCCATGAACAACTGCCTGCCCTGCAGCCTGGCTCCAATGAGACA
Source organism: Dasyprocta punctata (assembly GCA_004363535.1). Classification (NCBI taxonomy): domain Eukaryota; kingdom Metazoa; phylum Chordata; class Mammalia; order Rodentia; family Dasyproctidae; genus Dasyprocta; species Dasyprocta punctata. The sequence continues at coordinate 79,263 of RJWM01000819.1, read as the reverse complement.
GATTTTGATGGTGTTACGAAGGGAATGCTTTGCAGAACTCTTAGAGAAGCTGAAGAAAGCCGGTAAGAGGCCCAGGGGAGATCCTCTGCCTGTGGGGTTTGTGTAGAAGAGGAGCAGGGCAGGAACCAAGGATTCCTTGATGGTAGACAGAAGTGGGCCCAGCTAGCCCAGCACCCTCATTTGACCTATGAGGTTCCTGGGGTAGGTATGGGACCTTATGTGACACTGAGTGATGGAAATGGTAGAAAAACAAATTTCTATTTACTGTTCTTTTAACTAGGCTGCTACTCTACAATGGGCCAGGTACCCCATGGGATAAAGAACTACCTTTCATTGTTAATATGTGGAATGCTACCCATAGAAGTGTCCATAGCCCTGCTGTTCAACAGAAGTGTATGAAATATATCGAATTTTAACATATTTGCAGATCACATTAAAAAATAAAAAGAAATAAGTGAAGTTAGATTTAATGAATTTTACTTAACTCAGTGGATTCAAAAAATATTGTCATTTTGGTATTTAATGAGAATTCAATATAAAAATCATTAATGAAATATTTTGCATTCTGTGACCTTGAAGCCCAAGGTGTTTTTTGTACTAAGAGCATCTCTCAATTCAGACTAGTCACATGTCAAATGCTTAATAGCTCTTGTCTTATGCTAGAAGCGACTTGAGACAAGATCACTTTACCTTGAAAATGAATTTAACTGTTATTATTCAACAAACACTGTCTCTATTAAGCATCTTCTTTGTTTAAGTACCACACTAAACACTTGAACAATGATAACTAAGCTGGGACTTAACAATGTCTTAATGACTGGGGACAAGGAACTCTACTTTGGATAGAGCTAGCATGTGATCTTTTTTCTCAATTTTTTGTTACTGATGATAAAAGTGATAACTATTAACTTATTCATTAAGTGGACATAGAAATTCATACTTGATCAAAATTAGCTTCTCCCTTTCCTGGCACAGATGTCTGCTGTCTTGGTTACTTTTCTCTCATTGCTGAGACAGAATGCCTGATGCCCAAAATTAGGGGAAGAAAGGTTTATTTCTTAAAGTTCTTGGAGGTTTCAGTCCATACTCAGCTGGCGGCAAGGCAGGGTGGTGTGGTGGGGCAGCCATTCATGGTGGCTGCATAACAGCCAAGCACAAACCCGCAAAAGAGGGAGGACACACCTTCCTCCCGCTCTTACACTGTATGTCAGCTCCACCCCTGGGCGGGTGCAGCACTCACATCACCAATCCCAGTGCTAGACAGCAAACCAATCATGAACACCAGACTCAGCCGTGTCCATGTCATGATTACATGAGACTTGGCGGACCACAGGACCATACCCATAACATATAGCTTGGGTCCTCATAATCCTCATTGACCCTAGCCTATTGGTCCAGTTTCAATCAGTCACCACCTATCTCCCGCATCTCTGCTCCAGTGGCCTGAGTGTTTGTTCATGCATTGCCACTGGGAAACTGGGTGACTGCAGAAATGGTTGTGCTAGAATGCTGGAGTGGTGCTAACACAGGAAAATGAGAGGTGAACTTGTCCAGAGGATAAGGCAAGGTGTTTAGTCATTATGATAGAAGTAACTGAATTGGAAGTATAAGCCTGACAAGAAGCATCAGACCTAGAGGCACTTTCCTTATGGAGAAGTGAAAGTTAAACCAGTGGAAGTTAATGAGGCAACAGAGGGAAAGTAGGAGAGATGTTCAAGTGGGCCAGGGCTTAACTGTAGAGAACACACACATCTACAGGGAGAAATAGCCCCCAATTCAACTCCATGTTCCACTATTTGAGTACTTTTCATGTGGAAGGCCTGTGTTAGATAGGGCCGTCAAAAGACAGAACCTTTGCTCTAAAATTCAGTAGAAAGATCAAGACATCTCAGAGGTGGAAGAAAGTCCAAAGGCCACTTAATATTCAGCACATTGGCTGCATGGTTCCAAGGTGATCCTGGCAAGGGAGGTCCTGCCAGCAGCCCTTCCCGTTCTGAGAAAGCACTAAATCAGAGTCCTCTCAACCCTCAAAGACTGAAGACAGGCACCTCCCCACTTAGTGCTGCATTTACACACAGTGCGGGGTGCATTGTCATCACCTTGCCATTGGGCCACTGGGTTCTGAGAGCTCCCTATGTCAATGTCCATCTTAGAGTACACACCTGGCTTTTGGTCTGGTCTGGTCTGGTCTGGTCTGGTCAGCTAAGAAAACAGGAAGACTGCCTGGAATTCAGTATATGGTTTGGGAGAGGCATAGACTCCACTAGATGCTTTATGACAGCAATTATGTTTTATTAATCAAAGCAATGATGCTTTATTAATTAATTATTATCTCATTAATCAAGGAGAAGAGTGAGCTACTTCCTTGATCTGTAACCCAAACTTCTCTTATCATACTCAAACTTTACTGGCAAATTTTTCCTGTTAAACTCATGACCATTTTACATGTTGTATTTTATTTTATCATGATTAGAACACGTTGTTGGTTAAAGGCACAATGCTGCGCATCGGATCTCTGGAGCTTATTCATCTTGCTTGACAGAAAAATTATGGTTGGTTTGTAGCATTAAATTTCCCCTTCCCCTTGTTCCCAGAAACCTCCATTCCACTCTTTGGTGAATTTAGCTTTTTCTTAGTTTTTTGTCCCCAAGATCCATTTGTGTTACAATATATTGCAGAATTCCTCTTATTCCATCGTATGCATACTCCACATTTTCTCTATTGGCTCATCTGTTTACAGATGTTCATGTTGTTTCCATGCCATGGCTACTGTGGAGAATTCTGTGGAGAAGTGCTGACATCTCTTTAATACTCTAATTTTAGTTCTTTTGGATAAATATCAATAATGGGATTGCTGAATCATAATAAAATACTATAGCTGCCTTTTAATTTTTCAAGGAATCACCTTACTATTTCTTATAGTGTCTATACTACTTAGGATTTTTAACCAGCAGTGAGTAAGTTTTTAAGTTCTTCACATCCTCGCCAATGTTTGTAGTCTTTTGTCTCTTCAACAAACGGTCCTAGAAAGCTGGATATCTACATGCAAAAGAATAAAATGGGATCCTTTTCTTACACTGTAAACAAAATCAACTCAAAAAGGACTACAGACTTAAACAGCAGAACTGAAGTTGTAAAATGCCTAGAAGAAACTATATGATAAAATGTTCATGACATTAGCCCTAGCAAAAATTTCATGGATATGACACCAAAAGCACAGGCAATGAAACAAACAAATGGTATTATATCAAGCTGAAAATCTTTTGCATAACAAAGATAATAATCAGAACAGTGCAAAAGCAGCCTACAGAATGGGAGAAAAGATTTGCAAACCACGTATCTGATAAAGGTCTAATCTGCAAAATATGTAAGAAGCTCCTGCAACTCAGTAGTAAAACAGTAATAACCTGATAAAACATGGGCAGAGGACTTGAGCAGACGTTTTTCCAAAGAAGGTATATGAACTGTTGACGATTCTATAGAAAATGATGAACATCGTTGATCATTAGAGAAATGCAAATCAAAACCATGAGGAAACCTCACAATCATCAGGTTGATACTATAAAAAAAAAATCAAACGACATTCTGCCATTGTTCATAGCCATGACCCCCTCTCCATGTACTAAATCTGGATGTGTTTAGGAAGATGGAAGATGTGAAGATTTTCCAGTTGGTTCGTTGCTCCATCTGTTGGATTCTCATTGTCTTTGTTGTACAATATACTGCTTTAGGTAAAGTCCTCAGCTTCACAGCATCCCAAAAATGTGAATATCATGCCATCAGAGTCCTTATCTGAGACACTATTAAATTTTAATATGGGCTGCTAAGTGCAAGATCCTGAGTTAGATTCCCAGTACCAAAATAAATAAATGAATAAATATTAATATAATGGCATTCAAATACACTTCCAGAGCATCTTAAAAGCCAAATAGAGGAGCAAAGCTGTGAATATTGGGCATAACATTTTTAAAGGAAGACTGAGGTGGTTGGCAATGCCAAAAACACAGGGAGGTCAAACTGAGAGGCTGCTAGATGGTTCAAAAGGTAATTTCATAAAGAAAGGTGGAACTAAAACCAGACTGTAAAAGCTAAAGGCAAGAGCAAGTGAAAGTAAGTAACGGTCACCCTAATAAAACAAAGAGTCCCCAAATGTGATCTCACTCCATTAACTCCACCTGCCAGCCATGGGTGAGAATAGGCTTCAGAAAAAAATAATTCTTTAAACGATTCAAAGTCTTTGAAAGAATTTCCACTGAATTCAAAGTGCTTCCCAGTAATATAAGTGGAGTTGCTTTTCATCATCAGTTTTGTCCTTGTTACAATGGAACTATTCAAAAGAGAAATGAAAGGGACAAGGGGGGCAAGGTAAACTCAATTTTCTTCACACTGGATGGGTGTTCTCAAAGGGATTCCGTTCTTTTGTAAAAGAAGAGCAAACATTTTCAGAAGCTAATTTCTTATTTGCTTGCTTGCTGTTATTCAGCTAACTCATAGTTTTTTATCCACAGGGAAAAAAGCCACAAAACAAAGAACAGGAAATTTTACTATGCTGCAGGAACTGTCGAAATAGTGGTTCAGGCAAGAAACTACATATTCACCCTAACCACAACTCTGGGCTTGCATCTTCATTTCCTTTGTAGAATGATTGGTCAGAAAAGAACTGGGCTTTAAATATCACCCCTTCCAACAAATGAAAGAAAATAGGTTGGTTACTAAAACAGCACATGAGACTATGTCTTTAGAGAAGAACTCTGTATCTTGTCTCTCATTTAATTGTTGTAGCCCAGAGGGGTCATATGTTTATTCCCCTTATATCATAGATGAGAAAATGAGGGATGGGACTGGCAAGTGAAAGAGCTAAATGGTGGACAGCAGAGCCCCAGAAAAATGTCATGTAGTCTATCTGTACATGTCACATCGCCTAAGTGTAGAAAATCCTCCCTAAGTATCTAGCAAATGAATTAATGAAGGAATGTCAAGAACAGACAAAGTGTTGGTGAAGCAGAACAATGCTTAAAAATCCTATAATGGTCAAATCTTGGAAGTAGCCTATATGTCCGTCAGTAGATGAAAGGATAAAAAAAAAACATGGTGTTTACACATGGTGTTACTCTGCCGTAAAGAAAGATAAACTTGAGCCACTTGTAGGGAAATGCATGCACCTTGATAGTAAGTGTTAAGTGGAATAAATCAGGCATCTAAGCTTTAATATTGCATGGTTTATCTTATATGAGAAACACAAAGTATAAACAAAAAGCAAAATAAAAGATGGACAATAGGAAGTAGGGTGATACGTCTTTCTCAAATGGGTTTTTTGTTTTGTTTTGCTTTGTTTTTTGTTTTTGGTACCAGGGATCGAGCTCATGACCTTGCACTTGCCAGGCAGGCACTTATGCCACTGAGCTAGACCCCCGGCCCTGTCTTTTTCAAATGGGAAGGGGACCCAGAGATGGAGGGAGGGTGGACGAAGGCAAGGAAAAGGGATGAAAAAAAGAATTGAGTTGTGTTCTGTCCATGCACCATCTCCTCATAAGGAAGGTAAACATTATGTACTGCAAACATGGATAAACATCTGTGTAATTATGGCTTTTGTCTAATAATCAGAGATCACTGATTGCAGGATAGCTTTAGTTTGCATTATTGTTATAATTACTGTTACTACAATGATTTACAGTAATACAAACCCTAGTAGGGTTTTGACTAAACTTATTATCATTTCACAGATGTAATTTCTTTTGGCAATTAGTAGAAGCTATGGAATTTTAATTTTTGTATTTGTCCATGTTTGCCTAAAAGCCATGAATGAGGGTGACAACCACGCTAAATTCATTTCACTGTACAAAACCCACAGCTGTAAAGAAGTGAGCTTGCAAATTCAGATCCTCAGCCAGAGGGTCAGACTGCAGAGTAATAAAAGGAGATGCAACTCCTACTGGCTTTGGGGTGAAGAGGCCAGCAAGGCAGTTTATGAGAGGAAAAGAAAGAGGCACTAAGGCAGACAGAATGGGCCTTCAAGATACCAAGTATCCTTTTTAATCCTTGGATCTGCGTGGCTCCGTGCACTTGAACAGTACATAGTGTCTGATCCTTCCAGAAGGGAAGGTCAGGGAGGCTATGGGTGCCTATTTTTTTCATATATGTTTGAGGATCTGGCTCGAGGGTCCTTCCCTTCTTCTCCTCTGTGTTTAAGGAATTAGAAATATGTCTCTCTGCCCAAGCTCAGAGCTGCTCCCTGCTCAAGGATGATGATCCCAAGCAGACCCATTTCTTGGGGGCACCCACAGATAAGTATAAGCGACTGTCCCACATGTGCGTAGACAACACCTGACACAAAGAAGGGCACCAGAAATGAGAAAATGAGGACGCTGAAAGCCTGGCCTCCCTGCAGCAGTGTGGGATCTAGGAAGTGAGGGGCAGCCCAGGGCTGATCTGTGCCACATGAACCTAAGAAAGCAGAGGACCAGGGAAGGACCCAGGGAAAGGGAGGACTCAGGTTGTGCGGAAACAAGCACATTTCTTCACCAGAAGTATGGGACTTGACAGGATTGAAGCGCAGAGCTATCCATTTCCTTGTGGTGGTTTTGCGCAGCTTAAAATTTGACTTCGGCCTAACCCTAATGAGAAAATTGTCCTAGAGAACTCTTCAGTGGAAAACAAATCATTTGGACATTAAAGGATGCTGGTTACTCTCATGGTTGTGTTGATGATGTTTCCCCAGGGCAAAGCGCTGCTGGGTAAGCTGTTACTGCAGGAAAGACAAGCTTGCAAGTGTTGTACTAACCCAGTTTACACATCCAAATTCATGGTGAACCTTGTTGATTGATAGACATAGTGTTCCCTCCTCCACGGCTTCAGGGTACCCATGGGCAGCCATGGTCCAAAACTATTACTATAGTGCTGCGAGTACCTGAGACATCTCCAGAAAGACAGAATGAGAGGACAGAGAGAGAGAGAGAGAGAGAGAGAGAGAGAGAGAGAGAGAGAGAGACAAAGACACAGAGACAGAGATACAGAGAGACAGAGAGAGTGGGAGGATCAAAGCAATCAGATCTGGAGTGTTGCTCAAAGGCTAATGTGTTAAAGGTTTGGTTTACTATGGGGAGGTGATAGAAACTTAGCAGGTAGGGCTAGTAGGAGAAGATAACTCAAAGACATGCCCTTGAAGGACACGGTGAGACTCTGCCCTTCATTCCTTGCCTTCTGTCCACCATGAGGTGAGCTGCTTTTCTCTGCTGCAAGCTCTGCACCATAATGGTCAGCCTCAGCATGGGTCCAGAAGGGACAGAGCCAAGTTACTATGGACTGAAATTACTGAAATTATGAACCAAAATAAACCCTTTATTCTTTAAATTGATGATCTCAGGTATTTTGTCACAGTGACAGAAAGCTAGCAGAGAGAGGAAGTGATTGTATTCACATGTTTATGATAGTATATTGTTATAACTGTTCTACTTTATTATTAGTTATTGCTATTTGCTTACCTTGCTTAACTTTTAAACTTATTATAGGCATACATATAGGACTAAACATAGTATCCACAGGATTGGTTACTATCTACTGTTTCAGACATGGTCTAGCAGCCTAGGAAAGTGTCTCCCAAGGATAAGATGGGCTACTAGGCAGATTCAAAGGCTTAAGGCATTTTGTCAGAAGCTGACAAAAGTGAATGATCAAAATCAGCCTTCCAGGTTTGGAGGTCTTCCAGAGGGCAGTGAGTTATCATATGATTTCAGAAGCACCAGGAAAGCATCTTTAGTTGAGATTCCTCCCTCCCTAGCACTGACAAAACTTCCACCAAAAGAGTATTTTTTAAGGTCAACAAGGGTCCCTTGGGATGCCACCATTCTTGCTCCCTTCCCCCCGACTTAGAGTCCATGGAGCTGGAGTAGAGGGCTGTGTTCTCCTGGGAGGAGGAGGAGGAGAAGCAATTGGGCAGCATGTTGAACTAGAACCCAAGGATCAGGGTGACAGGAGGAGGGAAGACATCATCACAAAATTTCCTGAAGTCTGCCTTAGGCTGGCACTGGTGTTTAAAATATAACCCTGTGTGATGTCTGATTTTGGGTCCAGTAGTTTCCAGCTCCTTCTGTGAAAGCTCCATGCTGATGTCACACACATCTCAAAATCACCGTCACGCTCTCAGCTGAACTTAGCCTACTCCACATCATTCCACCTCAGTCAATGCTGCTCTGTCTCTCTGCCTCAGAAGTCTCAACTTTGCCTTTAGCTCCCCGCCACATCCTTACCCCTCCATCAAATTAGTCACCTAATCCTGGTTATTCTACCCCAATGGTGAGATTTGGATTTACATCATGCTCCTTTTGCTGCTTGCATTTCTATTGTTACTACTATAATTTGACTCACTACCTCTTGCCTACACAAAAGTAAGAGTCACCCCTGAGTTTCTGTGCTGCTAATCCAACCCACACAATGGCAGCAGAGGGCAGGCATCATAATTCTGATGATGTTCTTCCTGCTAAAAAACTTCTGCTCTCTTCTTGTTGCATAAAATATAAAGCATTGACCCCCTAGGCTGGATGTTAGCCTGCTTCCTATAATGGAGCGAATTGTTTCTGTGCCCCATCTGGCCTCCAAACTCCAGCACTGGAGGCCCAAACCTCAATACCTTCATATGTGCCCATGTTTAGAGACGGGGGATAGGGACGGAGAGAGTTCCTTAAGTGAGAATGAGTCCATTACAATGGTCCTTAACCCAATCTGACTGACGTCCTTATAAGAGGAAACAGAGGGACAGAAAAGATGCACCGGAAGAAAACTGTGGTGAAGACGCACCAAGAAGACAGTCATAGGCAAGCAAAGGACAGAGGCCTTGACCTCAGAGTTCCAGACTCCAGGACTGTGAGAAAATAAATCTTTTATTTAAGCCACCTGGTCTGCAGTATTAGTTACAGGAGCCTAAAACAAACAAACAAACAAACAAAGCAAAGCAAAATACTTGCCAGTTAACCCCTACCTACATGTTTTGACATTCTGGTACTTTCCCTCCGCTACCCATAAACTCTAGCCTTGGCCACAGTGGTTCACATGCGATCTATGACCTCTGACCTTCTATCTTCACTGTGATAACCACTTGGCACGGACCACCTTCCCCTCCATGTTTGGCTGAGGATCCAGCTTACATCCTGCACTCATAAAGAAGATTGGATAGGCCATCCTAGGTGCAAGGATCTCTCTGTGTCCTCTACTAGTACTCCCTTCCCAAATCCACCCTCCTCTCCTCTTCTCCTCCATGTTACTGGAAGGTGAGCAGGAAGTGTCTAGAAAAGTGTGTTTCTCAGTCTTTCTCTAGGCTTAGGGTCTCTTAGCACATCTGGCCAATGAGATGTCAGTGGAAATTGTTTGATGGAATTCAGGAAGAAAGTTCCCCAAATGGGTTGTAAATGCTGCTGGTATGTCCTTATCTGCCTTTGTGTGTGTTCCTCCTTCTTTCTTCTTTCTCCCGGGGGAATACACACACACACACACACACACACACACACACACACACACAGTGGCCAGAGTAGCTACCTTGAAACCACACGGGATCATCAAGATTGAGGCAGATCTTGAGGTGAAGAGTACATTAATCAGCTTACTTAATCATTTCATAATGCGTACAGTCATGCCCTACATAATGATATTTTGGTCACTAATGGATCTCATGTATTATGATTGCTCCATAGTATTATAAGGGAGCTGAAAATTTTTATTGCCTGGTGTAGTCACTGTGACAACACTTCACATGTTTGCAATGATGCTATGTCAACAAACCTTCTGCTCTACCAGTTATATAAAAGTATAACTCATACAATTATGTATGCAATTCTTGATGAATAACCCTATTTCTGGTTTATGCCTTTACTATATCATAGTTTTATCATTATTTTTGAATACATTTTTTCTATTTATTTAGAAAGCTTACTCTAAAACAGTCTGCTGCATGATGCCTGTTAACAACCTCACACATCTGGTACTGGCTGTGTTTTGTGATTTCAGTAAGAGGCCACATCGAGTGATCAGCCCATCCCATCTAGGTTTGTTTGTAAGTGTACTCTGATGTTTGCACGATGATGAAAATGTCTAACAGTGCAGTACTCAGAACACATGACCATCAGTAAGCAGCGCACATCTGTATACACACGAAAACACCATGCTGTGTGTCACAAATATATACAATTTTATTCGTTGATTCTTCTTTACTAAAACTGAAGAGAAATTATGGTCAAAGAAATTTGACCCTACTTTCTTCAAAGCCTTGAAGAAATACCTGACACCACAGACTTCTGGAATTCTTGAAATATGAGAAAAACAAAGTCCTTATTTGTTAAGCCACTTTCTACCAGAAATATCTTTATTGTTGAAGAAGTGTAATTCCTTGCAGATGTACAAAGTTCTGGTTCCTGAGGGTCACTTTTGGCCACCTCCAAGATCTTTGCATGTGTGCACCATCCTGTTTGTTGGGGGCCAGGATGTGTACCTCCTGTCACTTACAGCTCTTGGAAAGTGTTCAGCAAATAATTGTGGAATTTTCTAAGCCTTTGTCAATCTTAGTTAAGGCAGAGTCCCATCTTAGCCACGTAGTCTCCGACATGTGCTTCGTTCAGCTACACATTATAAGAAAGTGAAAACATGGTGTAAAGATGTGGTTAAAGGTAAAACCTAGGCCCCATTTACATGTTACTGTGATACCCAGATGAAGATATTCCAGTTGGGCCATTCGGGTCCAAGTCTGCATGCAACAGATACACCTCCAGTTCCTGCCATGTTGCACACGGCGTTGGGGTGAGAGATCAATGAAGATATCATTTCCATGGAAATGAGACACATTTGGAATATAATGTGAAATGGGCTGTCACCTTTTGGATTAGTCTGCTAGAGCTGCCCCTCACCACTGACTAGATGTAAAACCAGAGATTAGGCGATGTAAACATCATAAATGTCTTGCAGATCTGGACACTGGAAGACCAAGATCAAGGTGTCAGCAAGGCTTCTCACGGAGCCTCTTTCCTGGCCTTGCAGAGTGCTGCCTGCTTCCTGTGCCCATGTGGTCTTTGCTCTTCGTGGTCTTTTCTCCATCCTGCGTCCCTGGTGCAGAGAGGCTTCTTCTAATAGTACCTCAGTCAGATTGAATTAGAGCTCTACCCTAATGACCTTAAATTCAGTCACCTCTTCAAATATCATAACTTCAAATAAGATCACATTTGGAGGTACTGGAGCTAGAATCTCAACATAAGAGTTTGGAGTGGTGGTGCATAACTCCTAAATATCTTCCTGTGTGGCTCACATATATTGTGTATGTATACTCATTAATATGGAACATGATTAGAGCTCAAGTGACGTTAACTTTCTCATCTCAGATTCCCACTGTAGAGGTACAGAGATGAGATCCAGCTGCGTTTCAGTGGCCAAGTTGGATCTGGAACCAATGAATTCCCCCCATCCAGCATTTCATGAAGAAATGAAGATGCAAAGATAGGTAGGGGTCACTCGATCGAAATGAAAATGAGATAGTTCGTCTTCATTTGACGTCTAAGCCTGTATCTCCTAACCTGTTTTCTCAACCGTTATCAGTTGGTGGGCTGTTGATTGGCATTTATAATATAAAGTTTTTATGGTCAAATGAGTAGCAAATGAAAAGAAAAAAAAGTGAGAAAGATACAGTGAGAGGGAAGAGGAGAGAAAAAACAAATTTGTGTCTGGTTCTTATTCAAACTTAGTGAGACCATAGAAAAACATATCCCACAGATAAAATACTTGATTTTTCAGGGGCAGCCCCTGACTAAAATAGCTGTGTAGGTGGCATTTACACCTGTGATTCCTGTTTTATAAGAGAAATAAATTTGCCTGTTATGTGAGAAATGGTGGAAAGTGAGCAGTTTTTACTGTATGCCGAGACCTCATCTTGAAGCCACCAAGGATAATGCCCATGCAGCTTTGGAGTGGAGAGACGGAGCCAGGGCGGTGCTCTCCTGATGAACTGGCTGGGATCTCTCTGCGCTCCATGGGGTGCTGGTGGGGCTGGGATGGTTCATTAAGTGTGAGGTCAGGAGAGGCAGGGCTGCCTCCAATAACATGGCACAAATGCACCTTGTCTGGGTGAAGCTGAAATTCCATATACAACGTGCCTCTTGTTGGCTATTTGGAGAAATGTGAGTCCAACAACATTTATGCAAGCCTCCTTATTTTTGCCTTGAAGACAACCGTCACCTTGGTTTTAGGGCTTGTCCCAATGCCATCAGATTAAAAAAAATTAGATTTTCAAAATCTGTTTTCCAAAACACTGTTTGCTTATCCCACCTACATGTGACTGACTGAAAGTTACAGAACTTAGCAAGAATAAATACTCTGACATTTTTCTCTAAGAATCCTAAAATAAACACGTTGCATACTGACTGAGTTTATATGAGGATTTTAAATATTTTAATATTCAAACTTAAACTATCTGATTTTAATGGTTAGAATTCCAAATAACTGTGCATGAAAGTCACATTTGTCTGCCTCTACAGGCAAAAAGTCATAGAACACTGTGAGGGTGGATATTACATATTTTTATAAGGTCAATGCTGCAGTCATACAGAAGCATGCACAAAGAAAGTGCCAGATACAAAGGGTGACCAGCAGTCTTGGCTCCTAGGAGACTGAGGCATTGTGCTAACATCAGGATGAGTTAGTCATCCTCATTAGAGTGAGGGAGTCAATGATAAAGAAAATATAGTCAAATAGCAGCCTAATAGCAGCTTGGGAGAAGTACTTTCTCTCCTTTCATGTAGGAGCACAGAAGAGTCTATTCACTTAACAAATTGAAAGTGTGTTTCACTTCAATATAAATGACTCTTCAGTTTTGTTTTGTTTTTAAAGTTGTATTCCAGATGTGTTTGGTTGTGAGTAAATATTGGGGTGGTATTTTTTATAAAAAATAGAATAAATTTAGTAGTTTAGGTAAAATGGGAAAAAAGAGACAACAAAAGAAAGGAGATGGAGGAAGAGAAATGGGAGAAGGACAAAAAAAGACAGAGACACAGACAGGCAAGCCTTGCTTTGGTGGCCAGAGTTTATGGAATCCGGTTGTCATGGCTTGTATCGAGATGCCCTCCCAAAAAACCTCATGTGCTCACAGGTAAACCTTTCTGGAAGTGATTGGATCAAGGATGTGATGCTAGAATTGAGTATGTGGTGCTGGAATTAAAGATGCATGATTAGTAAATTACTCCACTGATTGGATAGGCACAATTCAAGATGTGAATAATGGGAAGGCCAACCCTGGGTGTGGGTGGTACCACCCAAAATGGGGGCAGCCTGGTAGGAGTAAAAGCAAGGGGCAGGTTGCTGCTTGCTGCTTTGCTGTCTCCTGCCTGCTTTCCATGGACTGTTTCTCCTCTGTGATCCCCCTCTGCCATGCCACCTTGGCTGGGAGTCAGCCAACTATGGACTGAAACCTCTACAAACTGTGAGCTGAAATAAACATTTTTTTCTTTACCTTTGGGTGTTGAGTATTTTGTCTCAGCAATGAGAAAAGTAACCAAGACTCTTGTTTAGAATTTTACTCCATATACCTTCGTTTACTCCGTATCAGCATCAAGGAAAAATTCAGAGTTGTTAGACTCTATAAAACCCATACTGTGGTAGAAACAAAATCAAAGTATAGTTTGCCACATCTGCAACCATCTGCATTGTGTAAGACCCAAATGTTTTCTGCTTTGTCTCAAATTTCAATTAACTTCAGCCACATTGGGGGCATTCAATAAATGTTAGCTAGATGAGTGGTTAAGAATGAATCTTGTGATTGTATAATTGCTGCCTACCTCATGATAGGAGTTACAAACTTAACTTCACAGAACTTAAGATTTACTGAAATAGTTATTTCTTGCCTACACTTAACAGTGAATTTGTTTTAATTCATGTACATGTTACAAAGTTTTCTTTGTTTTGGTAATGGGAGTTGAACTCAGGACTTGCATTTGCCTGGCAGGCGCTATGCCACTGAGCTATATCTCCAGCCCAGGTCTTCTTTTTATTGCATCTGATTTCCTTAGAATTATGTAGGTTTATTCCTTAAATTTTTCTGAAAGCACATGCAGTCTGTAGAATAATGATGCTGATGGTGTTAGTATGCTCCATGTCACTCATGGGTCTGCACAGGAGAAACAGCTCTGTTCCCAGACGCATAAATCTGTTTCAGGTGTCTGCTTGTCCACAGAAACCACAGTGCATGCGCTACAGGTCCAAGGCTGCCTAAGGGGTGCAACTCACAAAACTATTGTTATGTACAGATTTGGCTTGGGAGCCACAGTGTAGGAACAGCACTGGCCTGTGGCTCACAGTAGTGACCCTGTGTCCGGTGCCCATTCTACCAGTCAACCTCCTCTACTTCCGCCTTCATCTCCACTTCTGCAAGCTTCTGTTTCAATTCATGCTGCCCCGTGCCTGAAGACAATTATCCTGTTTGCCTCTCCCAGGGCTGGGGAGCTGCCCCTTGTTCACTGTGTGCCTGGCTCCTTTGCCATCTGGCTTGGGGTGGCATCAGCGAAGGGAGGGAGAGAGGGAAATTGAGAAAGGAGAGGAGAGGGTCCCCCATGCTTCCTCCAGCTCCCTCCTGGAGCTCTTGCTGTGGCTGCGTCCGATCCCAGATCCTCCTGCGCACCCCTCCTCAGGGGTCCAGGTCACACGGGGCTTGGGTGGCACAGTCTCCACGCTTCGCCTTTTCAGCCCTTGTGGAAGCTTCAGTGGCCTCTGAGGCTTCAACGTTCCTGTTGAGCTTTTCAACTATGTCCACCTCTAGAGCAGCCTCCTTTCAGTCCCTACCTGTGATCCACCCGGAATGACTTCCATCTCTGGTGAGACCTTGACAGATGTGTCTGCAAAGTCAGACTCTACTGTGAGCCCAGGAAATACTTTTCTTTCTTTGTTCTCTATTATTGCTCTCACTCACGACATAATACAGGTAATATAACACTTAACATCTTAACTGCTTTTAAACGTACAGTAAAATTAAGTACCTGACAATGTTATATGATCATTACTGCTGTTCATCTCTGGAACTCTTTGATCTCCCCAAAATGAAAGTCTGCACTGCTAAACACTAACTCCCCTTCCCCGAACTCCTGGTAGCTATTGCTGTACATGCTGTCTCTATGAATTTGACTATTCTAGAACCTTGGATATGTGTAATCGCATAGTCTCTTTCTAAATCAGCGTGGTCTCAGTGCAACTTGATCAGGGCTCTAATGGGTTAGGTATGGCTGCAGTTCTAGAAAGTATCCACTGACAGTTAATGGGCTGTCTTCAAAGAGCATTTGGTGGGGGGAGTCTAGGGGTTGAAGCCAGGGCCTTCTTACTGAGCTATATCTCCAGCTCTTTTTAAATTTTTTATTTTGAAACAGAGTCTCACTAAATCACTAGATTGGCCAGACTGGGCTCAGACTTGCAATCCTCCTGCCTCAGCCTCCCAGAAAAGCTGGAATTACAGGTCTGAACCACCACACCCAGATTCTCCTTCTTAATACTGTCAAGTTGATAATGATCTGATTTGTCTACTATTCCCAAGCACTAGATAAGATGGTCAGGAGGTAGTCAGAAGACTTGGTTCCTAATGTTGGCTGTGCCATTTACCTATGTTACCTGAAGCAAGTCACTAAATTTCTGTAACTCTGGTTCTTTCATCTGAATGATTGCATAACTGATCACTCTGTTCTCTAGACCTTCTAACTGAGACATCCTACATAGTTCAGCTGCTGTCCAGTTCCAAGGTTCTCAATCTTCAGTGACTGTTCCCCAGCAGAAGTTGATAAAGGTTGCAGGTGTTTTTGGTTACTGTAGCTGGGGTGGGGGCAAAGGTGGGTTTGCTACTAGAAACTGGTAAGTAAAGGTGGGGAATGCTGCCAAACCTTCCTGGAATGCATAGAGCCTCACAACAATGATTTATGCAGCTTCCAATATCAACAGTGTCAAGTTCAAGAAACTCAATTCAGCTTGGTGGTACTGCTACTCAAAAGGAGACACAAAACTCTATTTTTCTGTGTAAGTGTTATTGGGAAAAGTTAGGGCAGGTTCCGTGCTGTGAGCAATGGAAGAGGAACAAGAAGCAAGAATAGAAAGAGTGTGTAGAAAAGCTTTCTCCCCCTTGTTCCATGTGCAATATTAATGCGAATCATCATTTCCCAGTGGGCTCCATTTGCAATGATGCAATAAACTGCGACTGAAGTGCTAGCTGGGAAGACTACACTGCATGGAGAGAGGTCAACTGGACATGGGCTCAGTTCACATCCTCCTTCACACCCCCAGTGGAAAGGTGTGAGTGTGAAATGCCTCTTTTCCTCTGGTGGTCATGCCGTGCATTCTGAGACACTATTTTTTTTTTTTTAAAGAAGTTCAGTGTGCTCCGTTTAACATGGTAGCACCAGTCCTCTGCCTACTTTAAGGGAGACATGCACCGGAGAGATCATTGAGGTCATATTTCATGGGCAGTGGTGAATCTGGGTTCATGCTCGGCCTCGCTAGATCTTGGCTGTAGATTCGATCCGCTGCCCATGTTTCTACCACATGCCTGTGTTCTGTATAAGCTGCACCTCTTCAAAAGAGACTGCTAGGAATCCCACTGGCATAGATTGAGTGAGGTATAAAGTGTAGCAAGTACCTGCTCAGAAAAGCTTGGGTTCCTTCGAAGGGCACAGGTAGTGTACCGTGGCAGTGAGGGGAAGATCTCGGAATTACATCTCACCTCCATGCTGCTTCCTCTCCTCAGTCCCTTGCTTCATTTAAAGCAGGCAGCAGCTGAAAGTTAAGGTTTTTCCTGTCCAATCTGAATAAGTTTCAGGTGAGGGTTATGTAAGACAGTCAGACAAGTTGCACCTAACTGCCTCACTTCACTGCTCCAGTGACCACAAGGACTAATTGCTGTGCTAACAAGAACCAGAATTTATTCCTACTTGCCAGATCAATGGACACGTTCAATTTTCTGCATGCACGGCTCGGTTTGGTACCTGCTTCTCTGCTGCATTCTAAAGAGGCAATGATCTCAGGAAGCCTCCAGGCGGTGACAAGTCCCCCTCCAACAGCTCAGGCAGGGACAGCCCCCAAAGCCTGAGGACAGCCACTTCCACCTCTGTTCACCCCTCTGGCCCCTCTCCTGTGTGCTCTCCCTGTAGAGATTCACATGTTTTCAAGTTCAAAATAAGCATACTGTAGAGGATAAATCCTTCAAGGATGTGTGATGGTACGGTTCTACTCCTCTAGATGACTGAAGGAAAGAGATCTTGCAGGGTGCTTGGGAGGAATAGAAGAGAATGCAACTAGTGTGCAATTTAAAAGCAGACACTTTCTGTCCTTTATAGAGAAGGACTTCAGTTTTGTTTCAGATGGGTGGTCCAACCCTTCCATAGGCAGCATTTTCGGAGCATGGCTTTTGTTTTATTAGATTGATTTAAGGAAAAGCCCTCAGTATTTCATAGTATAGAGATGTTTCTGAAGAAGTACTTGGGGCATTGTCTGTGTTGAAGATTGACTTTTACAGGTGCTCAGTACCAATTCCTGCTCATTGTTGATCCATACTCTTACATAAACATCCATCTTTCAATCATAGCCAGCTGCTAAGATACAAGTGCAAGTAAAATTTCCTAAGGGAGATGACTTGAACAGCCTTCTTAGTGGTGAGTTAAACTGTGTTGATCCTACATGCACATATTCTAGGTGTGTTTGCTGCACTAATAGATTGTGGTCCACAAGAATCAGCTTAAATAAGAGAGGTAAAGTGTGCAGGTTAAGAATATGATGTTTATTCTCATTATTGTGAGCTTCAGGCTTGGCAGGAGTCAAGGGCTAGATATTACTAGAAATTTCTATTTTAAATCTGCTTAAATTCCGTATTGACTTTAATTTTTATTTTTCTTTATTGGTATATGTTTGTGATGCATAATATGTACACTTGTTTTGAGAAATTGTGTATACCCTATCTTAGTCATTTTCGATCCCCTTTTCTCCCACTCCCTCTTCCCTTCACCCCTTCCCCATCTCCAAAATGTTTGTCTAATTTTGCCCTTTATTTATATTTGGTGTTTCTCATATAAAAGAAGCAATACAAAGTTTAACTCTGCATCTGGCTTATTTCACTTAGCATTATGCCCTCAAGATTCATTTCTTTTCCTGCAAATGACACAAATTCATCTTCATTATGGCTGAATAAAATCCTATCGTGTATATATTGCACTTTAACCCTATGTTAATGACAAAATGGAATCAGTCATCTTCACTATTCTACCAATTTCAAGTTTAGTGAAAAAGATTGGGGAAAATAGCTCATTTTTAGTCCAGCAATTGACCAAAGTTTCAGGACTTCAGTTTCAGTGATGTAGTTACTGTCTCTAACCACTCTATGCCCATGGAACTGTTCAGTTTAAAGTCAACAACAAGGAATAAGGTGACCATGTATCTTAGGGCGCTTGAGATGGAGTCTGCTTACACCTGTCATCCGTCTGGGTTAATACCGCTCTGCTGTAGCCATCCTTCTGGATGCATCCTGTTATCCTAGCTTCCAATTATTCACTTTGTTCCATGGTTCCATCCCTGGCTGAGGAGGGCTGATTTGTGTAACTGCTTCAGGTTTCTCTCCTGAGTCACCTGACCTACGGAAAGACTTGTTTCATGATCTTAGAATACTCAAGCTGCCTGTGAGAGGCCCTCGTGTGGAGGCATTGACCCTCCCAGCAACGAGAGGCTCTAAGCAGCTCTAGGTCTCCCTAGCCAGCTGTGTAAGCCGGCTCTGTATCTTAGAGCCCAACCAAGCCTGCAGGGGGCTGCAGCCCCTCCAATATTTGGCTGCGGCCTCATCTGAGCAGTCCTGAGTCAACATCACTTAGCAAAGTCGCTCTCAAATTCTAGAGACAATTCTGCATGAGATAATCAATGTTAGCTGTTGTTGTAAGCAATGAAGCTTTGAGGCAATTTATTATGTAATAATCGGTTACTAAAATCCATCTTTTATGCTCTCGAGTGTCCCACTTTTGAAAATAAATTTTCACCTGACCAGTGACCTTCCTGGTGATGACTCTAGTCTCCAATTCTTAGTCGTTACCTAGGTTTATTTCACTCAGCGTGTCTACAACATTAGATGGGTTGATCATTACCATCTTTGGATTTACTTTTTTAACCAGGCCTTTGGGATAGTGCACTCACTGGTTGTCATGTGGAGGGCTTTGTTTCGTTTTTGCCACACTCTGGTCCTTTCCTTAGCCCTGGTGCTGTAGCTCTCCAGTGCCCTTCGGAAGAAGCCTATCGAACTTTTCTTTTACTTATGAATTCTTAGTTCCTAGTTAATTTAATCTAGTCCCATGAGTTCATAGAAAGAAATTTCTCCATTTGAGTACCAGCCTACATTTCTTCCTGTCTTCCAGCCACATATATTCCACTGCCTGGTCATAATCTCTACTGAATTCTTAACAGGCATTTTGAAATGAACATCTCCATAACCAAAGTTCTGATCTTATTCTTCTTAGGCTTCTCAGTTCTACAAGGACTATGAGCTCTATTTGTCTAGTTACTCAGACTAAAAAACATGGGCTCATCCCTAATACCCTTTCTTCCCCACTTCACATCCAAAACAGCAGCAAATTCTGATCCAATCATATTCTCTAGCCTCATTACTATCACCTTGATCCAAGTTACCTGCATCTTTCACCTGTATTATTCATCTCAAAGAATCATCCCCCAAGAACGTGGGATGGAGAAAGGACACCAGTGGTTACCACTCAGAGCTAATAGAACAGGCACTTCAAATGCAAGTGTGATAAGCCCTTGGAGGGCCCAAACACTTCACCAGGTATCAGGTCGTCAGAGCAGGAATCACGTCTATCTTTTTCACAGTCGTATTCCCCATATGATCCATGCATATGACTGGATTCATGGGTGTTTGCTGAATTTAACAAAAGGTTCTGCATAAAATATTTGAGGATGACCAGAAGTTTATCAAGAAAATAGAAGACTGGAGATGAAGGATATTGACATATGATTATTGAAATCTTATTTTTATCCCCTGACAGATTTGGTCAGGGGTATTGTCTTCACCCATTTTCTGTTGTTAAAGAACACCTGAGACTGAGGAATTTATAAAGAGATTTGATCATGGCTCCCAGCTCTGGAGGCTGGGAAGTCAGACCGCCAGCATCCACTGAACTTTGGCAAGGGGCTCATGCTGCTTCATAACATAGCAGAAGCTAAGTTGGAAGGACAGGTGGGTACGTGCAGAAGAAGCAAACATGAACTACAGCCTGGCTTTATAACAGGCTATCCTCATGGTAACTAACCCCATCCCATGAAAATGGGAGCTCATTCGCTATTGTGAGATTTAAGCCATTCTCATGGGAGGGGCATGAGTATACTCAGAGGGCTCTATCCCGATGACCCAGTAAGCTCCCAGTATCTTCAGCTCCCAACACTACCACCTTGATAAATTGGACAGTTGGATGTACTTTGGGGGGAAAGTTCATGCACACAGGCATACTATGGAGATACATTCACAATGTCCTCTGAATTTAAGGTCCCTTGCTTTGTGGAATCATGCACTGTAAAATTCCCAGCCTGGTGTGAGTCTCCTTTGGGTCTGCCTTGACAATTCAGAGCTAGCATTTTAGCCCCTTATACTAGTTGCCCTGATCCATAAAATCATGTTTTCTTTCTTTCTACGCTGTTGCCATCTCTGGGTTTTGCTGGCAGTAGAAATGGGACTTTCCCACTCCCTTTCCTTACACACTGAAATGTCTGGTGTTTGCTGGTTTAGTAACTGACTCTTAGTACAGGAAATCTGGGAGTCAATGATAAGATCAGATAATTAAGTCACAACTCTCTCAAATAAACTCCTTCTCCTTTTCTAGTATTCTTCCTTTAACTACTGCCAACTGTGTGCCAAGTGATAAAGATAGGGAATTTGTTTGATAACTTTCTTTGAAAAGTAAAAATGAAAGAGCGAACCACAATGCCTCAAAATAATAAATAACCATTTAGTTTAGATTGAAATTTCTCTCTGTTAGTCTATTTGTGTCTCAGACTGAACATTGGTATGTGAGGATGAGTTGTGAATGTGTAGAAAATAAGGGTCTTAAAGTGATTGCCACTAGATGTTACATCAACGAGATTATAATTCATTCAACTGAGGAGCTAGACTTTTGAAGGTCTGTCCAAATCTTGGTGCCTTTGAGGTTTGTCTGTTACTATTCAAAGCTTTGCATATGCTATTGTATATAATGTCATGCAGTAATTTGAAAACGAATACCGTGTTGAAATAAGTCATAACAGTGCCTTGTACCACTGAGCACTACCTTTGTGAAGAGAGGTTACTAAAAAGACCACAATGTGTGACCAGGAACCCACAGACTAGACAGTATGTATAACTGGGCAGAATTGCCCTGCTATTTCCAGAGCCTACTGCTATTTAAATCACTCTTTGGGACCAATCAGGATGCAATTCTTTCCTAATTTATTTCTCATAGCTGTTTCCTTTATTGTGTATAATAGGCTATTTTTCAAGATGGAATTTCTGCTTGAGGTGGCATCTCCATTGAAATACTTTGGAGATCACATTTTCTACTCTTAAATTATAACAACCATTATGATGATCCTGTGTCCTTTCAGAGTTTTTCACAACTATGAAATCATGAGTGACTTTTTACCATTTCTTCCACAGGGTGGCTGGAATAACTGTCTTCATCTTAGGGATATCTGGCATCAAAAATGAGGCTGAGAATTCATAAGATATGAGATGAATGTAAGGCCCAGAAGTATCTCATAAAACCCAGTGCTGTCATTGTTCTAGATTTAGTTCAAAAGATACCAGGCAACGGTATGCAGGTCCAGGCCTCATGGGTGTGGGAGTGAATTCGCTTTTTCTGTACCAAACGTCATTCCAAGCTGAAGGCCCACATTGGGTCTGTCCCACTCACAACAAGGAGAATTCCTGCTTCTTTGTCAGTTAGTGATTTCGCAGATCATGTATTTGCCTCTGGGGCTGAGTGCAGTTACTTCATTCACTTCATTATCGCACCAGCATAAAATATCTAAGGTATTTCTAGGTGATCAGATTATTTGATCTTGGTTGACTCTCTTTAAGTGGACCTTGACTAAACAGAGATGAAGGATTAGCAAAACACTTGATGCTAATTTTTTTCAAGTGGGTTAGAGTTGAATAGCAGTTATTTAAAGTTAATAATATATGAGCAAAGTATGAATAATGTTTAGTTATGTTTTTCACCCTATAGCATTCAGCATGTGGTAAATTAGAGAAAAGATTAATCAAATTTGGAATTTTTCTCTTAGTGCAATCTGTACGATTGAAGAACTTGATGTAACTTGCACACATTTGAAATTGTGGAATTTCCTAGGATGGACTGGATCAATGTCCTCGTGCATAGTTAACTGAGATCCAGATAGTAATGTATGATGACCTCAATCTAACATGTTTCAACTAACACTGCACTTCATGTAATACCCTGAGCGTGTTTACAAGTATTTCCCTAAATTGCTGGCCTCTTTGCAGATGCATATATTGTGAGACACAAAGAACTAGGGCTCTCTTTCTTGTATAGCCCATTACTAATGCATTAAAATGTAGGTATGGCGATGTGTAGGTAAAGCCACATGTGTTGACATACACATTGGTTAAGCATTGGTTAAGCATATAAACTCTAGAGAAATCAGATTTTCTTAACATAAACTGAAAAACATAATGTAGTTCCACTTTACATCCTCTTAAATGATTTGCATATCTTTGTCTCATGCATATATGCCACAGTTTATTTCAACAAGCTCCCATTAATTGACATTTGGGTTGCTTTTGCTGTTTTGTAATTTGCAAACAATGACATTATTAATATCCAGGAAACATATTTGCATATTTGAACAAATATTATTATGGAGTAAATTCTCAGGAATTTCTTCTTCAAAGGGCATGCACATTTAAACTATGATAGGTATTACTAAAAATTTTTCATTTCCGCATTCTTGTCAACTCTGGCTATCAGTATTTTTAATGTTTGTCAACTCGATGTGTTATATTGTTGTTTTGGTTTGCATTTGTTTGATTAGTAAAGAGGGTGAATTTTTTTTCATATATTTACTCATCACTTTTACTTCTTCATTTAAAAAAATACCTATTCATGAGCTTGGTTTGTGATTCCATTATATTGTTTTTTCTCACATTACATTATACCACCTCCTTGTACCTCACTGAAAAAGATCTCTATTTTGTCACATAACGCTTTGCAGTCATTTTCATACTAATCAAGTATTAATTACAGTAAAGTATTTTCTATATCACTCTATTATTAAAGTCACCTTCATTTGATTCTCTGGGTAGCTCCTATACATTTTTATGAGAAATTGTAATGAACGCATTTGTTTTGACATCATTGTGAAGGAGCAAAAATTGCTTAAATATAGAGTAAATGAAGAAATGTAAAGAACGTTTTTATTAAGCATGCCCGGTTGTAGAAATGTCTGTATGGATCAAACCCTTTCTTTCCCCAGAAGATTCTTGAAGACTAAATATTCTCAGAGACCTAAGGTCTTGCACACCTAATGAGCACACTTCAGGTCTGATAGAAAAACCTACAAGTATCAGCTCAAAACACGCCGTGATAATCTGCATCAGGTGTGGGGTGGAATGCAGGAAGAATATTTGTCATTCATACATTCTGGTGCATCATTCATCAATGATATCACGCAGTTCCCCAGAATATTCACTTCTCCATCTTTAAATACATATGATCATACCCAAGCTATAGGGTTATTAAACGAAGTAGAATACATGAAACATGTTTACATAGTAGGTGCTTAACAAATACTCCTCTGCCCAATCCTAAAAACCATCTCACAAAGAATTATATAGAGAACCACTTGACTATGACATGAACATTGAAAACATAAAATCATCAAGTCAATAAACATGATTCAACTTTTTCTTGAAGCCCTCAATTGCGGAAATTTCTCGCTCAATGGTAAATCAATCTAGAATGAGGTTGAAACCACATTCTCTGCAAGATAAGTCACAGCTTATGTGCGTTTTTAATATTTAAAGTTGAAAATGATGTTGGCTGGAGAAAGAGCATGAGGTGTGACAAGCATCAGTGTCCATAAACTATTCAAGTGAAATTAGAGGCTGGGACTGGATCCAGGAGTCTGTGGATATGGCTGATTTCCTATAGATCCACTTGTGTGGGCTTATGTGAGGGCTAGAGGACTGTAAATGTTTTGTGGCAATAGGGAGGAAAATAAAGGCACCAGTGATGAGTTCCTGCTTGTAGTAGGTATTATGTGATAAAAACGACAGCTCATCCTTGGTCTTTTTCCCAAAAAATATAAACCTTGCCTAACCATGAGGAAAATATCAGGCAAATTCCAACTGAGACATTCTACACAATGTTGAACCCATTTCTCTAAATCATGAGTGTCATCAAGACTAGGAAAAAGCTAAGAAATTTTACATCCCAAAGGAGCCCAAAAATATATGATGACTAAGTGTGATATAGTACCCTGGATAGGAATCCTGGAACAAGAAAAGCACATTAAGAAGAAAGGAAGGAAATCTGAGTAATATGGGTAATATACTAATGTATCACCAAAGATTCATTGATGGAAGGATGTGTAATAGGCTAATATAAAATGTGAAGAATAGGGGAAACTGGGCAAGGAGGTGTGTGGGAACTCTTTGTAACATTTTCATAATTTTCTGTAAATCTAAAACTACTCCCAAACTAATTAATAATTAATTAATTTTGAGACAGGATTTCACTATGTAATCCAGGTTGGTCTTGAGTTCACTGGTGATTCTCCTGCCTCCGCCTCCCAAGTACTGGGTCTCCTTCAGTTGCATTCTGTTCGAATTCCACTTACTACCTCAAAAAATTTTTTTCCAATATGCCTGGGAAAACAATGTTTCAAGTAGGTGAAAATCCCCATTTCATATGCACACATTTAATTTTCCTCAAATGTTTCTCAGGTACTAATTTCTTCTCCCCATCTGGATACCCCACTGCTTTTGGGGCTTATGTCAATGAGAGGCACTACTCCAAAAGTACTTACTCACTCGTTGGTAGAATGATGTGATAATTAGGTCTCTGTTAAGCACATTCTGAATTCTATCCCAACTGGAGTCCTTGTCATAAAGCCATGTTTATAGTAGTACAACTACAATACCTAAATCCTAGAAGCAGACTGTACCCCATCAGCAGATGACTGGATAGGGAAAGCGTGGTGTATATACGCAATAGAGTCCTACTCAGCCATAAAGAAGGGAACATTTGTAAAAAAAATGGATGCACATTGAGTCCATAATACTAAGTGAAACAAATCTTACATAGAAGGTTAAATATCACATGGTTTCTTTTGTATGAGAAACTCAAAGCATAAATAATATAAAGATCAAAATAAATGATATGAAACAGAGAGGTAGAGTAGGTGGAGATAGGAAGGAAAACTGCTGAGTTGCTAGTTGCTGAGACATTATACCCAGCACCCACAACTGTAAGAAGGAGAAGGTTATTCTGGATCACAGTTTGTAGGTGGTTTCAGTTCACAGTCATCTGCCTCCACGGTAGCATGGCAGAGGAGCATGGTGGAGGAGAAACAGCTCAAGGCATGGTGACAGGAAGCAGAGAGAGACAGGGAGGAGGGAAAGAGACATGCGCTTCCTGGCCACACCCCGCCGGTCATACTTCATTGCCCAGCATCACATGGACTAATCCACTGATGGGTATCACTCTGCCATGAACCTCCCCAAAACCCCACCTATGAGCACATGAGACTTTGGGGGGACATCTAGATATAAGCCATGACATCAGGCATGGAGCGAGACAGGAAGGAAGGAGGGATAGGGAAGAAAAAAGGATCATAATGTGATATACTTGTATATTTATTATGACTTGCAAACATATATTAACAAAAAAAGGGGGGAAAATATAAAGTAACCCTGATCTATAAGAAAGTCAGTTACTGTCTGAGTGACTGGGCATTGTCCTGTGCTTGCGCGTACAGCAAGCTCTGCTGAGGTTCATGTTCAGACTTGGCAACAAGTTAACCATGGAAGCGAGGTTTAAAGTGAGGGTTGGTGGTGGTGAGGGAGCTCACCCTGGTGGCCTGCAAATTTTGGTTGGGTCTCACACTGTCTTAAATAGAAAACACTGATTCCGCATTTGAAAACAAGCAAGCAAACAAACAAACAAAAGTCTCTTTGCCAGATAATGTGTTAGGAACCTGCCAGGACTGTGTTTTATTTGAATTAATGAACCAAAGCATTTAGCTGACTGAGTAACTGACTAATGTAAATTTGCATGTTCAATTGAATGCATATTCCAAGCCAACTTGGCATGTTCTCCATCTCTACACCCCAGAGTACTGTAGTATTTACAGAGCATTGGAAATATAGAGATGTATCAAGTTCATAGTGCATGTGTACGAACCCAAGATAGCATGCTATAGGACGTGCGAATATGTTAGTGTGACACTGGTTACTAATAAAGTTGACCCAGAGAAAATAAAGGAGTGAAATATCCAATATTTAGAAGTCTTTTCAAATCTATTTTAAATGAAATTGTTGCTTAAGGTTTTCCTTTATGGTGATAATGAAAAAATGGTGGGGTGACAAACGAGCCCTGGCTCTTCAGGTCCTGAGGATGGTGACAGAAGGGACCCAGCAGGCCTGCCCACTCCTGTTGTTAATTAAAGTATTTTTACGCTCTCCAGGGTGTGATGCATGCTGGGTACTGAGCCCCAGAGAGACTTGTGCAGTCTAATGATCACACATTCAAATAAACACAGTTGGGGGCCACCAGGGAACAGAATGGATCACTTCCCCCACCTCATTAAGGCCTGCAACGCTCTGAAATGCCCTGGCTCCATTTCTTATGAATAATAAATATTAGTCAGGTTCCCAGTTGCTCAGTGGTTCGGGTAAGGTGGACACCTCACCCAGCCAAGGCCTCCATGCGGCCGGGAGTGACATTTGCAGTTCAGTGCTTTCTTTCTTGCGTTCACAAAGTGGTTCTTGCCAAAGCAGATTTCCTCAGATCTGTTACACTCCTTTGTCGCCACCATTAGCAGATTTGTCTGTGTGTGGAAGGTGAAATGCTTTCCAAAACTGATTTTGCCTTGTCAGGGGTGAACCTGCATGTGCCAAAATCGTCTTAAGGACCTTGCCGCCACAGAAAAACAGATCACATTATAAATGTTCAGCTTCCTTCCAAACTGCTGAAGTCAACTGAGTGCTTGGAATTTCATCTGAGAAAAAGCAGGAGCAATTTTACTACAGAGAGGTGTTCAGTAAAAATAAATAAATAAATAAATAATCAGTGTAGGAATTAGCACAGATAATGGCAAGAACCTGACATTTTGAGTTGTTTATAGATTTGGACCCCTACTTTAGTTAGAATAACACAACACAACACAGGTTAACAAGCCTTAACTTACACTTGGTTTGATATTACATTTCACACAGTGATAAATGCAATGTGGTTTGCATAATGGAAGCCACATATAATACTGACAACAGTCTATATGAAAGAGAAGACCATTGTTTCGCTACTTGTGTGACCTGGAACTTGTTACTTAGCCTGCCTGGCCGTCGGTTTTCCCATCTGTAAAGTGGAGGTGATGCAGGCAGCTGCAGCATCAGGGCTGTTTGGATATTCAATAAGTTACCACATGTGGAAGGCCCAGAATAGCATACTTGGGAACTGGCATGTAAGAGTTTCTTGATTAAGTCAAACATCTACATATATGTATGTGCTTGTAGTATATATACTAAATGTATATACAGCAATCTTTCTTGTTACCCTGGATTCTGGGTTTCATTAAAGTACATATATGCATGTATATGCAATAAATAGCATGATAGAGTGTAAGATGACATATGTAGCATCTATCATATACACATTAAAATGTATAATCATATGTAAGTACATTTAATATAAATAAATTAGTTAAAATACATTGTACATGTTGTATATTGGGCCTCATATTGCATCTTACTATATATTACATGCAGATATAGACAAATGTATAGTTTTAATACCATCCAGAAGCCAGGTCAATAAGGGAAAGGCCTGCCTTCTGGAGATATTTTGCTCAGTGAGTTCCCATAATGAAGCTTTCTCAGCCCTCAGAGGACAGAGCAAGAGAGGAAAAACTGCCCAAAGACAGCGCACCACCTGTCCACCTCCACCCCCAAGCCTCCGTTGCAGCGGCAGGTCTGATGGGGCTCAGGGCACACGATGAGCCTGGGAGAAGGGCTCCTGTCCTCCTTCCCTCCTCTCCAGGTGAAGAAGCTGATTCCACAGCTTCTGCCAAGGGATCTGCTCCCATTCAGGGCCACAGTGACCGAAGCTGTGCTGAAAATCCCTGGGACGCCCTCACCCACAGGCCTGCAAGGCCTCCATTCACTAAAGGGGGTGACTCCAGCCACTGCCTGGCAACTTTCCATAGGGCGTCCACGCTGTCATTTGTGGAAAAGAGAGAAGTATCTGTGCTCCATGCGCTCACTGCCCCTGTTGCCAGGGGTCCCTGTGTGTGTGTGTGTGTGTGTGTGTGTGTCCTTTGCAGATGATGTTCCTATGCTTTCTCATTTGCATGCATTCAGCCTTTGCTTGGTTAAGATTCCATGTTTAGAGGCTTGTCCCACATTTCTCTCAAGTCCCTGTGGGAATCAGGGGCCACTGCTGCTCCTTCTTCTCTGTGTCCAGGAGCTCTCATGGCCCAGACAGCAGACTTTGAAGGATTCATCAATAAGACTACAGTTATCTTTACCTTGTCTCTGCACAGTGGCCCAGAGCTTGGTTAGAAAGCGTTCTGGACTCTCTCAAATCAAAAAGGAACCATGGGCACTGTTTTTGCTGGTTGCTAACTCGTCTGGGTCTAAGAAGCAGCACTGATACCTGCCCACCCAGTGAAAGACTGCAGCCTAAGCTTACACTAAATGCACTACCTGGTTTTCTCTGCAACTTGGAGAAAGCCACCTCCTATCAATCCATGGTGGCAGAAGGAGACTGAAATAGCTCCCTTTTAGAGACTTGGATAAGTTCCTGGAGGAGAGGTTAGGGGGACAGATTTGAATCTGACAGCTAACAGAGACTGAGCACTTACAGCATTTAAACAGCATTTAAAGTTAACCCTCCCAGAGGTTAGGAGGTAGGCTCTCAGCGGGAGCCTAAAGTTAAGACAACACTGAGGAATCTGCATCTACACAGATGGGACCCAGCCTCAGATGGCCACCCCTCTGTGTCCTCTTTTTACCTCGCCCACACTTCCCCTTCCTCTCTCCTGCCTCCCTTGGGATTGAGCACAAACCACTCCTGCTCCTTTCCCCCTTCTTTCCCAAGTGAGTGGCACCTCACCATCCAGCCCCCATATCTTGCACTCCTTTCTCTCTTAAGCATAACTTCGAGGATTCTCTTTGTGGGGTTTTTACTTTCTTGTCAGGGATTTGATCAGCTTGCAAATCCATGCTGACAACATTTGGGAAAATCCCCTGGGTTACAGCCACCTCTGCACCCATTTTCTTAGGACAGATGGTGTTTTATGACAGTTGCCAGATTTACCAAGACCTTCTGAGTCTCGGGAAAGATTCAAGTCAAAGCAGAAAGCTTATCAGGGGAAGGATAATGTCACGGGTTTGAGTTCCCTTTCAATTTAACTGCAGATCCCTTTAATTTGTTGCCTGTTTGCCCCTCCTGTGTTTCATCTATTTCTACCCATATGTTATTGGAGGGAAGAGCTTTGGAAAATTCCAAGGATTTTTTATTTGGAGTAATTCTCTTTATCATGTTTCCTGTACATTTTCCCTTCAGCTACTTGATTTGCTATTCTCAAGATCTATACTGCATTTTTTTTTAATTTATAGAAAATATTATGACTGTTTCCTATCCCCCCCCAACAATGAAAATCATTCCAAAGTATCCTCCACTTTTCATTCTGCCTGGGCTGTCTCTCATTCTGACCATTTACTCTTCTGGGAGACTCTCCTTTTATAGTAAGTCTATGAGAGTCTGAGAGACTGATGCATCTGTTAATCTGTTTCAAATTACTCTGACAAAGTACTTGAAGCTGGATACTTTAAAAAGTAAAGAGGTTTATTCAGCTTATAATTCTGCAGGTACAATAGCATGGTAGTGACATCTGCTTCCTGTAAGGGCCTTGTGGTAGATAGGATCACTGACCAGAGCCCTGGAGAACAAAGTCACATGATGAGAGAGGAAGCAAGAGAACGGAGAGGGTCAGGCTCTCTCTCCTTTTCTTGCTTTCTTTCTTGTTCTTTCTTTCTTTCTTTCTTTCTTTCTTTCTTTCTTTCTTTCTTTCTTTCTTTCTGCCTTTCTGTCTTTCTTTCTTTCTTTTTCTCTCTTTCTTTCTTTCCCTTCCTTCCTTCCTTCCTTCTTTCCTTTCTTCTTTGTTCTTTTCTTTTTGTGACTCTGGAGATAGAATAAAGGTCCTTTGCACTGAGCTACACTACCCCTGCACAGCCCTTTTAAAAAACATTTTGAAATATATTCTCACTAAGTCACTAAGTTGCCTGTGCTTGAACGTGCAATCCTCCTGCCTCAATACCATTATAATGAGGACCAAGTTTCCAGCACACCCATCTTTGTAAGATTACACCAAATCTAAACATAGCATTATATGACATTGCCTCATCTTTCTTAAGCTGTGTATGATCCATTCAGGGGCAGACAACTGTTTTTGAAGTTCTTCAATTCATGTCTTGGCCAACTGAAGTCCTTCATAGAGAATCAATTCCTTGTGAGTTGAGATCTAACAAGCGTTGCCAGTTAGTGACAAAGCTGGCGCTCCTGTGGTGTGTAGACTTGAGAACTGGGAATGCAATGTGGAATCACACACAAGACGGAGAGGAAGAGGAAACCAGCAAGTGTGAGATACTTACAGGAAAGTCCAGGTGCAGGAAACGCAGATCCTGGGAGGAAGAACAAGGGCTCAGTCCCTGAGGTTCCCAGTCCAGCCCAAATGGGCCTACGGATAGCTTCATTCTCATTCATGAAATTGCCCATTAGGGTCTTAAAATAACTCATCCTCTTAGACAACTTTGTCTTTTGAAGAGCAATTTTTCCAAGAATGTGTGCTTCCTCACATGACATAATTTAATTCTAGCATCTATTCTTTTTCTCATGTTGGATTGGAGAGCCCTGATGGTTAAGCGACCAACATGCTTGGCAAATAAATGGAATTTCTCATTTTCTCCCTATAGCTAAAAGTGCTCAGCTGACTGTACAAGTAAAACAAAGACATTTTTTACAGAACCACAGCAAATATTAAAATCAGGAAATTAACATTGATAAAATTCTAATTTATAGATCATTTCCAATTTTGTCAACTGTCTCAGTAATGTGCTTTACAAGGAAAGAATATACAAAGTGATGTATTAATATATTCAGTTTTCTTAAGCCTCTCCTTGAGTCTAGAATAATTATTATTAAGCTTTTCCTTCCTTTTCATGACCTTGACATTTTTTAAAAATAGGCTAGATACACTGTAGTTTGTCCTTCCATTTTGATATTTCTTGTTTCTTCGCAATGACAACAAGGTTGCAGTAGTGTAAAAACACTCTGTGTCTTGCCAACTCCCTCATACAGAGATACTTAGGATGTTGATCTGCTCCATTGCTAGGCTTACTTGGACCTCTTGGTTAAGAAAGTATCTGTCAGAGTTTTCCACTATGTAGCTACAATTTCCCCCCTCCTATTGTCTTAGGCTTACTGTTATTGGAGGCTGGTCTGGGCAGCTGTGCTTTGTGTGATGATGGACAGATAATAAGGGAAAGCTTGTGAAAGAATAGTCTGCTCTATGAGGCACTTTGATGTGTTAGCTGAGCTATCATCTGAAGACCTCAGTGACTGTGTTAACTAGTTCTTGTCATTGCTGTGTTGGCAGTAATAAGATGAGAAAGAGGCCAAGAGACCCTTTCCAAGAAGTTCTTTATTTTTATATAAATTCTTGGTGTACAAAGTAAAGGCAATGTAAACATATAGAAAGAGAAAAGGAGCAATTTCAAGAGGCTGCTCCAGTAACCCTGATGACCAAAACTATTAACATAGACTGGACTCATCTCTTTAGCTTTTGCTTTTAGCCACCAAGAAGATTCCTGATGGTTTTACCTGGATACCACTGGGTACAGATATGCTAGACCCATTGCTTTTTAAACTCTATCCAGTTTGGATCTCTCAAAGCTCTGGACCCTTTAAGACCTAAACCCCATTAGGGTGAAAGAATCGTATTAATCCAGCACTTGACTCCTAAAAAATAGGTAATGCTTTTGACTAAAATGGACAGAACCCATGCAGAATGTAGTGAACTGAAGTTAATTTTGTTTTTACAGTCTTCATCTAAGTAGAAGGGAGGAAGACACAAATGAGAATTTTCACATCATTTCAAATCCATCAATTCTGGCTCTTGTGGTCCAGCATGAGGTGAAATGATGAGACATCTGTTTAGCATATCTCTTCCCAGCCCTGCATGGGTTGGAGCCTTTCGCAGTCTCCTGCATTTTTAGCTTGTCCAATTGTTTGAAGATGACTAGAGGTTGAAAGTTCAGTGAACGTGCCAACGTGCAAATTTCCTATGCCTAACTGAGGCAAGCGCAAAGAATGTGCTGTCAGAAAAAATAGGGTGCTGTAATCCATAGATAGCAATAATTCAGACTAGAACAGTGATTTTTTTTTAAGAAGCACTTATTTTAGAAAGAGGTGAATTTCAAGCCATTTTGAGAATGCAGCTATCCACCACAATCACAAATGTGTTTCCCTGGAATGATCTTACACAATCCTCATGGAATCTTAATTTGTCATTTAAGAACATTTTTAATAGAAAAAGTAAATGAGTTTAAACATGTAAGTTCTTTTTAAAATTTTCTTTAGGTTTGTTTTTTACCAGCACTGGAGACTGAACCCACATGCTAGGCAAGTGCTTTACCACTGAGCTACATCCCCTGGACAAAGTGCAAATCTTTCATGTTCTGTTTTAAAGACCTTCACCTTAATATTTTAAAAATCCCTCTTCTATTTTATTTTAGTATCATCTAACTTTATTTAACTGTAGGACTTTGCATCTGAAATTTATATTAGATATAATAGAACATAAATTTAAAAATTAATGTTTTTCCTTAAATATATAAGTGTCCCAACATAGTTTTGATAAGTTATAGTTACAAAAATTACTTGCAGTACATGTAACATTTGAGGAATAACTAAATGCAGTATATAGTCATAGTTATTAACAAGTAAAACATAAATGACCAATAATACACACAGTATGATACTCAGAGAAGAAATACAGTTATCTAATAAAACACATTAAAATTTGCTCAACTTCACTAATGTGAAGAGGAATTAAAACAATGAGATTTGATGTTTACAAAAATGGATATGATTAAATATAAATTATGTATGATAATACATTCAGATGAAACTCTGGGGAAGACAGTCTTGTCACACACTGCTTCTGGGTATAGAAGTCAGTGCTCCATCTATCTTCATGGACACATTGGCAATAGCTATTAAAATTGCTGTAACTTTGCACTCTGTCTTTTCAATATCTGTCTTAGTTTCCAGGGCCAGAAACAGCAGGGGTTGATTATGTGATCTGTTAAGTATCTTTACATTTAAATGCTACAATCTGAATTTTACATGAAATAGAGTAATGATTGGATAAGATCATTTTAGTGTTTTATATCTAACATGTCTAGTGGCTTTAATTGTATTGATTTCTAAAGCAGCGGTTCCTGGATCAGTACATTCCTTACCATGGGCATTTCATATTCTTTCTTACACTGATGAATAGAAACTCTGTAGAAACGAGCATCTCTAACTACTTAATTTCCAGCTAAATTAAGTGTGGGTTAGTTAAAATTCTCAAAGACTATTTGGCAGACAAAAAATCTTTTATACACGGCTATGGAGCAAGTATTGCCCAGTGTGATATTCTTTCTTACTGAAGCCCTGCAAGGAGAGACAGCCTGGTCATGAATTCTAGTTATAGCCATGTTTTTGAGGACTGCTGTAAGCACTGAGCTGTCTTGCAAGTCATGCTTTGGCCTTAAAATATGTAACTCTCTGCTTCTAAGTACTATGAATAATGAAAACTTCAGAATCCTATCTCCAGATGGTCTTTTCTCTTGCAAAATCATTTTATCCTGAAACCTCCCTGCCGAGCACCAGTGGTACCATGTGAAATGCTAGCAGGAGCTGGTCATTTCTGAGCTGGGTTGCAGCCAACCCAGAACAAATATTTCTATTTCTTCTTCTTTTTTGTATTTCTTTCTGGGTCTACTATCTCTGGTCCTCCAACCTGTTTTATGGAGACCAATTTTTCTGAAAGCTGTGTTTTCGCTTTCTGTGATATATAGTAATTAATAATGTAGTTTCATTAACTGGAGACTTTTATTTTACTTTATTTTATTTTAAAAAGGATAAAACCAAGGAAAATAAAACAGAATAAAACCAATCAAAAAAAAAAACAGCATAACTGATATAGGACTTCAAAACCTTACAAAACCAACAATAGTTACCATAATGCCTTTTGTTGTCTTCAAAATAGTGGCAAATACTTTTGGACATAGTAAAAATTGAACAGAACAGAATAGAATAGAAACAATAAAATCAAAACAGTGAATGCAATAAAGGAATTCAAAACAAGCCACTAGTAAATTCAAAATAGCTACCATAATATGTCTTGTTATCTTTCAAATAGCTGCTCATGTCATCACATTTAACATACTCAAATAAAACAAAAGAGAATAAAACCCAATCCAACAAAACAATGAAAATGATACGGTTTCCTGGCCTGAGTTGCTTCTTGGTGAGATCTGGACCGCCCCGCCCCGCCCTTCCCTGCCCCCTGCGAATGGTGCAGACTCACAGAGAGAGGTTTGAGTGTGGCTGTCCCCACTCTGGCAGCAGCCGGCACATGGTGCTGGTTCTGGAGACTTTTCTTACAGGTCAAATTTGGTTCAAATCAAAAGTACAAGTCACGTAAGTACAGTGGCATCTAAAAATTCTGCAAATGATAGTTAATTTATATAGTTTGAATATCTACCCAATAATGGATAAAACTGAAAGCATGTATGTTTTCATTATCTAATAGATCTATTGGGTCCCTTAGTTTTGGAAAATAGAAAAGCTTTAAGAGATGATGGCGATGGTAATGAGGGTGGTGATAATGATTATTTCAAGGAAGAATCTCTACAAAGTGAAGATACCTATAAACTTCTATTTAGGACCTTCTGATTGGTTTGCTTGAAGGTGGATTATATTCTTTCATCTAACTGATTCAGAAGAAGTGTCTGATTAATAACAGAGTCCAAATGTTTCAAAGAAACCATTTAGAATAGAGTTTAGGAATTCCACTCTTGCAGTTGAGAAGGATCTTATGTGAGACTAATCTTTCTCAAATAACTATTACAAAATATAAAATAGCAATTATCTGAAGTCCTTGGAGAATGGCTAAAAGCAGAAACTGGAAAGGAGTATATACTTGGAAACAGGAAATGATATGAAGGGAGTTTGGTTTTTCTTAACAGCTTTTTCCCTAAAGGGAGGCCCCAGTCAAGGATGTATTGTTCAACTAGAACAAAATAGGAATAAAGCTATGGTGATTGAAGAAGAAAAGACAGTTTGGGGCTACCATAGGAACTGGTCACTAAGGGGGGAATCTTGCAAAAGTGACACTGTAGACAAAAGTTCAAAATTCTTCTTCTTTTTTTTTTTTTTTTCTTTTTTGAGACAGGGTCTCACTATGCATTTCAGGCTGGACTTGAGCTCACTTTGTAGACCAGGCTGGTCTTGAACGTGCAATGATCCCCCTTCCTCAACCTCCTGAGTACTGAGATTACAGGCATATGCCACCGTGCCCAGCTAAAAATTCAAAATTCTGCAACTAAAATCTGCCCAGATATTTTTACTGGGCCTTGACACATGCATGCACAAGATAAACTACAAACCCCACGTAGTTTATATAAAGCTAAAATAACCAAGAGATACTCAAACAGTTAATATGAAGCTAAAATAACTAAACATTTCAGGGACTGCCCAACAAGGGAAGGTAGAATTAGAATTTAGATTTTGAACTCAGTCAAGTGAATTGACTGCTAAAACAAATCCACACCATTTGATGAAGCGTAACAGAATCTATGGTATCCACAAGATATCATTTGTAATGTCCAGTATACAATGCAGGATTGATACACATAAAAAGAAAATAAATGAATAGAAAACAACTTTAGGATGACTCACATATTAAAATTATCAGACAAGTATTTTAAAGCATTCATTGCAACATTGCTCAATAACATAGAGAAGAGTCTTAATGAAAGAGTATGTAGGAAATGCCATATAAGGAAATCATAAATGGGAAAATATCAAAAAAGACACTAATGAAAATTCTACAATAGAAATAGATAAATAGAATCAGTGATAAATTCACTGGTAGATTTAACAACCAGTTGAGAATGACACAAGAAATATTGACAAATTATTAAGTCTTAAGGACAGGAAAAATGATTATGGGAAAAATTAGCAGTGTATTGGTGGAATAATATCTGTATCCCTAGCATGCACATAATCAAAATCTGAGATGAAAGGAAAGAGAGAGTGGGGCAGAAAAACTTTGAAGAAATAGAAGCAGAAAATTTCCTAAATTTGGTGAAAAACCTAAAGTGCTTAAGTATTCAGTTGCTTCCTAAGGGAACTAAAAAGTGGATTTGAAACTCCAAATTTTCAGGATAGGCTTCTTTGAAAGAAAAAAAAAAGATGTTATTTTGATTGCCAGATGGTATTTTATTTGGTGAGGCAGGAAGAAAAAAAGCAAAATGAGTAGTTCATCAAAATCTAGTAGATGAAATCTAAATTAGATTTTAGTAAACAACTAGAAAATCCTAAAACCAAAACAACAACAACAACAAAAAACCCATCAAGCAAAAATAACAAACAAAAGAAACAAGAACACAAAACAGAAAGAAGCTCTTAGTATCAAATCATAAGGGTCTGTAGGAAGTGGCAAAATTTACTGGCTTGCAACACAAAATTTCCTCAAAGAACAGCATTACAATAGAATAAAGCCAGCTGAGAGAGTTTGGTTTGCTACTGAACTTCCACCATATCCAGAGTAGAATCAGAACTTCCATCATATCCAAAGTAGAATCAGATTCATAGTATCCAGTAGAATTAAAGGAAGACATTTCCAGAGGTCAGCAGAGTTGGTAAGGGTGTTCGAACTGAAAATGACTTGAGAGCTGTATTAGTCTGTTTTTCATGACCATAATGAAATACCTGAGACACAGTTGCTTTATAAAGAAAAAAAGACTTATTTTTGAGAAAAGGGGGGGAGGTTGTTTTGGTTCTGCACTGTTGTAGAAGTGCAAGGTCAAGGAGCCAGCTGGTGGTGGCCCTGTTGCTGGTCAAGTCCCAATATGGTGTAGGTATCAAATGGAGAGAGAGAAAGAGAGAGAGAGAGAGAGAGAGAGAGAGAGAGAGAGAGGCAGAGACAGAGACGGAGGCAGAAATGGAAGAGACAGGAGACAGGAGAGAGGGGAGATTGAGTTTCCACCTTCTCAGTACCTCACAACAGGGATTAAATCTCACCACGTGAGACCTTAGAGACCATACTCAAACTGCATCCAAATGCCCCAATCCTACTTTCCATGTATGTGACCTCAAGAAAGTTAATTAATCTTTCCTCATCTAAGAAACAGGTTCTTAAGATAACTATATGAGAAACGTAGGCACCTGCTGCAGTAACTGGCCCATTATCTACAAAGTTAGCTCCTATCCCTGGTGATGTGACCAAGGCCACGCAGCTCTTTAAGATACCAATCCTTCCTCACTCCAACTTGAACTCTGCCATTTAGCACTCTTCACTATATCCCCCAGCCTTAAAATTTTCCTTCATGTCTTTGTTTCTGACACTTAGAAACATGCTGTTCTCAGAGACTTCAGATGAGGCACACTACTTTTTCTTTGGTACCCAGAAGTGGATCTTTGAAGAAACTGACAAATCCAACCCAAGGCTACATTCTAATTGCAACACTTATATAATTATCATCTCCACCTTAACGTCTCCCCTAATTACGGGAAGAGCAGATCTGAGCTCAACAGGAGGCATCCACTGGGAAATACATCAAGGGATGTTGGAAAGAACACTAGAGAACTTCTAGGGTCACCCTTACTAGTCCTGAGGCCTTGTCATACCTTTCCTGTCTGACCCTAGGGTTCTTCATCTAAAAAGATACGCACATGAGACCCCACCTATCTCCTTTACAGCTCTCTGGTGAAATACAGATGCAATCATGCATGTAAAGGAGCTCTGCAAATGGTAAAATATAATGTAACAGTGATTTCATTTTACTTGCTTTAGAAAATCCTTTAAAGAGTTCATGGCATAAATCAAATTGTGACTACCCCTGAAACTATTTTTTTTTTTTTTTTTTTGGATTCTGGTTCATTCTTGTGGGCACTCTCAGTATCCTTGGTTTATGTAATGATAAATCATAAATGTGATGCCAGGTGTTTCTTTATCCCCACATTCTGGGAAACGTGTCAGAAAATGTAAAAGGTGACCATTGAAGGCATTCAGGTTGACCTGGTAAAGTTCTTGGTATCTAAGACTTAGAGCCAAGAAGACCGGCAGTTTTATCTATTTAATACTTCATTTCTGAGTCTATTCATTTTTAACCCAATGTGCTCATTTGCAGAAGTCTATGTTAAGATACAAGACTTTCTGAAGGAATATTTTTAAATTCTTCAGTAATAGCTATCTGAATTCATACCTATGAAAATGATATGACTTTAATTCAATTACAGTTGATTATATACTGTCCTCCTCTCTTGAAACATGTGGTCAATCAAACTGATTTTCTTAATTTTAGAAAAGTACAAATAAGGGGGTCTTACTATGTTCTCATAAGTGACTTAATTCCCGATGGAAAAGCAAGAAAAGGTGGAAGTCTTACAAATGGATATATGACACTACACCTATCATTACTGAAAAAAACAAGTGCTTTTTTCAGTTGGTGAAAAAAATCTTTCTCTACAGAACTATGAATTGTGTCATAACAGAAGAAGCTAAGTCTGCCACATTTTTCTTGTGACCCACATAAAATAAAGCATACATTTGCTTTTCCTTTCTGTTAGGGAGTGAAAGTTTTGCTCTTAAATTCCCATTCGAAGCATCCTCAGTATTTATGAGCAAAACAACATGTGCGGACCACCTGTAGACATGGTATAGAATGTTATGATTAAGCCACAACAGTTTATTAATTTGTTGTACTTTTATAAAATGAGACAAAATAGAATGTTCTTCCATATGCCTGTAATTAGAAGAACAATATGCAAACAACTTAGTTGACTGTTTTCCCTGCATTGGGCAAACATAGCAGGCTTGTGTCTTTTCTCCTCAGAAAAATGCACAAACGTACAAGATTTTTCAGTCTACTCATGGATCCTTCAGATAGCAACTGACATCAGAGTAAGATTCTCTAATGAGAAAGAGAATCAATGTGTTTTCTTAATTTTTTTTACAAGAAACTTTCTGGTCTCTTCTTAACCTCCACATGCGGTAGGTGAAAGAAAGATTGAGCGTTTGTGAAGGACAGACAAGTGTCTCCCCAAAATGAAAGGGTTCCAAGTGCCACCATACTAAGGAATGGATCACATTCATGACTGTGTAGCATGGCAAGAACACATGAGCACAACTAGAGGCAGTACGTATGGAAAGATAGGATTTGTGTTCATTCTTCTTTCTTTTTTTCTTCTATCTTTGGGAAAAACAGTACTGTATTAACAGTATAATTCCTGAGTCACTTCCATAAGAAGTGGTTGGTGTGATCAGAGAGGGCTGGCATGGTTTGGTTTGTTTGCTCCTCTTGCGTATGCTCAATCCAAAGGACCTGAGACCTTCTCCATCCTAGCAGGGTGAGAACCTGGTTTGTCTTGAAGCTGGAAGCATTACTCACAGTCTGATGGATGAAGCTCACCTGGGAGCTGAGACTGCGGGAAGTTGACAGAGAATGGAAAGACAGAGGAAGCGTGGGGAAGTGGAAATGAGCAGAATTTCTTTGTGGGCTAAATAGTAACTTGAAAAGAACAGCAAGAATAAAGTTTTGTGTCATTACATGAACTCTGTATATATGTGATTATCATTGTCATAAGAGAGTTTTCTGACAGGGAATGAACTGAGCAAGCACACTGTTCCAAGCCCTGCTTTACTGCTTTGAGGTTGACCATTTGTATTTCTTGAGGAAGCTTGGTCTTTATTCTTTTTTTTTTTTTTTTTTTTTTGTGGCACCAGGGATTGAGCTCACAACCTCGCGCCTGCCAGGGCAGGCGCTTAAGCCACTGAGCCAAACTCCCAGCCCTGGTTTTTTGAGGCAGGGTCGCACTATGTAGCTCAGGCTGGCCTTGCGCTCGCGTTGTAGCCCAAGCCGGCCTCAAACTCACAACGCTCCACCTACCTCAGCCTCCCGAGTGCTTTGGCCTTTATTCTTATGGAAGTTGTGCTTCCCTCCTTGGGAAAATCTAGGGAAGAAAAAAGTGTCAGTGGAACTCATCTGAAGACCTGGAATTGGTTTCTGGGTCACATTTTGTGTAGCACTGAACTAGGAAACCTCTAACTAGCTGAAATTAAACGCAAAGAATTTGAGTTCTGGCAGCAGGCAAGTCTAGATTGGGATCCTAGATCTGCTACTACTTTAGATGAGTGCTCCTCTGAAAATTCTTTCATCTTTCACTTTAGCTGACCAGTGGAGATAATCAGATAATCATGGTGGAGTCTCACCAAGCTGTGAAGATTCTAAAGAAATAATTCCCAACATGTGATTTAGCAAGTATTGAACACTCAGGAACTGTTAGTTGACAATATTTTTTCTTACTTATTGCACCTTTACTGACTGACTATTTATTTGGGGTCTCTGGGCTAATTGGTAGAGATACAAAGATGAATGAAATACAGTTCCTGCAGCTGGTAACCTCTCAGGCTAGACTCTTTCCACTTTAGAGATCCTGGATGAAGTAGACTTGAGGTTAGTCTCTCCTATGTCTTCCTCCACAGCGTGCAGAGTGGCTGCAAGAGGACAATTAGCGTGAGTGAATACAAGTGAAATGGAACAGTGAAATAGAAGTACAGTGAAATGGAAAATTCAAATGACTTTCACCAGAGGTGACGGAAAACACTAACTCCTGTCAGCTGTATCAGTGAGAAATGTACTGCCTCACATAACTGGAAGTCCAGGTCAGGGTCAGCCTTTGTGCTGACTTAATTGTTTGGTCTGGATCCATTCTTTCTGAGGCACCTTGATGTAGGCTTTTTAAAAAACATTAGTGCCATCTCTAAAGTATTAGGTCTCGGCAACATTTCCTATTTCACTTGATTGGTTGATTGATTGATTGATTGATTGCAGAACTGGGAATTGAACCCAGGGCCTTTGTACTGAGCTACAACCCCAGTTCTTTTTTATTATTTTATTTTGAGGCAAAGTCTTACTAAATTGCAAACATCCTCAGTCTGAGGTCAAATCTAAGATCCTCCTGCTTCATTTTTTCAGCGTGTGGTGTAGGCGTGCCACACTGCACCTGGGTTAGACTTCACATTTTATATCCAACTGAATTAAGAGAAAAAAACAGAGTTGCTTTCAGAAGTTCTCCTAGAAAAGCGAGAAGGAACCTTCCCAGATTCCTGGATTTTACTGTCTCTATCTTAAATCAGATGCCCATCTCTGAACCGATCACCAGCAAAGAAAATGGGCAGTCCTGAGATTTGAGATCTCATGGAAAGATCCCCAATGAGAAAGCAAATCATGTTCCCAAAGACGTTCTAAGGAAATGACAACCATCCTGCTGCATGAAATTCCTGTAGGAAATAATCTCTGTCCTAAGCATCAGACCTTGAAAATCTTTTTGAGGTAGTCTATTCAAATTGCTTAATTTACAGAAAAAGAATTTAACACAGAAAAATACAGTTTCCCGAACTTTCACAGCTAAATGTGGCACAGCTGTGACGCTGACTTAAATACTATTATTTCAAATCTATTGTGCTTTTGACACGTGGCCTATTTTGCTTTTCATCCTAACTAATAAAATAGAAAAAACAAAACCTATAATAGTAATGGCTTTTTCATTGCTTTGCGATTCTAGCAGCTGGTGGGCAGCATAACTTGTACTGAGGAGAACGGTAAGTACAATTTATTTGGTATAACTTGTTTACGATACTCTCCAGTTTCTTTTGCAGGTATAGATTACCTTTCAGCATTCTGGTCTCATGCAGCTGTTCTGTCCTTTATCAATAAAATCTTAAAAGGGCATCCAATGGTCTGAATAAGAACTATTTTATTTGTGGAACAAAGCTATATTAATTTTTGAGGACTATCATTTTGTATTATAACCTGGTCTATCTTATTAAGCCAGATTTATTGTAAATGGATCCTTTGATTCCACAGTTTAGTTGTGCAGAATTTTCAAATTTTTCTGTGAAGATTTGCTTGATGCATTATGTCATTTTATTTGAAATGAATCCAAGGATAACTTTTATTCGACTGATCATGTTCACATATTAGAGTCAGGGTGGGGAGAAGAAGGTATGGGAAGGGAATAAAAAAGAATTAAGGTGTGTTATGTAATGTACCATTTCCCCAAAATGAATATAATTATTATGTACCACAAATGTGTGCTGAGATAAAGAATAATAAAAAAATAAATCCACATACTTTTTTAGTGGACTTTTTTGTTCATATTCCCAAAACAATTTTGTGGATTGAAGAGATTCAGGTGGGAAGTGTGACTGGTATTTTGTTGCAGGCCAACAACTTCATCTTTAATGGAAATCTTTTCTGTCAAGTCCTTAATGCACAGAGACCCTCTCTGGGTAAGTGAGCTCAGTGTTTCCCTCTGGCTCAGAATGTGACCCCCAGGTCTCATTCTGTATGTTTAAGTGACCTTTGAGTGTGTCCACGAGCAGACCTATAAAACCTGTAATGTCAATTCCCCACTAAGAGGCTGTAGTTTCCATTGAAACTAATTCTGATGTCTAAATCATATGTCTGTTTATGCATATTTATGAGATGGAACCTAAACTTTCCTTTCTTATCCGCTTAGTTTTTTTCCCAATGAGTATTGTACCATTTCTAAATATTTGATGAAGACAGTAAAGTGGATTAGCCTTCTATACTTCAGTGCCTTGTGGATTTACTCTCAGCTGGAGGCATCTCCATCCTACGAATATCAAAATCAGTGACCTTTTGGATGTCAATTTGTTTTTCCATCTGTTCCATGGTGTGGATGTGATGTTAGGGAGCTATGCTTTTCCTCCTATTGTCAATACATTGATTGCTGTAAATGGGGATTCTGTGGCGATTATACATGCTTTCTCCCTTCAATAAGGTGAAGCTAGCTCAGAATTTAACATATGTTTAAGTGCCTAAGATTTATGATTCAGCCCAGTCCCTCTTTTCAGTATATGGCTTCTCAATATCTTTTATTATTCTTATCCTTTAATAATCCCAAATGAAATTTTCTACTCTTTAAAGCTAAGAAACATTAATTTGAATCCAATGGTACATACTGAAAAAACAAGAATTTCATCAAAATCAAAAATGTGTTTTAATTTTCTAAATTTTGTCAGCTTTGGTCCCACGCAGAGTTGGACCAGTATAACCTGTTTTAACAATAACTGATGAGAATCTGTTGCATAAGTGCCCATGGTCAAAGCAGAACTGAAATGAGCAGATGTAGTCCTGGTAATTTCTAGAATCTTCCCACCTGTTTAACTCAGAGGGGATTTGAATCAAGTAGGTTATTAAGTTGAGGCATTTCTGTGAATCCTGATGTTCAGTAAAAACTTCTGAGCCCTGTATTTCTGAATGGGTAAATTGGAAGAATGACTACCAGTCTACCAGCA
Organism: Dasyprocta punctata; assembly: GCA_004363535.1. Lineage (NCBI taxonomy): Eukaryota > Metazoa > Chordata > Mammalia > Rodentia > Dasyproctidae > Dasyprocta > Dasyprocta punctata. The sequence continues at coordinate 35,346 of RJWM01000819.1, read as the reverse complement.
GGAAGTCCTTATCATCTATTTATCATTCTTCTTTGAACTAACCCTGATTTTGACAAACAATACACAAGAGCTTAATTTTAAAAACTGTTAAAATTTTGCTTCCTGTTCGGGTTATTTTTTTGCCATATCCTTCCCAAACTGATGGCTTGTCATTGAGATTTGAAACCCCTGTTCTCAGGTTCCCAGCTGTGGCTGTGTATGTATTTCTTTCCTTTGTACTTCTTTGGGTTTTGGTCACGATCTGAATCATTCCCTTCACCTCCAGTCCTCCTGCCAAGCTCAGCGACAATCATCCCAGATTATAACTTCCTATCCTAGTGAGAAATATCAGGTTCTAAAAGTGATCATATAGACAAAAATTGTATTGACTCATCTTGCCTTCCCCTTTATTATAAAATACATGCAACTTGAGATGTATCTTGCCCCAAGAGCAGAATCTACTACAGTCTAGTACAAGTGGTGATAAAAATGTACTAGGAGCGTGAACTGGCAGCCCAGGCATGAAACTCACTTGCAGACATGGTTTATTTGGTCAGAAATATGTGTTAAAAAAGATCTGAAAGTGTTCAGATAGGGCATGAACCGGCAAGTACTGAATATGAGGTCCTGGAACTCTAGTAGTTTTAAATCACACTGTTTTAATATTAGATGCTTGTCTCTAAATGTATTTGATGTTGAGGTCATAAAGACTGGCATTTGACCATCCAATTATTTTAGATTTATCCTGTTCCAATTCTTATCTTCTTCAGAAAACTTTCTATATCCCTCCTTCCTTTTTCTTTTTTCCCTCCCTCCCTCCACCCACCCTCCTTTCCTTAATTTCTCTTTTCTCTTTTTTTTTGGGGGGGGGGAGTTATCTCAATATAAGCAATTGAACTTACAGCCCTGCACATGCTCAGCAGGGATTCTACTATCATTTCCCATCCTTTCTACCTGAAACCTTTGGGGTGTTATGACATCATTGCTTACATATTTGATATTATTTTACCCTCGATCCATAACACAAGGACAAACAGACATGGGAAAGGCCTCTGTGTAATCCTGTGCATGGGCAGCTCAAAAGCACTGAAGGTTGTGAGGATGACGAGTTACTATTTGAGACGCCAGTGGACATTCTTTCCAGACGATTTAGAGTGACAAAGGCAACTGCAGTCCTATATGGTGTAAATGCTATTCCCATGCTTTTAAGGAGCAACGTAAAATTTATTCCTTGCTTTTTGGCTGCTTCAGCATTTCATTAGAATTAAATTTGGTTGCAAGCGATTAAAAAGGCAAATATAACAGTGCTCTATTGACACGGGCACATGTTGATTGTACACTCACTTAAGAGGCTGAAATGTGCAGGGCTAGACTAGGAGCACAGGTACATTCTAATCTGCTGATTCATTCACTACCTTTAAGGTTTTCCTCCCTTGTGATCTATGTGGCTGCTTTAGTTCAGTCATCGTGTTTACATTCCAGCCAGTGGGAAGGAAAATGGGGCAAGAAGGGGCACATCTGCAATCTTTAGGTCTCACAGCAGAAATCACACACACACACACCTCCATTTCCTCCACTTATACCCAGTTCAGTCATCTGGCCATAACAAGTTACAAGAGAAGTTAAGAAATAAGAATCTCCTTGAAGATAAGTGCTCAGATAAAACTGAAACTTCAATTACTGTAGAAGAAAAGAAGAACGGAGAATGGATAGAGAGGAAGGTGAACAGCCTCTAATTTCAACATATGATAGAATCATTACTATTTCAGTACCTTAGTTTTTCATCATTTCTGCAACAAACTCAAAGACATCTGCCTTTTGCCTAGAAAAAATGAATATGCCCAGATAGATGTACCCAACTTAGCTGAAGTCAAAGGTGAAAAAGTTCTGATTCTAAGGCATATAATTTACAATAATATCTATGCTTATTATAAATGATAAATCTTTACTATGGACTTTTTCAAAGACTAATTCAGATGACACTATTTAAATGTTAAATGCCTTTGGCCATTTAATTTACTGCATTAATCTCATATAGCATGGGTTTACCTGTTGGGTTTTTCCATGAGAAATGAATATACATACAGCAAATAAGCAATTCAGAGCAAATGAGAAAGGGTGGCCCCACATGCGAGCTTCACTTAGAGAATTTAGAGAATTTAATTAGGTGCTCACAACTCAAGATATCCTGGGAGCTGGACCAAGAGGATTTTCAGAGAGCAAAGGAAAATGGGATAATTAGCAGTGTTGAGCCACCTGCAGAAGAAGGGAAGTGGCGAAAAGGTTGTGTACCATCAAAGACCTGATGGAGAAGGCTGAAGGCAGGATGTCTGATGGAAGATACAAGCTGCCAGCCCAATTCCATAAGCAGAGCCGCTGCAGACAGATGGTGGGCAGAGAGGGCACTGCTGTGACCTCAGTGCAGCGTCTAGGGAGCACTGATGTGCAGCCTTTTCCAGCACTTGCCAGGAGAAGAGGTGACTTTGCTCTGCTGCCTGGGACCTAGGGGTGTTGGGGTGAAGCTTTGGCAGCAAAGGACCTGTCCGCAGAGCTTCAGTGTCCCTGCAACAGCAGAGGAACTGATGCCTGCAGCTGCATCCATCCAACAGGAAGCCATGTAGCTCCTCCTGCCTGCTGTGTGGCAGCGAGCACTCAGTGGTCCTTCCGTGTGAGGTAGAGAGGAGGCCTGCGGCCCTTAGTTCTTGGTGCCTACCAAGCAGTGTGGTGTCTGGATATAGGCTGTAGCTTCCACTCTGCTAGGAGCTCAGGGACAGTGCTTCACTCCAGAGCAACTGAACTGACGTCTTCTCCTCCAAAAGAAGTTTATACATCATCAGTCTGAGGGATGAAAGAATAAACAGAATTTTGATGGCTTCCTGAGTACTCAGAAAAAAGGAAAATTGTACTCAAAATTCATCAGTTAAGTGAATGAGCCCACACTCATAGAAACAGGAAGAGAGAGAGGGAGAATAAAGACAGAAAAGCAAGAAAGGGAGAAAGAGGAAGGAGGGAGGGACAAAGGATGGAAGGAAGGAAGGAAATGAAAGGATAGATGAATTAGGACAAATGCACAAAACCCAGAAATAAATGAGAGAATAGAGTAGACCTCCTTTATCTATGGTTTTGTTTTCCACACCACACTTCAAAAATATTAAATGGAAAACCAGAAATAAACAATAAGCCTGAAATCGAATGCTATTCTGAATAGCGTTATGAAAGCTTACCCTGTCTTGTTCCACCATGCCTGAGATGGGAATCATCCTTTTATCCAGTGTATCCATACTCTGTTGCTACCATTAGTACCTTGTAGTTGCCTTAGTTTTCTGAGCAAATGACCTGGTATTGCAGCACTTATATTCGAGTTACTTTTACTTTACTTAATAATAATCCCATGGCATAAAAATAGTAATGGTAGCAGTTTTATTATATTATATTGTTGTAATTGTGCTATTTTATCATTAGGTGTTGTTGTTAATCTCTTGCTATGTTTAACTGCTAAAAATCCATCTCGGTATGTATATAAGGAAAAATATAGTGTATATAGGATTCGATACTATTCCCAATTCATTCTGCATTCTCATTCACTGGAGGTCTTGGAATGTGTTCTCCTCAGGTAGGCAGCACTACAGTATGTAAATGACAACAGACCATATGTAAAAAGAGAACTCTGTCTCAAGACCTGAAATAACCTGCCCAGAAAGCCAGCTCATTATCTATGTAACCAACCAAGAAGCCAAGACCCTCTTGATAAGCCAAACTTGAGAGAAATCAGATTGCTATCTTTCTTGACAACTCAGAGAACCAAACATAAACTTTGGTAACAATTGGTGCAAAATACTTAGGCCTTAAATACTAACAAGTCCCTTAATTTGTGTCCCTGCCTCTAATTTAAGATCAACCAGAGAGAGCCATATACACAGCCCTAGTCAGTTCCCTAGGAAGCCGTGGTCCTGCTTAGCTGCCTCCGGCTTCCTCACAGGAACAGCTTTGGACTCAGGCACACCTGCAGCCATCCATCCCTTTTATCCATTATGAAGTTTCCCCACTCCTCTGCCTGCCTTTGAGCCTCTGCCAAGATGCTGGTAACGGTGGCTGACTCGCTTGCTATTGCTAACTCCAAATAAATAGACTGCTTGCTCTCATTTGATTGGTCTTCATTTATTTCTGCAGAAACCATGTTTCCTGAAAAACGAATCCCGTAAGCTCCCATCCCAAATGTTCTATTATTTGTCACCTTTATTCTCCTCTTCCAGAAAGCTTTTCCTTCTCTGCTCCACTCATCTATTTCATGTCCATTCTCTCAAGCCCCACCACTGTCTAATCCCTATTCCAGATGGTGGCAACTAATCTGATATGTTCAGGCTGCAGTGTCTCCATTATCAGCCGAACATCATTGCCATTTGCTATCTCTGGAGTACATTTGGAAACTTGGAATACTTAGTCTTGCCTTATTAGTTGCCTTGTTGTCTAGCTGGAATGTTTCAATGTCTTCCCACAAAGCTCTGAAACTTTTTAAGGAGTCTCTCACAGTGTTGCTACTCAAAGCAGATCCATAGGTGCAACATCAGGATTCCCTTGGGAGCTTGTAGAAATGCAAATGAGTTGAGTCCTGGTTCCCTCTCTCATCCATCTCCAGCAATCATCAGACACATTGCACTTTGCACTGCCTTACAGCCTCTGTCCTAGGAAGTGTTCAATGAGTACTTGCAGTATAGAATTGATTGTGTCCCTTTGAATGAACCAAAGATCCAAATACAGGCACTGCCTTTCTTCTTCAAGGACTGAACAAACACAACTGAATGACAGGTTCTTTAGCCTGAGAACACAGGACAAAGGCGTCTCCTCCCCAAACAGTCAGCCTTCTCACACTTGGAGACTTCAAGGAATAAAGACTTTTATGGCCTGTGAATAGTGAGTTAAATACTAGCAAATTCACAGACTTGACAATAGTGCTGACGCCAACTACTATACAGGAAATCTTGTAGAATAACAAAGCTAGTGACCACAGAAAGGAGTGAGTCCTATCCAGGGCTGCATCAAAAGCCAGGCACTCAGGCAAGTGAAGAAATCTCTGGTAGACTGAACTGAGGGAATATCTCCAACCAATGAAAGGTACAGTGGTCATACGATTCAGTCAGAAAATGGTACACAGCTAGAAAGCAAATTCTTTCTCCCCAAACATAGCTCTATCTGCAGAACCTGGACTCTGCTAACAGTTGAAAGCAATTGGAGAAGTCAAGAATGTAAAATTGTGTTTCAGGGAAATTTTGCAACCAGTTTGTGCAGGGTGTGGAGCTATAATCACTACTGAGCGCGAATCAGCTGCACTTTGCAGATCCTGTATACCTCTATTAGCTTCACTATAAGGAAGTAAAGCCACATGACCAGGCTTGTTTCTTCTTCGTATTATTTTTCAGAAAACAGGTGAAGATGGCAAGAAAAATGACACATGAAATTAGCAAAAGCAGTGGGTGGAAGCCGTGGTCTGCTAGGAATGGAGACTCCTGGTGACTAGCAGCTCTGTAAACTGTCCCTTTTATATCACAGTGTTTCCTGAGTAGCCCACAGCTCCCACTGGTAATAGGGGTTGCAGGGAAGACTTGGAATCTAATGAGATCCACTCATTGGCTTCACTAAAGCACTCAGGAACTGAGAGAAAATCCAGGCGGTGGCTGCTGAGCAAGAGAGACAACGTCCCTTAGGTCCACTAGGTCTTGTATCCTGCATAACTGAAGAAGCACATTTCAGACAGAGAAAGGGCTTCCTTCCCTGAGGCCTGGCCACTGCTGCACAGATCCCAAATTCTTATTAAGAATCAAACTAAAATTAGAAAACAGAGCCTGCTGTTAGTAACTGACAGTGCGCTCTGTATGCAATGCCCCTGATGTAAAATACTGACCATAAAACCCAAAGAAAAGCAAGCATATTTAGTTCAAGAATACCTCCATCTCTCTTCTACAGGAAAAACATGATTAAAATCCTGCACCAAGATGTGAACCTACCTGCAGATGGGAAGGCTGGTAAATACATTAACTCCACCTTCAAATGTAAGCGTTTTCATGGAACTATCTTGGCAATTAGACACGACAGTGCAGAATAAAGAACTAAAAGCCAATTATGGGTCCCCTGGGCCCTAAAGAGATTTCATAAAAAATTAACGTTGAGTGAAACAGAAACCATCTAAAGTGCAACTGGCGACCACGTGGGTTGCACTTTGATCTCCAAGGCCCAGCAACCAAGAGCATTTTCTGTTATCATTTGTTAGGCTGCAGTGTTCTGCCTTATTTTCTGCTTGTGCAGAAAAGCAATTTTAGATTAGAGAAGAAGGGATAGAAAATTGAACATTATATTTAGAATAAATGGTGGTTCTAATGTGCTCTGGGTGACTTAAGTTAGTCCAGGAGACATGAACAAAATTCCTGAAAGCCAAGCCCTTGAAAAACACTCTTGCAGGTGGAAGTATCAAGGGTCAGTATCAAGGGTCAGTATCAAGGAAAGTATCAAGGGTCCAGAATGGAGAGTAAGTGCTGTTTTTTCTCTTTCACTGCTAAACTTAGTGGCCAACTATAAATAAGAAAACCAGCTCTGTCTTTCCCACTTAATCTTCTGGGGCACATAACAGAGTCCTTGACCCATGTAAGGGTCCAATAGGGGATACTCTATTGATTGACAAGGGTGTCACCCACAGGAATGATTTCCATTAGGTGAAACTTCATGACCGCTTCATTGTCTCCCACTTACTGCACTTAGAAAGAGCTGGGCCTGAGTCACTGCTCAGAGGATGTAGTCAAATCCATTTATGATCTCCTAGGAGAAACACAAGGCCGGTTCTAGAGAGATCTAAGGATGTGTAGCTGTGAAGGGAAAGTTGTAACAAGAGAAGCAAAGTGGCTTGGTGAGGGTATATTTTAGCTCAGACATTAGATTTGATTTTTAAAACTTTAAGACTCAGATCTGTAGTATAGCAGTTGTGTAATTATAAGCAAGTTCCTTTGCCTCCCCCAGCCTCATTAGTTGGATTTTCATTACTGTGACAAAAACCAGAGATAGACAAGTTAAAAGAAAGAAGGTTTATTTAGGCTCACAATTTCAGAGGTTTCAGTCCATGGTCACTTGGCCCCATCACTTTGGACCTAGAAGAAGGAGAAAATCATGATAATCAGGAGAGAGATGTATGGGGGGTAATGACTGGCACCTCGCATTCCCTCCAAGCGTACACCCTCTACTATCTCACTTCTTCCCCTCGGGCCTTACTTCCTGGAGGTTACAACACCTCCCAGGAGTGTCACAACCAGAGACCAAGTCTTTAGCATATTGGCCAAGTGGGATAATTAAGATATAAATGACAACACCTCACTGTGTACTGGAGGTATTGGAGAGGATCATTGTGAGGATTAAGCAGCAGTCACAAAAGTACTTCGTGGGGCATAAGGTACTAGGCAAATACATGGTATTAATATTGTGCAATAATCATACCTGTGTTTTCTAGAATCTATCCCAATTGAAAGAATGTTTCAGTCAGGGTTTAGTAGAGAAACAGATAGAACACAAGACATACAAATATATAACGAATTACGTGATGGGTTTACCACCGTCAGCCACAGAGCTGGATAAGGAAACATGCAGAAGGTGTCTGCATGCTGGAGGCTGAAGGATTCAGTCCAAAGTCTGGAGCTCACTGCAGTGTCCCACATCAAGTCCACATCAAGAGGCTGGTGGGTCTGCAACAGAAGGCTGAAAAGTCTATGACAAAGGCTGAAGAGTCCCAGGTGGAAGCCGAACAGTCTGCGCTAGAAGCCAGGAGACAACATCCAAGCTGAAGGACAAAACTGGAGCTACTTGGAAGAACCAGAAATCAGCCCGTCCTCATTTCCCTTTTGTTGTATGCAAGGTACCAGTCCTGGGGAGGGGTCCCTTGCACCCACACCATCTCCATGCCATCCTCTTGCACAGGCTTGGGATGTTCTAATGGATTTATGATCTAGAAGGAATTTGAATAACCAATGCAATAGACTAAAGTCATGCTTATTAGAGGAACTAGATAATTATCACTCATAGAACTCAGGAGCAGGATGGGCCACTCAAATCCTATAATATCAATTCTTATATCCTTGCTATCTCTCCTTTTTTTTCAAATAAGAGGCACCTCAGATTCTTCTAGGAATGTCACAATATCTGAATTTATTATTGTGTATATAAAATGCCTATTTTTATATGAGTTAAAAATGCAAGAAGTATTTCAGTGCACCATGGTATATGTTCATATGGTATACCTGCTAGGTCAGATGTTATTTTAACTACTTATAGTTAACATCATGAGATGCACTAATAAAACATTCACAGGAAGGGGTCCTAAGCAGTTGTCTGAAACTTCACTGCAGAAATTGCTGAGTGAGCTTCAGAGAAGAGAGAACTTGCCCTGTTTGTCGCTTGTCTTGGTGCCAATGCGAATGATTATGCAACAGCCTTGGGCTTGCTTTGGCAATTCATAAATCACTACCCAGAAGTTCTGCTGTCGGAAAGACCCTGCAGAACATCACGTCCCTTCTACTTCCGGCCTGGCCTTGCAACAAGCTCTTCTTCCACATTCTAAGTTTTAGCCTTTGTCTTCCTTCCTGCTCCCCCAAGGAGAGCCACAGGCTTGCTGCTGGTGCCTGTCCTCATCCGCAGGAAGGTGCCGTTGTGTAACCTCTAACCGCTTCTGAAAGCCTCCAGGGATTAGTGTGGCAAGATGCCCATGGGACAGTTCTGCCCAGGAAGCCTATCTGGATGTGGGTTTCCAGGGAGAATGGCAACTGTGGGAAAGCTGATACATTTGCTTGACATTCTTATCCAAAACTCTTCTCAGGCCCACTGCCCTGACAGCTTCCTTAAGGAGTTTCAGAATGGATGGTTCCATTCACTTCTGTTAGAAATAGATCCCTGCACATCCATCCTAATGTATATAACACAGCTGGTCAACGGTGAATCTGACCTCTACAGACCTGAATGAGGACCCGCTACCCCAAAATCATCTCAAATGATTAGCAAGTCGAAAAGTCCCTTCCCTATAATGCAAGCATACAGAGGATAGCAGTTATTAGAAAAAGCAGTAGCATTCATCTTGGATGAGTGGAAGTTGATCAGTAAACAGCCACTGTCATTTGTGACAGTTATTTAGAGCTGGCTTCATACTAGGGACTGCACAAAGTGTTGTACAGATCCTTCTTTTATTCACCTTCATAACCCAGTACAGGAGACACTATCATGATTACTACTTTACAGGCAAGGGGGAATAATCCACTCCAGGCCACCCAGGGAGTAGGTGAGGAAGCCTGGAGTTTAAGTCCATCTGCTGCGTCACCCTTGGGAATCGTGCAGATCTCCTACTGCACATATGCACGCAGGCACGTACACAAGTATCTGGTCAGCTTGCTTGCAATTTTTATTGAAACCAGCGTTGTGTGAATGGTAACTGCAGTATCTAGGGTCAGTTGTGGTTTTCAATTTCCACATCTTTCAACCAATACTTTCGTAATAAATTTGTGGAATTACTGGTGAATGTCACTTTAGCTGTTCCTTTTCATCAGATGTGTTAGTATGTTACTACTCTTTTTTTTCAAGGATTGAACACAAGACCTTTGCAGTGAGCTACATTCCCAGCCATTTTTATAGTTTATTTTGCAACAGGATCTCTCTAGGTTGCTAAGTTGCCCAGGCTGGGATGACTTGTAGTCCTCAGCCTGTGTTACTCTTTTAATTGCCATTTTTTCATAGTGTTTTGCTATTACTTGAATGCTTTCTCTCTTGTAAAGTAAAATTTGAGATACATAAATATGGAGTATCTTAACTCACTTCAGTGGTCTATAGCAGGAGGAATGGAATTGAATAATTCTCAGCAGCTCTTACCATGCAACTGTGTTGTTTGACAATGAGGCTGGTTGTAGCTTCTGAAGGGTGTCTTTCCCCATGCTGGATATTTTTAACATTTTATATTAAGAACTCTTCCCTTTAAACTTGAAAAGTCTTTATCTATGAAAGTTCCAGTTCTAGTTGGCCTTTGTCATGGTTGTTAAAGTCTTGTCAAGTTTAAAATTGCCTTAGAGTCTCTTTAAGGAAACTCTACCAGGTTTCTGAGGCATTGGGAACCAGTGGAGAGGGTTTGCTGGTGCGTAATACTCCTACTTACGTATCACACACTCAGATGTGCACACACACCATCATGTGCAGAAAGCACACTCACATGAAAGCATGCATATAAATGTACCCTTATACAGATAGACATGGTCATTCTCACAGCTGCACACAACCTCACATACAGAGCTGCATGTTCACCAATGCCCCTGGACATACACACTTGCATGCAGTTGTTTAATGGGAACCTCATTTTGGTTTAGCAAGATAGAGACATTCCGGAGACTCATTGCACAATAATGTAAACATCTTTCACACTACTGAATGGAGCACTTAAAATGGTTAAAGTACATTTTACGTTATGTGTCTTTTACCACAATTTTTAAAAATTATAAAAAGACAATGATAGTCACTGCGGGTATGTATGTGCATTTGTTATATCTTTTGTTCCTAGGAAGAGGACAGCTTTCATCCACCTGGCCTCCTGAATGGCCCTGCCATGAAGAGAGCAGCCCAGTGACCCACCTATGTCTCTGCAGGAAAGTAGACTGAGGGTGATCGCAGACCATTGGTGAGAGAAGGATATGACTGGGTAGGTTAAGCAAAAAGAAAGCACCTGCCATCTGGAGCTGTCCATGGTGTGGCTTTACATCTTTCCCCAAAGAAGGAAACTTAATCAGAGAAAGAGCGATGTGCGGAAAAAGTCGGAGCAGCGGTCCTGTCTGTGACTCCAAGCTTTATTTCAGTGGCAGCTACAGTGGCACTTTATAAATTCCTTTTTGTGGCTTTAAATGTCATTGTCATTCTTTGTAAGAAACTCCCCTGGGAGTTATATAAAGATGTGAGTGGGTACAAAGGGCCACTCACCTTTGCCAACTGCTCACGACTGTGGCTGGAACATGACTGCAGATGCTTTACCCAACCTCCCTTCCCCTTTCTTCCCCATGACACCTCCTTATGGAGTGGAAAGTTTCCCTCCAACTCTACCAGTGTCAAGGGCAATGGAGGAGAAAGACTATCCCCAGAGATGGAGTCTGATCATTCATGTCAGAGGACTGGGCATCTTTTTACAAGGCCAGTTGTTATTTATATCCACTGACCTCCCTCTAGAACTACAGCTATAGCCAATAAAACCAAGGTCTTACTCATCTGGAAAAGCACAGTAGCATTCAGTTAAGACTGCATTCTTTGTTTGTTTGTTTGTTCGTTTGAAATGTGAAATTGTGTGTGTAAACCGCAGCATTCATTGCCTGGGCAAATACAGTGTGTTTCCTGTGTATTGCTGAGTAAAGAGAAGGTGGTGGCTTATCTAGAGAGGTGTGTCAGTATCACAGAAATAAAAACTCAGACTTAAAGGGTCAAAATAAGACAGCCTGAAATTCCTCTTCCTGTTCATCTTCTGTTTGCTCACAGCTTCCATAGGTCACTATGCATTTCTCATGGCAGTCAGGATCCCTTGATGATGGCCATAAGAGGTATTGCCTTTCCCCCTTGGATATGCATTGAGGTGCAAATGGAAGCCTTCTTCAAGGTTCACACAACAGGATATTTGAATGATGACCCTTTCAGCTGTGGAAGAACGAGCAATGGGCCAGAGCTCATGCAGTCAGAGGGAGACACCTCTGCTCAGAGGTCCTGTCTTGAGCTGGTGAGGCCAGGAAAGTGGAGGCAGAACTGAATGACTCCAGTGACCTTCCAAAGAATTTCATCTTGCTCCAACCCACAGCTTAGGTCTCAACAGCATGTCCTGAGAAGACAGTGAGGGGGTAGCCATCCTGTGATGCAAGTCGCCCTATCCTCAGGGCTGTCCTGGAATTGTTTGCCCTCCTCTCCTGGGCAATCAGGAGGGAAGATGCGCAGAAAAGTTACCATAGCAAGACTGAAACCAGCCTCAGATGGGCCTGCTTGCATGACTGGCCCTTGGTTGACATCTGGAAACTTGGATTTCAGGAATTTTCCCATCCTCCCCTAATTGACAAGTGTGGCTTACTGTACCTAAACTCCTCAAAAAGTGTCTTGAGCGGACTTTTGTAGACTGGAAAAGGAGGCAGGGGAAAAGAGGAGGGGGGAGATTTGTAACAGGAGCAAAAGGATTTTAAAATGACCAATATGTGGTTTATAGATTACCATTTCTTCAAAATTAATGCTACCGTTACGTATCACAAACACACACTAATAAAGAAATTATGGTTCTTACTGAGTAACACTTATTTCTCTTCAGAAGTTAGGTATGAGGATGTTAGGATGATGACACTTTGAGCAACAGAAAAATGAGCAATGGGCCAGGGTTCATGCAGTCAGAGGGTACTGAGATGTTCCCAAGTGAAAATCCCAAGCACAGAGTCTCTATTGAGATTCCCTGGGAGACAACATGACACACACATGGTCACAACTCATTGCTGGGGGAGGTAAATGAACCCCGTGTGACCAGACTGGGAGAAGACCCTTGGGAGCCTGGCTCCCCATGGGCTGTGCCTTTCCTATTTGCTGATTTCAACTGGTAGCAATTTGCTGTAGCAAGTCACAGCCATGAGGACAGCTGTGACTCATATGTCCTGAGGGTGATCTCAAGGACACCAACACAACACAGGAAAGTGGTGTTAACTCTGCAGACTGTGTTTCTCAGACCCCTTTGTCAATTGATTTTCACTGAGTTTAGCAAATAGCAGACAATCACCAAACAGTGGACTGACAGAGAAGGAAGGAACAAGCTAGGTTTGTGCTTCCCTCCCTCTTAACCTCAGACTGCATTTCTGCTAATGACTAAATCGCAAGCTCCTACCAGACAGGCTCATGGGGTTCCAATTCCTGCCAAATAAACTCAGCCTTGCCCTGTGGTGACACCAATTCCTCTCTGCTATTTCTAATTGCAAAGTTGACTCACCTTTCCCTGTTTGCTTTCTTGTCTCTTCTATCACCCTTGAGTTAAATTCTTCCCCGTCTCTCTCTCTCTTTGTGTCTCTCAATAACCTAAAGAAGGTTTTGTTTTTTCTGCCTTTACTCCACCTGCTACATTTCTTAACTACCTATGCTATGTCATCTGCCTACTAGGGAAGGGATGTTCAGTATAAAGATGAGCTGCATCTTTAAGGATTCATTCTTAGGTCAATGCATGCCAGCTGCTTCTGCGGAAGTCATCTTTTTTTTTTTTTTCATCTGGCTCAAGAGTCATTTTATGACCAGAAACTTTTGTCATGATTTCTCAGTCATAAGACCATGAGACAGGGCTCAGTACATGACTAGGGCTTGGTGCCTCTGACTCTGTTTGATCAACTCTGTTAAGCAAAAGGAAATCTATTGCATTTATAATGTTACTGAATGGATGGTTTGAGAGCAATAGAAAGCTGAATGTATGAATGTTCACACAGCTATCAGTGAGTCTCAGACCAAAAGAAATACTGTAGTTCTGTTTGTATGACAAGTCTGTCCCTAATGCATAATTCAGTCAGGGGTATTTCATCTTTGTGGCTTAACAGAAGGGTGCAAAGGTAACCATACTTCCCTAAATCCTACTTAAGTAAGGGGTTCTAGGAGTCCCAGGCACTCAAGTTTTATGTTTGTTAGAGGAACTACCAAAATATGATGACATCTTGACTATGATCTTTCTCTAGCCCTTACCAAACATTATGAGAAGGATGGGTTTTGAGTAATTAATGGTCAACTATTTCTCTGGGGCACTCTGGTTGGAATTCCTACACTTATAGTATCTAGTGGAGGTAGATTGAAGTATACGGAAAGTTTCCACACCCCATGACAAGCAAGGCAAACTCTTTGCAAGCTGTAATAGTCAAAAATCCTATCAGTGGGACACAATGCTCAACACCCATAAGTTAATTTAACTCATGGTTTCAGTGGATTCAGTACATGGTCACCAGACTCCAAGGCAGGGACATCCTGGTGGAAAGGAGTGGAAGAACAGAGCTGCTTGGTTTACGGTGGCCAGGAAACAGTGGAGAGCAGTCTCAAAGATAAAGGGGTGAGGCACCAGACATAGACACCAAGGCCATGTATCTATGACCCACTTGGATACTCTCAAAAGTGTGTTCCACCAGTCCTGGGGGTGGATCTCAAAGCTAGTCAAAATGATACTCCACTGTAACCGCTGTATCCCACGTTGTGAACTTCATACCCAAACATATCTCCTTAAACCATGCTTAATTTCCAAAAAAGAACAAATTCATAATTTTACCTAACACAATACAATTATCTCGCATACAATCTAAGATACAATAATCCATTCCCCAAAGTCTCAACAATGTCAGCATTTTTCAAAAGTCCAATTCCAAGTCTCTTCTGAGAGTCAAGCAGGAGTCTTTCTATAAACCTCTGAAAAAATAAAAAGCATTTTAGATAACCCCAAGGTACAATGGCACAGTGCAAATATCTCCATTCCAAAAAGGAGGGATAGAGGAATAGAAAGGAACTGGACAAAACAAGACAAAAATTTAGCTGGGCAAACATTATGTCCTCTGGCACCATGTTCTAAGCACATGGTGGTCAGATGTGAGTTCCAGGGGGCTTCAATGGTCTCATTTCTATGGTCTTGCTGGTTGCAAGCTACATGACCTTTCACTTGGCAAACTCCACTAACAGCCTACAGCTTTCCTTGAAAGACCTCCATATTCTTGACATCTATGACTTCTTGGAGTTTTCACTCTATTTTGACTTTATTCCCACAGCTTCACATACTCCCACAGGAGGGGCTTCTTATCTGACCTTCCAGGTCTTCTTATGACATCTAGGTCAAAGCCTCATTGACCCCCATAACTCTTGAATCTACATTCCAGTAAAACCAGCGTCAAATGGATGACAGAAAGGTCTTTCCATTAGCGTGGGCAATAACCAGGCACCTCAGACCATACCAACAGCAGCCTCTGAATGCCTGGATAACTCAGCACAAAGAAATGTGTCCTAATGAACCAATTCCCTAGGCAACTCTTTTCAACAGGGGGCTCAGAGGATCCCTTCTCAAATGAAAAGTTTGCACTCTTGCATTTTGAGACTATGATGGGTGAGATCTTGCTGATTCCTGAAATTTCCCCAAGGTATATTTCATGTCCTAGTACAAAATTAGTTTTTACTGATGCTAATCTTTACAGTGGCCATACTTCTTTTGTTCCCCATTTCACATGTGGTTCCTTCTGGACCAAAATTTAACTTTTTCAAATATCTTTGTTTTGCTTTTTATCCCTGAGTCTCATTATAAAATTGATTAAAAGTATCCAGAAGTACCCATGTCACAACCTGAATTTTGGGCTGCTTTGAAATTTCGTGCACCAAATCACTTAGACTACTACCCTTAATCTCAGTCTTCTGCAATGCCTCAGGGCACAGGCAAAGTGTAGACATTTTTTTGCAAGGGTGTGATACACATGGCCTGTAGTCTAAATTTCAGTGGAGTCCTTGTTCCCAATTGAAATCTCCCTGAGCCTGGCCTTCACTGTCCACATTTCTATCTGAATTCAGGTCTTCTAAGATCTTGCTGGAATTACCCACCAGGTTCTGCTTACAGCATTTTAAACCTTATCTAGTTTTAATCTCCAAACCACACCACTTCTCTCATAAACTAGTTCCAAACCCTTCTGAACCATATGGTCAGGCATAGGCACAGCAAATTTTCTACTTCTCTGGTGCCAATTTTCTATATTAACAAGCTTTCCCAACACTGCAACACAATACCAGAAGTGTGAAAGTTTTAACTTAGTTTATAGTTTCAGGGTATTTAATACATGACTGGTAAACTGCAAGGCAGGAGCATCATGGTGCAAGGACATAGCAGAGTAAAGCTGCTTGGGTTATAATGGTCATGAAGCAGAGAAAGGCAGCAGCCCATAGAGGAAAGTGTCATGGGCCAGACATAGACTACAATACAATGCTTCTGTGATCCACCCAGACGTATCCAGAAGTGTGTCCCACCAATCCCTGGGATAGATCCCAAAGTCAATCAAGTTGACACTCTATCCTTACTGTCACATTCCACCCCCTTTCAACTTCATATCCAAACACATATCCTTAAAACCATAATCTCAAAAAAAAAAAAAAAAAGAGAGACTGCTCAGGGTTTTTGAGCAATTTAGGCCATGTTCTACATAAAAAACAAGGAGTGATCTTGTGGCAGAGAATAATGAGGATAGGAGTGTATTTCTGGCAAGAGACACAGAATAAGATGTTCATTGTGGCTGAAGCAAGTACAAACTGGAGTGTGGAGTGAGACAATATGGGTAGAGTGTGGAAGGAGTTAAGACTGGAGAGCAAGCAGGAGCTACATTGAACAAGATCTTGTGAACTGATGGTTGGAATTTATCCTAAAAGCAAAGTTAAGTAGCCATAGAAGAATTTGGGCAAAGAATTTAACTTCACACTTGCACTCTACAAATCTCATTTTGATTGTATTGTGAGAAGTGAATTGGAAGAGGATAAATGGATAGATTCAAGATCTACTTAAGAGGTAGAATTGAAAGTACTTGATAAAGGATTAGATTTGAGGATTGAAGGAAAAAAGAAAGAATTGTCAAGAATGATGCCCATGAGCCTGGTTTGGCAAGTGAATGTGAAGTGGTGATGTTCATGGAGATATCCCACTCCTGTCTTATTATAGGGTATAATGAATGTGAACAGCCACAGGATATGCCAAGGGAAGGTGGCTGATAGGTAGTTAGATAAGGGAGCCTATGGCACTGGAAAAGACTAACATCAGTAATCTATATTTGGGAGGTGTCAGGAGAGAAATGGAAATTGAAAGCCATCAGAACTTCTGAGATAATCAAGCGATAGTGCTGCACTGGAGAGAACAGCAGGCTGTCCCATGTTCTGGAAGCCAAAAGGGAATACCTTCAAGGGGATAGTGGAAAATAGTCACATAACTTAGATTATGTGAGAACTGAATCTTGCTCTTTGGTTTGTGCACAGACTACTGGAGACTGCTTTGGTTTGGATCTGGTTTCTCCCCTCCACAACTCATGCTGAAATTGGGTCTTCGATGTAACATTGTTGAGAAATGATGAGAATTTTAAGAGGTGATTCAGTCATTAAGAGGGACTCATATGGTTCTCAGTAGACTCAGCAGTTACCATGAAAAGTTGTTTGTTCTTTTTGGACCGTGCCCACTTGCTCTTCTGCCTTTCTAACATATTAAGCCACAGCACAAGGCTCTTGTCAGAAGCTAAGATGCTGATGTCATGCTTTTGAACTTTTCACCTTCTAGTATCATGAGATAAATAAATCTCTTTATAAAGGATCTAGTCTTGGGTATTTTGGCAACAAAATGGGCTAAGATGGTTTCAGTAGAATGATGGTGGGGGAGTAGAATCCTGATTGTAGGATCATTTAGTAATAGAGGGGAGTGGAGGAGGGAGAATGAACCACAGCTGGAGGGATCATGGGTTGAGGAGAGACTCTTACCTGGATTGAAGGGTCTTGACTTGATATTATGCCCATACTGATGGGAAGCAGTTGAGAGAGAGCAAGTAGTTCAATATACAGAAGGAAGAGTGGATAAGGGGCAGAGCAAAGTTCCCAAGAACAATGTGAAGTGGAGCAAAGTGAAGCAGACACAGAGCACTTGGTTTGTGAAAACAGGAGGTGAGGGAAGACCCAGTCTAGTAGCAGTAAGAAAGCAGGAATCATTAGAAATAGTTGCTGGTAATTTCATACATTTGGTTGCAAAAAACAAAATGGGAAAATTCCTAACCAAAGACTTATATATCTGTATATAGAGATAGACATAGATGGATGGATGGATGAACAGATAGATAATAGATAGGTATGTAGATAGATGATAGATAGATAGATGCAGGTATTTTTCTATGGCAGAGTCAGATATCTGAAAATGGTAAAGAAAACTAGAAATATCCACAATTGAAAATAGGAATATTTGGAGATACATTCAGAAACAAAAATATGGAAAGTTTTAAGCAGAAAATTTTATTTCCTTTCTCTCTAACTTGCAAAGATACCCTGAAATGGTTTTCAGGGAAGACACAAGTGTCATTTTCTGATTTGTGTGGCACTGTGCAAGAAGTTTACTCTTCTTCCCCTGGTGCTGGGCATGGCCGTGCTGCAGGAAGCCTTGTGGTTAGGTGGTAACTGGCTCCCTGGATGATTCAAGAGCACAGCCTTATTTGCAAAGGAGGGACACATTGCTCTTGCTTTATGCATGGTCACAACTGTCTGTGTGACCTGTCCGTAGAAGGCAGACCCTCCCCTCTGCCAAACCGCACCAGCCAACCTGTGTGGCAAAAGCATTCCTTTGTGAGAGATGCTTCCAGTCCTTGGGACCAAAGGGGAGAAAGAGCTGCCTGGCACTCTGATCCTTCTCCTTTGGCTCCCAGCAGTCGAGCAAGGGGGAAGAGACAGATCTGGGGGTGGGGGCAGGAAGAAGATGCACGAATAGGAAACTGAGAGCTACAGAGGTGTGGGGAAGAGGAAGGAGCCCATGCAGGAGAAACGCGCGGATTGGCAGAAATAAATGGAAAGTCCTAGAAGCCTCTGCTCATTGCAGCGGTCAAGAAGGGGGAGGAGAAAACTGCTGGGGACGGGAAAGAGGGTGGGAGCTGTTAGCAAGTTATTTAAGAGCCAACTTTCTGGTAGCTTTTCCTGCGTCCTTTTGAGGAAGTTCCCAGACTCACAGAGCAGCCCAAGCCCCCTGGCTGGAGCATACAGGTAAGCGGCTGCCTGGTAGCATTGCCCCAGAACATGATGCCCAGGACCTGGGCTCCCCGGGAATCCTCAGGTGACTGCTACAGGGCTAAAGAGGGGAACTGGGGCAGCCCCACTTCTCTGACTCCAGGTCTTTCCCCCTAACTTTGCACTGCTTAGCCCCACTCCTGAGGTGGCCTGCTCAGTACTCTGTAAAATCAACAGAAAAGTGCTGCTTGTTAAGAAGACCATGGGAGGGGACTGAAGGAGAGGGGTTTACCCAAAAGGCGGGGTCCCTTTACTCAGGGACACAAGGGATTGGGGATGACAGGTGGGCCAGGTAGGACAGCTTGACTCCCCTCCTGCATTTAGCCTTCCTCCACCCCAAAGCAGGAGCTGAACTTGAGCTCCAACCCCATCCCTGACCCTGAGATTGGGCACCCGCTGCACACCTGCACTCCTGCGGGGCAGCTCCATACCTACCATACCTGGCTGGCACCTGGAACTCCCAGGTAACACCTTAAACCTGCTGCTTCTCCAATGGGCTGCTGTTTTGTTCTGCACTCTTCTCCCCCAAGCCCTGTCTGCCCCTAACAACCCCAACTTTACTGTTTTCCCAGGGCTGCTTTTTCCTGCCTTCTCTCCATCCTCAGATCAATGTCTTACCATTCACCCCTCTGCTGCTGGGAGGAGACTGTCTGTAAATATGTTGACAGGTATTCATGGAGCTCTACTGGACCTTATCCCTCCCAGCGCTTTTGCCTCCATCCAAGACCACGTGGTCTTTACCTTTCATAGAATAGTCACTCACCTGAGCCAGCTCGGTGGTCCTCAGCCTCATGGCCATTGCCCCACGTGTTTCAGGACAGTCTAGTCTAATTGACTCTATCGGGTGACTCTTCATCTTTGGGAGGTGTTCCTGGTTGCACACTGCCAGGAATCATGATTGGCTGACCCAGGTACTCATAGCCCAGAAACAAAAACCCTCTTCACCTGGTCAGTCGGTCAACAAGCACTCATTGTGCGTGATTGCAAGGTGTGCGGTGTTTTTGCTGGCCCCTGGCCTGCTCTGAAGGAGCAGCATGGCACAGGGCCCTGTTGGCACCACTGACCAAGCAAGTCAGAGGACAGGCTGTTACAGGCCTGCTTACAATTGCAGTGGCCTCCACCCCACCACCTAATCTCACTCCCTCCAGCTTCTCCTCCTTGATGTTCTGTCTCCAGCACAGCTCCCACCTCCTCACACCCAGTTGGATTTGCTTATGACCCTTGTCATGCTCCTCCCTAACCCCACTGCCTTTCATCTTTCTTAATATCAATTGAATTAAATTGCAAATGTAAATGGTTTTGAGGACAACACTTATCTGGGCATGGTTGCATGAGTCTAATCTTCAAAGTGACTTAGAACCTGTAAATCTCCATGATGTGGATATAGCTATATCCATAAGACAATAAAAATCTCAGCAAGATGTTTTCCTTATGGGATGCTGGAGAAGGGAAAACCTTGCACTCTAAAATCTATAAAGTTGCTCATTTCTTCAAGCAAACCCCCATTCTCTTGCTTTCCACGTGTTTTGACAAACACCAAATCTCCCTGAGATCCTTGGGGAGCCCTGCTTTGTCATTAGGCTAATCCTTCCTGCCACTTTTCTGTTATTATTTATGCAAAGCTCAGAATGTGTCGCTCAAGTGCTATCACACGCAGATAAGTCTGCTTCTCTGTTTTGAATGCTGGTCCCAAATGGAACTCATTTCACAATCCTTTTCCAGGTCTTCCCCGCCAAGGACTTGGGAAAGCTGAGAATGTCGGACAGTCCCAGCACTACCTTTGGGGGCAGGCGAGCAGTCCCTCCCAACAACTCCAACGAAGCAGAAGCTGAGCTCCCCACTGAGGAGCTGCTGAGCTTGGTGCCCCGGGGCGTCAGCCTGGAAGGTAGGAGCATCACTGTGCGGGGCTCAGCTCAGCCCCAACACCTCCTCCCAGGCAGGAGCTAGGTGAGAAGGATGTCTCTGCCAGTTTCTGATTTTAAAGAAAGGAAACCAAACTCCTCTTGTAAAAGCACCAGAGGCTGGATCCTTGTCCCAATTCTGCCACTTAACGGATCATGTAACCTCAGGGAAATCATTTTGTCTTTCTTCCTCTCAGCGATTTCCTGTACAAAACAAAGATGCTGCATTCACCGAGGCCTCTCCCAGCCCTACTGTTCTGCACGTTTAACAATGCTGTCTAGCTGGAAGATTCCACTTCCAAAATATTGTGGCTGTTTTCCATTGTCTGGCTTACACCTCCTTCCTTCTCCCCGCTCCCTCCTTCGTCCAGGGCTGTGAATTTCAGAGCTGGTGAGAAGTGCCAGATTCTGACAGTAATAGAGATGGAAGCCCTCTATTTGTCTCCAGAGCAGCCTGGGGAGCAGGCAAGGTGAGTTGCTGTCCCTGCCTCTCGCCTCTGCCTAGTCCTGAGGGACCTGCTCTGGGTGCGGCAGCCACCAGCTGACCTCCTCAGCCCTGTCAGCTGTGACAGGGTCCAGGTGCCAGCGCTGGCTTGGTGAAGCAGCTGCTATTCCCCTGGGCTATGGCAGGGACACTCAGGCTCCTGCCCCTGAATGGCATCTAGCTGGGAGTACTTTGGGTCAGAGCATTTATGCCCCAGAATCTAAGTTTAGTCCTGAGGGCTCTCTACGCTGCGTGTCGTAGAGGGGTAAATGCCCACATGGTGGGGTAGGTGAGGTTGGTCACCTGTGGCTAAACTGCGTCAGAATTAGTCGAGTGCTGAAAGTCCCAGCTGGATGCAGTGTTCCTAGCAGCAAAGGGAGGAGACAGTATTTGTGGATTACCAAGCAAACCAGCAAGTCGCAACCTGTGCAGACCTTGCAGATGAGTTTGGGGGCAAAGAACCCCTTTCCTTCCCCAAGAGGAAAGAAGACTCAGCTTCCTATTCCAGAACCCAGGAAAAGTGATAAGAGCACCCCAAAACTCAGTTTTCCCATCAGCAAAATGGAAGAAATGGCTACAAGTTGTCCTGAGCATCAGAGGTTTGAGGTCCTGTGATCATCCCGAAACCACAGCACATGATCAGTAATCTTCACTGATTTGCAGTGTGCAGATCAGGAAGTCACTGATCAAGAGTCCAGTGAGCACTCAGCTCTTTTGGGGAGTGTGTGCAAGCTGTGGCCCCTGTACATCTGAAATCTAAACAAAATGAGCCAATAAGACATCAAAACTGTTAACCATTTTTAAGCCAACATGTTAAAAATCTGAGACAACTGGTTCTCTGTTTATTTGGGGAACAAGAGTGGGAAAGTAATTTACCTGAATTATTCCAAGGCATCAGTCATTATGGACCATGTAGTCATGTGACCATAATGAAGGTGACACTCTGGAGTACTTGTGGGAGGTCCTGGCACAGGGATTTGAGACTTCAATGACTGTCTATAGAATGATTTGAATGAATGAAGTCAGTCAGTCATTTGCAAACTGAATGACTCATCATCCTTAGTGTCATTATAATCTTATTAATAGCAAGTTCCAGATTTCAAATATACACATCCATTTAATATTTTTCACACAGATCTGCTAAGTGCTACAGGATGTGAGAATGGGGGCTCTGGGCCTCGGAATCACAGCCGTCAAGTCCCAAGTGGAGAAGGCAGGAAAAAATACCACAGTACAGAATGCCTGAATAAGGTTACTCTGTACATTCAGATTTCTGTTTAATTGTCCAAAAACCAGGTTTCCTGGCCCTAAATATATCAAGTGCTCCTTAAGTCACCCCTGCTATGAGACTAAGGTTAGGAAGGCAGAGCTCCTCCTTTTGTTTTGCTCTGTTCTGTTTTTCTCTTTGCTTTTTGTTTTATTTTGAAACCACCATCTTGCAGTTCAACCAATGGCCACTAGTGGCCTCCATGAGCATTTTTATCTTCTGGGATCAGTCGGAGAGGCAGAGGCTGCCTTCCGCTCCAGCATAACAAAGCCCTAGCTAAACCAACAGCTGTCTGCAACATCCTTGGGTGGTACTTCTTCCCTCTCAAAAGCCATCCTTGTGAAACTGACTGAGAAATCCAAAGAGGCAAGGAGAGGAAGGGAGAGAAATGTCAGAGTTTTCATTTTGGTTAATCCTGTAACAATAAATCTTGACCACCACTAGGTATGGTACACTTAGTACATGTTAATGTGTATAATGTACTTAAATCGTGGCTTTTTGAAATCTTTTGTTAAGAGTCCTTTCATTAGAGCAAAATCTATATCAAAATATATAAGCTCACATATGGTTTCCCCCATAGACACCAAAATACTTAAGAAAAATGGAAATATTTGAGGTGCCCGGCTGATGTTAGCCAACCATGGTGTTCCTGACGTCCTCACATGATCTTCTGGATCTTAATGTCCTTCTGGATGCTCAAGATTGGCCAGGAAAAGTGCTGTGACACCGCCTCAGCTTGTTTGGATTTGTATCAGTTTCTAATAGATTGCTCTTTGTACTCAGCTAGTGTTTCTAAAAAAAATCCCCTCTTCAGCCTCCCTGGTCTCAGGTTATGTGTGCCTGGAAATGTAATGCTCCAGGAGAAAACTTCGTATTCTTGGGCTGCTTTGACTCTGTTATTATTGCAGAAGTACTAGGATATTTATTTGGCAGGTCTAATACCTTGAATTTATTTATTTATTTATTTATTTTTTGCGGCACCGGGGATTGAACTCACAACCTCGCGCCTGCCAGGGCAGGCGCTTAAGGCACTGAGCCAAACTCCCGGCCCTTAATACCTTGAATTTAAATAAGAAACCAAGCCTAGCCATATAAAAATTTTGAAGATAATAGGGTCTACTAGTTTTCAGGCTAAGGGGATATTTACCCCTTTCAGAATAATCTCCATTCTTCCTCAGAACTAAATGAACAGATTAACCAGCTAGGAATCAACCTGTCGTTGGTACAGAGAGGTCAAAAGTTGTTGAAAGAACAAAAGCTGCATTCGATACACGAGTGAGCAGTGATGTTGGCAAGGGCCAGTTCACCATTCCATTCCCTTCACAAGAAACGCAGACCAGCTGTCGCATATGTGTCAGCAGCTGTTCCAGGCTCTCCCTGGAGGCTGCCAAGGGAAGTCAGTCCCTGACTTAAAGCAACTCTTTGTCCAGTAGACAAAACAAACAAAGAAAAGATAGTTGTAATTCAGTGCAGTGAATACTGCAATCAAGATTCATGCCAATTTCAGCTAACTAGTAGAAAGGAGTGTCTGGTACTGTGGATTGGGGAAGGCAATGAGGAAGACTTAGTGAGGAAGAGGTATTGAGCTGCTTCTCAGAAGATGGACAGGCTGAAGAGAATTTTCAGCAGAGGGAACAGTAGATGCCAGGAATTGAAGAGTGAGTAAAGGACAAGAGGAAGAGACGCCTGAGTAAATACAGAAGGGGCAACGCTATCGTAGGCACTGAAGATCTACTTTTCATCTTACATACAATGGAGGCTCAGGACTCTGACAGCAGAATTGCATTGTATAAAGGTCATTCTAGTGATGAGGAGGCCGTGAGCAAAAGGAGATGCTCAGGGCTGGAGGACGAGTAACACGAAGGGAGTTTTGCCCTTGGAGGAAGCGTAAGCCTCATTTCTCTTGGGCTAGCTGCCTCTGAGTAGAGAAATTCTTAAACATAGGGTTTGGGGCATCTTAAGAGCAATAGTTTAAAAAATTAGCACCTGAAGAAAATGTCTTCACAGTAATTGTGATACTTTAAAATTCAGGTATATAAAAAAAAAGTGAAAAAAAACCCCTACTTTTCCTATTGTTCTTCTCATCATAAATGAACCTTCAACCTCATGGATAGCATTAATACCCACAGTTTAGTAATCACATTACCAAAGATTGCATGGAGAATTCAGCACACCAGGGAATTCCTTGAATATGAACCTAAACATTTAACTTATTTCAAGATTCCATCTGTGACAGGTATAATCATTCTCAGAAGAATATTTTTACAACCTAGGGAGAAGATAATCCACTTTTTTCATATTAGAGAAAGAGTAGGAGGACCGACAGGCAGCTGGCTCCTGTGGAGAGATTTTTTTCTCTAACAATCCATTTTCTGATGTGTTTGAAATTAGGCTAAATTGTGTTAGGTAGAGTTTTTGAAAGCTGTCAGTTTGAAAGAGCAAGCTGCCAACTTTCTAGTCATAATATCTCTTAAAGAAAGAAGAAAAGAGTGACTTAGCACTGAGCTGCTCCATGTTGCCAGGAACTGGGCTTGGAAAGGGATGCAAATTCATTTCCTGTGTGTGGTGAAT
Source organism: Dasyprocta punctata (assembly GCA_004363535.1). NCBI lineage: Eukaryota > Metazoa > Chordata > Mammalia > Rodentia > Dasyproctidae > Dasyprocta > Dasyprocta punctata. The sequence continues at coordinate 10,346 of RJWM01000819.1, read as the reverse complement.
GGAGCCTGAACAATGAGATGAGAAGCCTCTTCCAATCTAGGCTATTTCTTATTAGGCTAATAAGCAAAGCAAAAGTCATCGCACCAGCCTAAGATATGTCTGCTAAATACCCACTGGCTGGAAAGGGGCACTATTGGGCAATCGACCACACTATGATATTTTGATACTTGTGTTCCTATCTTATGACAACCATCTGCAGAGTCCTTGCTATCATCTGGTTTTATAAGAACCAAATATGCTCCATCCCCATGTGGCAATATGCAAAATGGTGGGACTTTAAAGAGATAGGGCTTAGTGGGAGGGCCTTGAGTCATCAGGGTTGTGCTCTTAGAAGAGATTAGGATAGTTCCGGTGGGATCCCTGAGTTAGTTCTCACAAGAGTGAGCTGTTATAAAAGCTTGAGCCAGATGCATACATGGCTCTCTGACTTCCTGTCTAGTGATGTGATCTTTCGCATCGTCTCTTGCTATCATGGTGGCACATGCCATGAAGTGATGTAGCCAGGGAACCTTGCCAGAGCCAGCACCATGTGATGCAGACTTTTCTGTTTCTAAACTGTGAGTTTAAGCTTCTCTTTTCATTCTAAGCACCTCTTCTCTTTATCAGCACCCAGGTGCAGGTATTTCCTTACAATAATGAAAAACAGACTAGGACACTTAGTAAATCCACTGACTTGGTAGGAGATTAGGTGGAAGAGAGGGCAACATGGATGCCATTTTCTTCTCTTTCTAAACAACTGTCAATCCCATGGTGCCCTTCCTTACATCATATATGCTTGACTACTGGCTAGAACATTGTTTCTCTAAAATTCTGACCTCTCATTCTAGCCTTTAATCTTCCATATCTTAGTCAAATTTCACTAATGTCTTTTTCTCCCAAATTTCAGTTTTTAAAATTCAATGTTTTTCTTATGTTGTTTTAAAATGGACTTCTAAGAGATAATACAGTAAACTTTTACTTATTACTGTGCTAGATTTTGCTCATTCTGAATACTATGGTGATTTCCCACAAATGTTTTCTTTCTTTCCTTGTCAAAGATATAATAACACAGACTACATTTTTTAAAGCAAATTCTCTACATATACGTTTATTTCACTGTGAAGAAAACCTATTAGATTTTTTAACATTAGATTTTATATACCCAAAGGAATTCATTAACACCCTTTTACTTACCCTTTGTTAGAAGCACTCTGAAGATATGACATTGTCATTGCAGTGTAAAACAAAACTTATTTTCCAGGGTTTTCTTATTTTACCATCTCCCATCACCATTTCCAACAATTATGATGGTTCTGAAATTTGCATATTTTGAGAGTGGAATTGTCTGATAAATGATATTTACAACTATGGTTAATCCTATGGTAAACAGAATAATCCATTTTTAAATGATGATTTTCAGATTTTGCATTTCCTCAAGTTAAAAATGGCACATCCACTGGGATGCTATTGCACATTGCTCCAAGTCTAACGACAAGATGGCTGAGACTTGTTCTAGTCCTCAAGAGGTTTATAGTCCTATGGGTGACACTACCTGTGTAAAGGTAATACAACGCCATTAATGAAAATACACACATTTTTTTGAGAAGAGAGAAATGCATTCTAAGTATGAGGAGGGAAGAGATATTCCATTCACGCACCACAGTACTGAAAAGGAAAGGTGAGCGTGTCTGCTCAGAACATAGGAAACACAACTGGTCATGCTTGCAGAAAAGATTGAAAGGACACTTCTGGAAAGCTTCCAGGCAGACTTTGAGGGTGACTTCACATTGTTCAGTTTCCAGCCTTTCACAACAACCTTTCAGATACCTGATTTTTTCTACTCATTATATCTGACGACGCTCTGCCTGGATGCTTGGTGTTATTCTTATTGCTGTCAATTACTGAGCACTTGCCATGCACTCAGTGCATCTTCTCATGTAATCATCACACCAGCTTCATTTAGCAGATGAGAACTTGGTATGATTTTTCCAAGGTCATGCATGGAGTAAATGGCAGAGATGGGGTTTGAGTCCAGGCAATCTGGCTAGAAAACTTATGCTTGTATTCCCTGTACTATTCTATGTCTCTGAATAATTACACTAATAATAACAACAATGACAATAATAATAAAAAAACACTTGCTGAGAATGTACTAGGATGTGGGGGCTTGATGAGGTAGGTGTTTTATTACCATATTAAAGGTAAAAAAGAAATAGTAGCTCAGAGAGATTAAAAATAGCATTCCCAAGTTTGGGCAGTTGCTAAGTAGTGAAGCATATCCCAAAGTATATTCTGCAAAATCTGATCTCCAAATATGAGACTAGCCATGGTTGTTTAAGTGTGGAAACCATTGTACCTCTAGGAGCTTTGCAGTACACATCAAGATATTAAAGTCTCCCACCAAGGCTGCAAGCTGGAGTCTAGTTAACTTTGATTGTGTCAGCATTTCCCAAACTGGTTTCACTATGGTGCTTACTTCCAGTATCTACCAATATTGTACAGAACTAGCACTGCATTCTGTGAGGAGGAACTGAATTTAGCCATAGTTGCTGGATATTAGCCAGGCTCACTAGGCTCAGGAATAAAACTGGAAAACCAGGTTTCCATTTGTACCAGACTGGTGAGAACCAGAAATCAAAGAAATGCTGTCCAGTTTTATCATTCCTAGTAGGTCAGCTACTTGGGAAGCCAAAATATAAAACTAACATATGCATTTTGGGGGGCACATTATCTTGTGAGTAGTGGGAGTAAAGGCAGACACATCCTGGGAGTGCTCTAGAACCAGGCCATTCATTCCCCATGGGCAGACTAAACTTACCATCATCCTCACCCAGAATACAGCAACTACCTCCTAGCTGGCCTTCCGGCCTGCAGCAATGACACCATGTAGCCCCTTTCCTGCTCGTCAATAGAGGCTGTTCAGATTCCTGTTTATCAGCGTAATGGTGAAAATGATTCATGCTGTTTCATATCCTTCAATCCCCAGTGCCATTAAAATCCAAAGTCCTTCATGTTATCTACAGGCTTGAAAGAGCAGGCTCCTCCTATTACCATAGTCCAGTGTGGAACCACCTACTACATTCCAGCCAGCCAATCATCTTCCAGTTCCTCAATTAACCATGGACTCCCCTGCCTCAGTCTTGCACATTCTCTTCTCTGCATAAAGTATTATTCCCCACCTTCCTTCCCACTTGGACAATTTACTTCTCATTGGTCACTGCTCATACCAAACTTTTCCCACAAATCTTCCTTGATCCCACCTAATCTGGGCTGGGATCTCCTCCCAGTTACCCCCTATCCAGTACCTTGCAGTTCCTCTAACAGCATACTCATAACACTATATCATAGTCATCATTTCATTTTTAATATCTACCACTGTGTATTTACGTAACTTGCAGTTATTAAGCAGTGGCCTAGTCAATATTTATATCTCCATCTCAGAAGGCAACATAAAATGGCAAGCTATAGAAGTCTTAAAGGAGAAAACTGGATAGAATATTAGCTGCATTGAATGTACATTTAGGGTCTAAAATTATTTTAAAATCATGGAATAATGAACCAGTTCAATAAGTAAAATTTAATATGAATACAAGTAAGGCCTTAAAATTGAATTGAAAAGAAGACAATTGCAAAAGAAAATATGACTAAAAGCAACATGGCAAGCAACTTGCAGGGGTCTGAATCGCATTTCAATCCACTTTTGCTAGAAATGACTTTAGATTATAATTTTAAGGGTTTTGCTTTACTAGATACAATATAAATCCACAGTAAAGTGAGTGCTAAAGACACTGGTGATATCTTGAGCTGAAATAGTAGAAATACATCATCTATTTTAAAAGATATGATCATCTTGTACTTTACTGGGGAAACCAGAACAGGAGTAACATATTTATTTCTAGGGAAAACACTTTAAGAGAGAAACTGACAAATGAAATATACTCCAAAATAGAGTGATAGGTAAAAGTTTTGGAAATAATTTCTTAAATAATCATTGAAGAAATGGAGACTTTTACTGAGAGGACACCGAAGAGCCATGTTTAGATACCAAAAGAGCACCAGATAAAATGAGTACAAGACTTATTGTATCCTTATGTAGAAGTTATGACCAAAATTGATGGTTAGAAAAATTTCCAGGAAGCAGATGTTCATCTTAAGAGGACTAGAGTTGTTTGAAAATGCACCATCTGTCCTGTGAGAGAGAGTTCCCCATTCAGAGGCTGAAAGCCCAAGTACTAAGCTTTTATGAAGAGGTCTCACTTAGCACATAGCAGGTCTACCAGATGGCCCTGAAGGTACCTTTGTCCCTGAGATTTCATGAAGCTGTAACATGAGGATGTTCCTTCCATTGGTGCTGATAAATGGAGAACTAATTAAATCTGTTTCTGAGGACTTAGAATTTTAGGTATCAAAAAAGAAAATTATTAGAAGGCCTTGTGCTAAGAAGGAGAACCAGAGGAGCTGATTATCAAAGCCATGTCACCTAGGACATTTATGTTTCTCCAGCTGTTTCCTTACTTAGGCTTGTACAATGCTGGGGACTATGACCTTAATAAAGCCAGACAGCTTAGGTTGGAGGTAGCTCAGAAAAGAGAGGTCTAGAAAAATTAAACATCTTCATCCCACCACATTAATGGAAAGCAAGTACTCTTCAGGGGGACCATGTGCTAAGACAGTTCTGAGATGAGGTAAAAATAAAGCTATGTCTTGCACTTTCTGCTGGCTGTAGTGTCACAGTCACAGTAACCCATGGGGCACCACACCATGTAAGGTGGTGCCATCAAAACTGAGGCTCCATGAGCCATACTACACCCACTATGTGCCAGACCATTGTGCTGTGTGTCACTCTGTCTTCATAGAAATTTCTGAGGGTTTAGCATCTTTATTTTAGCAGTGAGAAAACTCAGTGTGAGAGCTGAAATACCTTACCTAGGTCACTTGGTGACATGACATTCAAACTTGATATTGCCTGAATTGTGAATTTATCAACACCATGTCAGCATTTCCTAGACTTACGAGATCATAAAGAACCTGATGTTTTGGTTTTGCCTATGAGGAAAAACAGAGTCCAGGGCAGCAGAGACGTTGCAAGGGATTCCTAAGCAAACAGCAAAGATTCCTCTGTGAGTGTGCAAGCCCCGCTGCTGTGCTCTCTTTGCACTATGTCTGCATTTTTCAAGGCTAACCGTGTAGCAGGCAGGGGCAGGGGCAGGGAAAGAGGGCAGGAGACCAGGTTTCCCCATGCACCCATCCAGCCTTCTTGCCACAATAACCCTGTAGAAATCCAAATGCACATACAGAAGTCAGTCTCCAGATTCTATCCACTAAACTATAGTGTAGATGGGTACTGTTGTCCTCCTATGAAGTAATCACTCACAGAAAAGAATGGGAAAGTAGTAGGACAGAAGTTAAACTCTATTCAAGGTTCTCATGCATCAGACTCTTGCTAGCTTCTTTTATCTGCGTCATCTCATGTCACCTTCCACTACGTCATCTCCTGCATGGTGTTGCTACAGAACATGTTAGTCTGTAAAATAATGGTTGAGTCCTCATTTTATGATGAGGAAATGAGTTCAAGCAACGTATTCAAAATTAAATGACTAATAAATGCATAACCGAATGTATTCTCCTAATTCCAAAATGCAGAGAAAGAGCCTATAAATCATGGCATCAAAGAGATCAAGGTTTGACATCCAGATGAGCCAGAGAGTAGCTAAGAAAAGCAAGGCTGTTTTCTCACTGTGCAAATCATACTTTTCACACAGAAATGTTAGTTTCCTCTCTCCAGACCTGTTCCCTCTCTTTCCTGCCTTTGAGGGACCAGATCTACTTTTAGAATTACAGAAGGAAGGGACATTTGACCCTTCCTAAAGTAAGAGGATTTTGGATTAATGGCCAACTTTGTCCTTAGAGCAACCCTTTGAGGCTTTGTCACATTGAAAATTGACAGTGACTGTGTCCCATAGGGAGGTACAATCATGATGAGAAGAGACTGACATAACAAAAACCAGCATGAGACTAAGAATCTGAAAACTCAAACTTTGGCCCTTGTGTCTCTGTGTCTAGATCTATAAGATAGGCATCTGTCTCTCCCTGAGTGAGTGTCTTGTGATCTGAAATGATATCATGGGACAAAAAAGCTTTTTAAAAAGCTCTCAAAGCAATAATGTCATAAGAGACTGACTCGCAAATCATCTATCTCCTCCTTCCCCATATCCTGTTCAGTTCAACAGACATTACTCCTTCCTGTCTACAGGAAAAATAATCTTTTGATTTTTGAGATTGTGTTTAAATTTTGCTTAATGGTTTCCTTCAATTTTCTCCATATGCAGACTACCTTAATGTCACAGCTGTTCACCTATTCAAAGAGAAATGGGACAGCAACAAGATTGATCACCACACTGACAAGTATGACAACAGCAAGCTGATTGTCCGGAGAGGGCAGTCTTTCTACATCCAGATTGACTTCGATCGTCCCTATGACCCAAGGAAGGACTTCTTCAGGGTGGAATATGTCATTGGTGAGTGTCAAGGGCAAGCCCTAGTCCAGATACCATGGGTCAGATTACGGAGTGGGGTGGGCGCAGGTGTGGTTGCATTACTTCCTAGCATCATATTTAACACTGCTGGATCTGGGATTACATCTAGCCCCTGGATCACTCTCTGTTTTAAGATGGGTCTATATCATGCCAAATATCAATAATTTGAGCCTACACTAGTGAAAAATCTAGTATAATAAAAATAAGCACAATTGGTAGGAAATGTTGGCTAAAATTAGTTTTCTCTCTTTTGGTTTTGACATCCTATAGTTAAGACTTTTAATTTATCACATGACTTAATTGCTTTTGTGTGCTAAAAATATTTGCAAATTGGAGCATGAACCTCCACTTATGCATATACAAGTTTGTTCAATTTTAATGCAGTCCCATGTGACTAACCGTGAAAAATGGGTGGTCCAATAAAGTTCAGAAAATACTTTCTTTTATAATCTCCTCTTAATGATTGACAATTCACATTAGTTTCAAAGGTTCTGGGAAGTGCCATTTAACTTTGTTTGGTTCAATAATTCTCAAATTAATTTGATCATGGAGACCTCTTAAGTACAAAGATTAACATTTGAGACATTTTGGAAATCATTTCACCAGGAGTTTATGAAAGTATCAAGGAAGAAGTGCACAGAAAAGCAAGAGTGGCTCAGTGTAAGGAAACCTGCCTGCATCATCTTACACAATTTAAAGAAAAATTTAAAAAATTAGGCAATCATATCAATGGTGATTGAAGGGGACATGATAAAATATAGCAGATGGTTTTACAAAGAGTTTAAGTAAAACAAAAGTAGAAGAAAGTTCTTCCATTATAATAAAGATTATTTACTCCCAAGACAACAATTTAAGCAGATAAATGTTAACAAATTTAATTATAATCAGAGATTAGACAGGCAAGCATGTTATCACTACCCTTTTTAAAGTACTGCTTTAACACTTTGAGAAAATGAACAATGCAAGAGAAACAGCTGTTATGAATACTTAAACATGAGATAAAACTGCATAGTTTGCTAATATTATGATTATATTTGTAGAAAACTTACCAGACTCAAGAGGTGAAAGCATGAAATCAATAAAACTTTATAAGATAGCTAGATAGAAAATAAAAACATAGAAATCAACAGCTTACAAATACAAACAAGAAAAGCATATCATATATAATATTGGCCAAACTACAGAAGGCCAGAATAAATATTAAAGAATAAGACACAAAACCTATGTGAAGCAGGTATTCAATCTCTGTAGACGACATGAGAAATCAATGAAAATGCAAACATGTTCTTAGATGGAAAGTTTCCATTTTTTAAGTCATGCAAAATGTTGATCAAAGGGTATGAAATTTCAATGAGGTATTAGAATAAGTTTTATACACAGTATCATGACTATAATTAATATGATGTTACATTTTCTGAAAGTGCTAAAAGAGCAGATTTTTAATATCTCATTACAAAGAAATGATAAGCATGTGAGATAATAGTTATACTAACTGGATTGATTTAGTAATTTCACAATTTGTATACATATCATAAAAATCACATTGCATTCCATAAATATATATAATTATTATTTGTCAATATAAAGTCCTTCCAATATTAATATGTAAGTTTAATATATTTATGATTAGAATTACAGTGGAGTTTTGAAAGGTCTTGGTTTTTAGTTTTATTCTTGGATAAAATAACCTTGAATTCATTTAAAAGAATAATTATATGACAGTAACAAAAAAATACAAAGAAATAATAAACAATAGGAGTATTTTTATGAGTAGCAGTTATCAGGACACTATAAAAATATTTAGTAACATTTAATATTAGTTGATTTTCCATCACTAGGGTAAAATACCTGACCCCCAGCAACTTAAAGAAGGAGATCTTTACTTTGGCTCATGGTTTCAGAGGGTTTAGTCTGTGGTTAGCTAGCTCCAAGGCAGAAATCATGTAGGGAAGAAGATGGAAGGGGAAAGCTGTTCAACATATGGCAGCCAAAAAGGGGAAAAGAGAGAAGAATAAATTCTTCCATTTGGTTTACTGCCCCCTCCAACCAAACCTTTCCTCCTAACAGCACTTTATGTTATGAACTCATTAATGAATTAATTCACTGATAAGCATAGTGCCCCCATCATCAAATAACCTTTTTGTAAAGCCTCACCTTTGAGCACATGAGAATTTTAGAGGACATTTTAGATCTGAACCATCAGAGGCACAATAGGGAATCCAGAAACAGGTTTCAGAATGTAAGAAAAGTTAATGCAGTGATAGATTTCATAAAGTAAGAACAGTATGTGAGGTTTTTTTTTTTTTTTTTTTTTTTTGCTTGTTTGCTTCTTTAAAAAAATGATGCCAGTACAACTGATTCTCCAATTGGAAGAAAATTTAAAAATTGACCTCTATTTTATACCATATATAATAACGTTTCAGACAGAATAACCACTGTTATAAAGCATAAAAGTCTTATAAAACAATTTTGTGAGAAAATGAAACAGACTTTACTAAGATTACAAACCCTGAAACTGTAAAAGAACTATATAAATGCATCAAAATACCACAAAAGTTCATCAACGTGGCCAAATGACCAAATATGAATAAGTGACAAAATATGTTCCTAAAGAATTCAACGGGTAAAATTTAGATCTGGAAAATTAATCAAACCTAGGTCACAGTTAAAGAGTTAACCGATAAAGTAAAACCCATTCAAACATATACAAACTGGTGAAAGAAATATGCAAAGTGTGTGAGGACAAAAATGGCAAAAGAAAAACCCAAACAGCTTATAATTATATGAAACCATGCTCAACTAGAGAAGCAAATCAAAGTAATATCTGTAAGACTGGCAAAAATTTGGAAAAAATTATACCTTCTGTTCATGTGTATGAAAAGTATACAGCTGGGCATGGTGGCACACACCTGTCACGCCAGTACTTGGGAGACTGAGGTAGGAGGATCGTAACAAGTTGAGACCAGCCTGGACTACAAAGTGAGCTTGAGGCCAACCTGAACTGTATAGCAAGATCCTGTCTCAAAAAGACAAAAAAAAAAAAAAAGGTATGCAATATATGTGTGCATGTGTATTTCAGCACAAAGGCCAGACTTGATTTAAAGATCCTTGTTATGTTTATAATGTGATGAATACCCTGTACTCCAGGCATATCAGCTGACACCTATGTGAAATTCTCTCCACAACTCTGCTGCAACTCTAAGGGAATTTTTTTAAAAAAAATTCTGCCATGGCAGTCTCAGGAAGAATGATGAGTGTCTTAGGTTGAGTTCCTAGGAAACAAACTGTGAGATGGATATTCGTGTGCAGATTTTATTGAAGAACGTTCCAAGGATCCATATCTTGGAGGGAGGAAAAGAAGGAGTTAGTGTCTGGCAAAGGGAGGAGTTGAATGACAAGACAACAAGGGTCTCAGTGAACTCCAATGTGAACACTGGAGCTGGATTGCATCTTAAGAGTTGCCCCATTTCAAGGCAATGAACAAGAACTGCTGACCTCCAGTGTTGGGAGGATTCTGGGCCACACATTGTGACAACTACTACAGTAGGCGCCCGAAGTCTCTTTTTAAACCAAAGAAATGGTATAACTGTTACTTATCAGTAAAAAGGAAGACAAAGGACACTAAATCTTACTTGTAAGATGAAAATTTACATACTTTTTAAACCAACATGCATTTTATTACTTCTTAGAGCCGTAATGTACTCTCTTAGAGTGTGAACAAATCCTGATTTATCTTGTGTATAGTCACAGGGAAATGAAACAGAGTCATTCCTGAATAACTGTCTTAAAATGCAATGCTCACCTCAATAGGACCAAACAAAATCATCAAAA